>VZSF01010476.1:0-13998 GCA_013398295.1 Chionis minor
GGAGCCGGGGCGGTAAGTGGTGACCCCTGGGTCCCCTCCTGGGACGCCTGCGGCTGCTGCTGCTGCTGCCTCCCCGCAGGAGCGTGGCAGAGCTGGAGGAAGATTTCAGGGCAGCCGTCCCCCACGGCAATGCCGAGGGTTGCTGTGGCGGAGCGTTGCAGCTGCCTGCGGTCTCGCACGAGCATGGCGAGTCTCTAGCGCTGCTCGTCTCTCCTCACCACGGGCCACAAACCCCCGTCGTTCCGGCTCACCGTCACTTCCAAGGCACTCAGGTCCTCGTAATCCCGCAGGCGCAGTGCCCGCACCGTTCCGCTCTCCGCGTCCACGGACACGAAGGATCCCGCTGCGGGGGCGCCCGGCGGGCGTTTTTTCACGTCCATGGCTTGGTGTTTTGAACCAAGCGTTTTTTCACGTCCAAGGCGCTCGGGCGCCAGGGTCTTCCCCGCGGGGTTGTTTTCGCTCAGCACCGTGTTCTAAACTGCCAGTTCTAAACTGGTGAGCACATTGTCATTCACGTCCAAGAGCCTCACGAGGAGCGTCTCGGACCCCGAGAGAGGAGGGACAGCCCTTGCCGCGGGCCCCCCCCAACGTTGGTCTCCGCCACCTGCTCCTGGTCCAGCCCCTCCGATGTCACCAGCGCTTTCGCATCCACCGCCAGCGCCGTGAAACTGAAGGGCTCCTCGCACCTCGTCCTGCCGTTGTCCCCCGAGTCCTGGTCCCGCACACTGAAGAGGGCCACCAGGGTGTTTGGCGTGGCGGCTTCCGAAAGGTGTTGATGAAGGAGGTGATGATCACCTCCAGAGTGTTGTCGTTCACGTCCTCCACCTGCACCTCCGCCTTGCAGTGCGCAGACACGCCCCCTCCATCTGTCTGTGGATGTCTATCTCATAGATCTTCGTTTCTTCATAATCCACCGGCTTTTAGATTCGAATTTGCCCTGCCTCTGGATTTATTTTAAACTTGAGATTTTCCTCTCTATTTTGAACTATGGAATAGGTTATTTCCCCGTTCGTTCCGGAGTCTAAATCGCTAGCAGATACCACCACCACTTCGCGGCTATTTTCTAATATTCAGACTTTATACAGATTACGGGTAAATATTGAGATGTTGTAATTTATATTCAGGCGGATTATATATGAGGCGGATTAAGGCTGTACCAGAGAGCGACGGAGACCCACCATCCACAGCCGTGACACTGTGTGCTGCTCCCCGTCCAGGGCTCGGTAAAACCTCGACATACCTCCTGCCGTCACTCCGCCTCGGGGTATAGATACGGAAATAGTCGTTCGAGTGGATACTGTAATGCTGAAGGCTGTTGTTCCCTACATCTGGATCCTGAGCGCTTTCCAACAAAAATCGAACTTCCTGCACTGCATTTTTCGGCATCTTTAAAACTATCTCATTATTTAAGAACACGAGAGCATGATCATTTATGTCGGTGAGGTTTACCTCAGATCGGAAGGGCTGCACTGGGCAGCAGCACCTCGAAACTCACCCCGCAGGGCTCCCGGTGCCGGCACAGCTCCTCCCGGTCCATCTACTGTGGCACCACCAAATCGCCTGTGTGTTGGTCCAGCTGTAAATACTGCTTTTCTCCTTCAGGAGCGAGCCCAGCCTGTCGAGCCGATAATTCCTCACCGATCAGTCCCAAATCTTTAGCGATATTGGCCACAAAAGAGCGTCTCTCCCCCTCTTCGAGCACAGAGTATCGGGCGGTTTCTGCTCTCATCCCCGACACGCAGAGGAGCAGGATCAGAGCCACCGCTCGCCGTGGGAGCGGTTCCTCGTTCTTTCTCAGCTCCATTCCCTCACAGCGAACCGATCTCCTGCCCTTGGGAGGTGGATGGAGCTGCCGCTCCAGCCTGCCGATCCCCGAGCACAGCAGCCCGGGGTGGTGCTTGGCTCGGAAAAGCGCTCCCCACCTTGCTTTGGCTTTTAAGAACGGCTTGTTTCCAGGTCTCTCTGATTTCGCCTGCGTAAGATCCACTCCAAATGCATGGATTTATTCCCGTAATCCTGCTCTTGAGTGGCTATTTCCTCGGTGATGTCTAACAAGTGACCCTCGGGACAGCACACTCACCCGAAGGGAGTTCCAAGTAGGTTTTATTGTTTTCTGTCATCAGGCATTTGACTTTTAAAATTAGTGAGCGACAGGAAATATCACATTACTTTTTAAAGCAATACCAATTAATGAAAGGAAAAAGGAAGCAGAAAGCTTTTTGGCCTGCTGTGTTCTACAGTGCCTTTAGTTTATTGTCAACGTTTTAGCCTGTTTTACTGTAAAACCACAACCAGCACTTTTAATTCCCTACTATCTTACACTCAAAAAGCCTGAAATGTTCGTTTCAACTTTACATTACAAAAAAATCCAAAACAACAACAAAAACCCACATTGCTCAAAGCCCACTCTTTACAGTACAGCGAACCTGTAAACTCCTGGTCAAATATGCGAAGTGTGCCGATGTCAGCCGTTTCCAATGTAATCAGCTTCTGCTTGTTACTAAGGAATTACTTTCAAGCACCACTAGATTTTGCTTAGTATCTGTTTGGCTTGGTGTTGAACAGACTGCAGAAAATTAAGACATTGTTACAGAGCTCTCTCCATAAGAAGATTTTTAAAAAGCAAAAAAGGTGATGTTGGAAAAAAATTATCTTGAAGATATGCTTCTAGTTTTCAGGTTTTGCCTTAACATTTAGGAGCCGTAGCACTCTCACAATCATACATCAAGTCTCAGGGTAATCAACATGCAACACAGTCCTCCTCCATCCATATCACAATTACAAAACACACACATGAATAAAGTACTGCTCAAGAGAAGAGTGTTTTTTCTTGCTCACAGAGAAGCCTTGTACCTCCCTGGTCCTTTTTTTTTGGTGGCTGTTTTGTCTCTTTGTTCCTTTCTTTCCTGGTGAGGACATTAGATGGTGAGGGCAGACATGCTTGTCTTTCTCCTCACTTACTGGTGGGTGAGCCAAGGGTTTTCATCTGAATTGACGTTTAGCTCCATCCCCCTGTTTGCAGTGCAGGCTGCTTCTGCGGGTCTGGGACCCATGTCTTCGGGGACAGGAGCCCTGCCCTGCAAAGAACAGAGGGTGGAGGTTGTCATTTGGGCGTTGAAGGTAAGCAGGCATCAGCGAGAAGCTCAGAGGGTATGTCTTACACCACTGTGTGACACCACTCTTCTCTACCCACAGTCAAAGAGGTGGTTGGGACAGGCCGTGGATCTCTGATGTGAAAGGGGACAATCTAAAGCTGGGAACCATCCTCCGCAGTGGACTCCAAAGGCAGTACTGCAAAACCTTTTATGAGTCTGAGGGAGTCTTAACTCATCTTGAAAGATGGTAAAGAGCTCAAAATACAACCGTTTTCTCACAAACAGTGAATGTAGTTTACTGTTGATGTATCGAGGTGGGTCCTTGTCTCCCCTGAGGCTATTCTGAGAACATGCAGTAAAGGGAGTCCAAGTCATCTGTGGTTATAAAATACAAAAATGTTATTGGGTGTTTCGGCATTGGGTGTTTCAGGATTGGGTATAAAATGGTCTTTGTGGGTCTTCACCCTCATGTATGTTCATCGTCCAGACTCTTGTGAGGTGCTGGACAAATCTCCACAAATTAGTAAACCCATGAAGAGACAAGGTTCTGATTCAGTGACTACCTCTTGTCTCCCTCATGCTTTTTGAACAGCTGGAGTTTCCAGGGCGCCTCAGACAAGACTCATTTTCAATTCAAAGCAGCACCTGGAGCACGGGTCCAAGGACACCCATTGGGGTCAGGAAGAGACAGGTGCATTGTAAAGCCCCAGTAACCATATTTTCCTAGCTAATACTATTCATCCAAACCACAAAAATATAAGGGAATTTAATGGCAACTCAACCTGCGTGGCCTCCAGCAGCTTGAGTTCAGCACTGGCCACCACCCTTGTGAACGGCACTTGGCAGCACCAGGCACTAGCGGCAGTGTATGGGACACTGTCAGTGACATGAGACCCCTTTGTACTGCAGTTCCCAGAACCCCAGTCGACGCTGGATGGGACCACTTAATTCCCCGTGCTGCCACCTCCGGGACACATGTCCCTAGAGTGTGCCATTCCTGCCCTGGGTCCCTACGGGCTCTACACGGCATGTGGACAGAACCCAGCCCTACTTCTCATCTTCTCATGGTCCAGCTGCCCCCCTTTGCAGTGACACCAGGTACTTGATCTAACGCCAATACTCAGGGCACAGAACTGGATGCAGAGGGATGCCAGCACTTGGGAAGTAGCTGAGCCGTGCCGGCTCCTCCTGGGAGGCCCCCGCCAGCGGCTCTGAGACCCTCTTTACCCTCTCCTCCTGCCCCTGTGGCTCCGTCACACCACCAGCTCCACAACATCGATAGTCCCTGCTACCAGGGGTGGACACGCCCGCATCCCCCTTTTCCCCCACAAGTTCTGCTCCCTCCCCCCTCCCCCCATCCCCTGGGCCCGGGCAGGTCCTCACCTGTGCAGCCCAGTCGCCTTCTTCCCCGAGGTTTGCCACGTCTTGTGAGCACACCGAGCTCCGCTGGTCGCCCGGGCCGGGGGGGAGCCCGGCGGGGAAGCAGGGGAAGAGGGGCCTGAGGAACCGAAACTCGCTGTTGACGGTCCCGGCGGCGAAGCAGACGTCGTACACGTAGCTGCGGGGCAGGGAACCCGCGTTGCTCTCCGTGGCAGCCTTCGGGAACGTGGGCAAGGTCTCCCCCTCCCTCCGCCTAGCCCGCCGCACCCTCACCACTACGGCGGCCACCGCGGTGGCCAGGAAGAGCGACGACACGCAGGCCAGGCAGACGATGAGGTACAGGGTCAGCGGCTCGTCGGGCTCGGTGGCCGACACCTCCTCGCTCACCCTCAAATGTGCGTCAGAGAAGCCGTCTACCAGGGCGATGCCGAGGGTGGCGGTGGTGGAGCGCGGCGGCTGCCCGCCGTCTCGCACCAGCACGACGAGCCTCTGGCGGGGTGCGTCCCTCTCCGCCACCGCCCGCGCCGTGCGCACCTCGCCGCTGTGCACCCCCACGCGGAACAGCCCCGGCTCCGTCGCCTTGGCCAGCTCGTACGACAGCCACGCGTTGCGCCCCGCGTCCGCGTCCACCGCCACCACCTTGGCAACCAGGTAGCCCGCCCGCGCCCAGCGCGGCACCAGCTCGCCCGCCGCCGCTCTGCTGTCGGGGGGCGGGTGCAGAACGACGGGAGCGTTGTCATTGTCGTCCCGCACCAACACGCGGAGCACCGCCTGGGCGCTGAGGGGGGGCGAGCCGCCGTCGGCGGCGCGCACCGCCACCTCGAAGGCGCGCACCTTCTCATAGTCCAGCGGGCGGCGGATATAAACGTCCCCATTTTCAGAGTTGACCGACACGTCGGGCTGCTCCTTGCCCTCCTGCAGAACCAGCGCGTAGTTTATGCGGGCATTTTTTCCCGCGTCGGCGTCCGTGGCGTTCACGGTGCCGATCCGGAGCATGGGGCTGTTGTTCTCCGTGACCGACATGGTGTAAATCTCTTGGGTGAATTCCGGGGCATTGTCGTTCACGTCCGATACCTGCACGAAGATGCTTTCCTGAGAGCTCAGACGCCTCTTGCCCCAGTCCATGGCTGTGATAGTGATTTTATACTCTGCCGTCCTCTCCCTGTCCAGCCCCGCATTTGTCCTCAGCTCGTAGTAATTATCGAAAGTGGGGGTGAGACTGAAGGGCAAGTCACCGCCGATTGCACACTCCGTCCTGCCGTTGTCCCCGGAGTCCCGGTCCCGCACACTGAACAGGGCCACCACGGTGCGGGGCAGGGCGTCCTCCGGAATGGAGGCGGTGAGAGAGGTGAGCGCTATCTCCGGGGCATTGTCATTCACGTCCAGGACCTCCACCTGCACTTTGCAATGCGCAGACAATCCCCCGCCGTCTGTGGCTCTTA
Source organism: Chionis minor (assembly GCA_013398295.1). Taxonomy (NCBI): domain Eukaryota; kingdom Metazoa; phylum Chordata; class Aves; order Charadriiformes; family Chionidae; genus Chionis; species Chionis minor. The sequence goes on from VZSF01010476.1 coordinate 5,918, forward strand.
CCACCATCTCGTGGTTTTGCGCTGCCTCGAAGTCCAGCTTGCCCGCGACCCGGATCTCCCCAGTGTCAGGGTTCAGCTCGAAGAGCTGCCGGGATCTCTCCGATGTCTGGGTGAAAGTGTACCGCACTTTCCCGTTGGACCCTTCGTCGGGATCCGCGGCCGCGACTGTGACCACCAGCTGCTCTGGGGGGCTGTTCTCAGCCAGGCGCACCTCGTAGACCTCCCGACCGAAGACCGGGATGTTGTCATTGGCATCCAGCACCATGATCCGGATGTGAGCCGTGCCCGACCTTGGTGGCGAGCCCCCGTCGGTGGCGGTGAGGAGTAAATTCAGCTCTCGCTGCTCTTCGCGGTCCAGCTGTCGCTCTAGGACGAGCTCCGCGTGTTTTTCTCCACCTTTCCCTGTTCCAAGAGCCAGGGAGAAATGTGAATTGGGCCCGAGGCTGTAATTCTGCAAGCCATTGCTGCCCACATCCTTGTCCTGGGCGCTTTCCAGAAGGAAGCGGGACCCGGGAGATACCGTTTCCAGAATCTCTAAAACCATCTCCTTCTCCGGGAACACGGGGGAGTTGTCGTTCACGTCACGAACTTCCACTTCCCCTCGGATCAGCTGCAGCGGATTTTCAAAGAATATCTTAAAGAAGAGTGTGCAGATATCGCTCTGCGGACAGATCTCCTCTCGGTCCAGCGACTCCTTTGCCGTCAGGACTCCGGTGTTTTGATTGAGGCGGAAAAGCTGCTCGTTCCCCTCGGATACAACGCGGGCCTTGCGAGCTGCGAGCTGGCTCGGAGCAACCCCCAGGTCGTTTGCAATATTGGCGACAAAAGAGTCCCTCTCCATTTCCTCCGCCAGAGAATAGCGGAGGGTTTCGGCCCCGCTCTGACACACACAAACGCACAGAATAAACAAGATCACTTGCCTCTTGCTGCCTCCGCTCCGTCTCCCACACGCCGTTACTCTCCAGAAAAGCCACCCGCTGTCCTCCGTGGTTCCCGGCATTTTTAAGCAGCGTCCGAGGCAAAGCGGTGGTTGTCAGGAATCCGGGGTAAGAGGGTCTGAAAGCCCCCGAGCACCCCGACTCCGTGCCCTGCCGCCCTTCCCGAGCAGCTCACACGGCTTTTTTTTTTGCTTTTTTTTTTTTTTTTTTGTGTGTGTGTGTCTTCCTGTGCCTGCAAACCCGGTGCGGGCAGAGGAACCTGCCAGTCCGTGGCCAACATCCCCACCCAGCGTCGCAAGGGGGGATATTTCCTTTGCCTTCTCATTCGGGGCAGAGCTGCCGATTTGGAGTTTGCTTGCTTGAATCTGCACCCTCCGTGCCAAACCGAAGCCGAAAAAGTGCAGAGCAAATGTTCTCCTGGCTTGGAAGCAGGCTCCCTCCCCGCATACAAACTTTTCTCCCGGGGTCACTTGCCAGCTCGCAACCGCGAACTCTTCGTACGCAGCTCTTGGTTTTCCTCTGTGTTGTGCAGGCGCTGCAAGAGCTGCCGCTCTCACAGGATGCACTGTGGGATTTTCCTTCTCTTTTCCACTTGTTAATCAGCACAGGGCGGTTAGCAAGTGGGGCGGGTCAGAGAGGCCCCGCTATTGAGTATGAGAGCTGGTGCCAGGGAAAGGTCCCGAAATTAAATGTTTCATCATCACCCTGGCTCACCATCACGCTAGAATGATAACGCTGTTCTGGGACACGTCATTTATGTGACGTTTATTCACATTGTATATCACGCCTCACCCAACAGACTCAGAATTTTAACGCTTTTCTATGTGAAAAGCGTTTTTCTCCTCAATCGACAGAAGCGTCCTCCCCCGCCGTCTGCTGACCTTTCCATCCATGGTAACGTGTCACTGTATAACACATTCGTGAAAAATGTCCCCGGCTGTTACACAAACATCGAAATGCTGCAACCTGTTGCCATGTTCCCGAGGTGCATGACACCGTCCTTTCTCCTCTGGTGTCACCACACAGGCTTAGAAATATTTTAGATGTCCCTGTAGTGAGAGTTCAAAACTGAACTCCTGCACCTGTGTAAGCATATACGGCCAACAGCTATTTGATACAAAAGGCAAGGAAGCTAACAGGAGAGCTCATAAATTAAACCCCCAGATACACAAACGCTAACGAGCAGGAGATAACGGAGACAATAGCAAAGCCCGGGGATCTAACGACACTGATCGATGGGCCGTTAAAGGAGCCATTCAAGTGTAAACTGGTTCAACCAGAAACTTTGTAAAGGATCAGGTGTGTGTGTTTGGGGATTATAATGGATTACCAGAAAAAGCAAACTGATTACAAGATGTTTGGGCGGGTTCTAGGAATTTGCAAAATTTACTGCGGGATTATTAGAGACGGGATAATTAGAGGCACGATCAAAGTCGGTAAAAGGGAGAGGTCAAGAGTGGACCTGGGAGGAAGAACCGTGGGGAAAGGGAAGTGGGAGGAGAGAGGGAGGAGTCCTGAGCACGGCCTGGTAGTGCGAGCCAGGATCCGAGACGGAGACCGGCTAAAACCCCCAGGGTCAGGCGCTGATCGCCGGCTCTGAGGATCGATTTATATTGCGATTGCGGACTCAGCGGCGAGCTCCGCAGTGTACTGGAGAAGCGCACAGCTGCTTCCACGACCAGTCCTCCTCTTGCAGAATAAATCATTAAATAAATAAAAATAGAGGAGAAAACAAAATACGGATTGCACTACTTATTTTTGGTTCAAGCAATTTTAATTCAGCTTTTACTATAAAAGGAACCACGCTATTATGCCCATATATATATATGTATCCTAATCCCCTTGGTTTTGACACCTTTCCTGTAATTTCCTAGATGTCTTCCCCGTATTTTTATTTGCTGAAAGGGATGGAACTGTCAAACAATACTCGCCAGGTGAAGTTCTGGAAATTCGCTGATGCCTTCATTTAAAAATAAAATTCATTTTAAAATAAAAACTTGGTGACTATATCAGTAGGAGAAAATAACAACCAGGGTTGACTTTAGGATTCCCCATAATTTTAGCTACTAGAGGATTTTGCACGGATGCAGACTTTTTTTTTTTTTTTTTTTTTTTTTTTGGTGATTTCCTCTTATCGCCCTTTGCCTTGGAAGCGTGATAGGATCTAAAAGTTACATCAAAGGCCAGGTCAGCTCTTTCTTCCTTTCTTCCCTTCCATCTCTCAAGTTACTATCACTATCTCCAACACAGAAGCTTGAAGTAAAAGCAACCAGAGGACAAGTACATCAGTAGATTCGTTGGGATTGTGGCTTCTCTCTTCATTCGTGTCATGCAAAAATAACAGTGATACCTGGAATGCATTTGTTTTGTGTCCTTGCCGGTGCTCCTGCTCAGCTCTTGGCACCTCCGAGAGAGGAAGGTATATTTGCTTCTCTGTAACCTAATCCTGGGCACCACTACGCAGCAGGGGACAAGCACAAGCAGATAAGATCTTCCACAGACACTTCCCACCCTGACTGCGGTAACCCTGTAATTGTTACTCCCTTCATTTCATAAGGGAAATGGTGTCCTCCAACTTCAGGTGTAGAAGGGTGTAAAAGGAACAGTGATCCTTAACCGAGATCTTGGCTGTCATAGTATCTTTGTATATCCAGAAGATTCTGCTTTTAGACTGAAGTTCATATTCTTTCAGGTTTTAGAGTACTGTGAAGAGGGTCACCTACCGCGCACCACTGGATAGCTAATCCTGGTGTTTTCTGTTGCGTCACAACAATAAAACGGATGAGTATGAGTGGGGAAAAAAAAGAAGCATGCATACTGTCAGAAGGTACACTGTGTTTTAGAACAGACTAAGGAACCATAGCCATAAGAAGAATGTAATTCACATCAATGTGTCAGAGAACTCCCTTATCTCCTTGAGCATACAGTGACGTTGCAAGCTTCGTTGTTTTTTGATCTAGTGGTGATGCCTGTATCCTAAGAAGGTAGCTTAAAATGACCAAAATCGGGTTTCCTCTTTACTCTGAGATTTATATCAACGCTAGAAAAGTGCTGCAGCAACATATTCTGCTCAGCTCCTGGTATATCTCCATATTTCGGAACACAGTGGATGTGCACAGAGGATTCTCCCAACACTTTGGCAGCCTGAGCGCTTTCAGTTTCAAAAATCCCCTTCTTGGTCTTCCAGCTGGCAATTCGGATCTACTGAATGAAACCTCCGAGGTGCCATACCGGATTTCGTTTCCTCCTCGGTGAAAGTTTCTTCCCCATCCCTGAGGCCACCCCACTGCCCATCCACCTCCAGCATACCCTGCGGATAGCGTGTCTTGGGAAGGAGCAGTTGCCTGCAGCACAGATACTTTCCTGAGTCACTGTGGTTTCCATGCCCGAGTGCAAAGAGGGACCAACGTTCCCGTCCTCTCATTTCCCGCCAGCTCTCAGCATGGATTTCTTCTCTCCCCTCTACCGTTCAGACAGTGCCTGAATTCCCATCTCTCCCGCGGAACTGCTGCCCTAAGCCCTCTGCTGGATGCAAACGTGAGGAAAGCTGGGAGAATCGTTCCCAACCTCTGTAAGGTAAATACTGCTGTAAATGTCACTGGTACTTATCTTATTTGTGGTTAATTTTCCGAGAGATAAATCGTCGTCTGCTCTCTGTCTGCATTCAGTCCAGTTAATGCTTCCCCCGTCACTCTGTTAAACATAAACATTTCTTTCTCGCGGTATTAAGTCGGTGCTTACCAATCAACTGCCTGAATCACCTCAGACCTGCGGCGAAATCTTTCCAAATCCCCCAGGGATGGAGTGTGGCATCAGCGGGCTTGGGAACAGCCTGGGAGACGGTCTGCCTCCTTCCCATCCCAGGTTCTGCCTTGTGCTCTTGGTGTTTCCAGACGTTCTCTATGCGGCAATTCCCAGCACATCCCTTGGAAAGGCTATGAACTGGGACATTTCTGCTGGGCTCTCAGCTAATGTCAGCCATGCAGCAGCATCTGACTGGTGCCGACTGGGCTCTCCCTGCTTGGGAGCTCCCCGCCCTGCAGCAGCAACACCCGCACAGCGCTGGCCAACAGCGGCACTGAGCGCCCAACGCAGGAACTGCACATAGGCGTCCACCCCCGAGTCTCAGCACCCATCTTCTCCGTTAAGTTCTGGCTATTTCTAGGGCAAATTATGAAACACATTTCCCACTCGAAGTCTTTGACAAATAAACGCATTTTCCTAGTACTTATTGAGACATTTGGTTTGGCACTGACAACCCAGAGAAGTATGAAATGTCTAGAAGGCGTCCCAGACAAACCTTCTGTTAAAAGGGCTTAACAAAGAGGGAAGCTATGGGCAAATTGCTCATGTGTTGTGCACTACGTCTTCCAGATGTTCGACAGACAATGAAGGCATTTTCAAACACAGACTGCTTTAAATTTCACAAGGAAATCTCCAACTGTTGTATGTACTCTCCTAGAGTAATCTGAAGTTTAGAACCAATTCAGTATTAATAGCAGCATGAACCTCCACCATGCCTCAGCTCAGCTGCAATAGAGTTTCAAATAATATCTTAAAGAAGAGTGTGCAGGTACTGCTCTGTGGACAGATTTCCTCTCAGTCCAGTGAATCCTTTGCCATCAGGACTCCAGTGTTTTGATTGATGTGGAAATGTTGCTCATTCTCCTTGACCACAACATGGACCACGTTTCCTCCTGGGTGGCAGTACTTCCTTTCTACTGACAGCAGTTTGTGAGCTTATCTGCTCTAAAATCTCCCCTGCATACCTTCGAGCTTTGAAGAATAAAGGGAAATTCCCTGCTTCAAAAGTCTGAATTTACAAACCTTGTCAGAGACATTCTGCACTGTCCAGTCCCCAAAGATAATGCTGGGCAGAAGACACCTGCTGTATGTCTACCCAAACCTTTTCAATCCTACATCTTTGAAGACAAGGATTTCATGCTCTTCTCTCTGCCTTTGACAACCTCAATACTTCTAATTTGAAAATAGATCCTTCACAATGTCAGCAGTTCGCTACTATGAATACCTTTGAAGTCAACTGAGTAATTCTCATTTAGTAAACTCTGTGCTTAATGGGACTGAGTTTTTCCATCCTCAGCCTCACTCCTAGGTCAAATATGGAGCAGACACTTTTCTCCATAAATCCCTAGAACTGTGTGTTTTCTTGCATCCTGAGGGCTCAAACAGCACATAGAAAATAGTTTAATTTCTAGCTCTAAATTGATGTACTTTGAGAGGCAACAAATGTAATCTATTGTGATCTTTTTTCCCATTCTCATGTCCAATTTCTGTATGACTTCTTCCACAGTTTCCCTCAGTGTCTGCTTCAGTTGACTAGGAGGAGATAAATACACATGGAAAGTCACATGATGAGCAGTCAAGCAGCACAAGGTTGTCAGGCAATTCAAGTCCACCGTACGAATAATCTTGGCTTTCCAGGTGCTTTTCATGAAGTAACAGAGAATAAGATGGTTTTCTCAGCGACATTCGGATACCCTTAAAAAAGAGACTTCCGGGACAGAAGTGTCATGGAGTATTTCATGAACAAGGGCAAGAAACTTCCAGCTTCTGAAGAAATGTTTCAATGATTGGCTACTTGAAGATAGTTACTAGAAGTGATTGAAGGAAAACAGTTGAGTCATATAATAAGAAAGTGAGATGCAGCCAAGTTTTATGCTGGTTTGGGCACAGAAATAGCACATTTTCTCTTTAATGGACAGGCCAGGAAGAAAAGGATAGCGGGAAAGGTTTGCCTTGGACAGGGTAATTTGGAAAATCTACCTGGTCATCTGAGCAGAGAAAAAGGGATTCAGCTGAGAAGTAGATGTGGAACTGAAGGAGAGAAAGTGCGAGTAGGAAGAGGGAGAGCAATGTCTAGAGGAGGGAAAAATGCTAATGCAATAGAGGCCAAGAGAAGCCCCAACAAGCATGAACCTGCTTGGTTCACAAGAATGATCAAGGAGTGTAAGGACGGAGGTATAGATGTATGATTCCTCCTGAAGGCAACTTAGGAGGAGGTTGTTGATGTAGCAACAACTGTTGATGTAAGAAAAGAATGAGAATGGGCATTAGTAAAGGGATTAGTGGGGTCCAATCAGCCAAAGACAAAAGGGTGTGGGGGATTCTGGAGAAAAGCTGGAAGGGCATTAAATGTGTTTTGAAGTCAAAGCAGGTACATGGATCAGAAAGGAGCAAAAATGGACATAAAAAAGGAAGAGATAAAACAATTAGGCAGGAGAGGACGGTAAGAAGAAGAAAGGTGGAGATATAGTCCTTAACATTTGTGACTGTCCTTCCCCCACTCTCAGTGTCTGGCTTAGGACCTAAATTTCCTCTTTTCCACCTTTCCCACTTAGAATGCCTCTCTTTCCATTTGGGGAGCAAGAAAATTATCAGAAGGAAGTAGTAAACCAAAGGGAATTCTAGTATCTCAGTCAGTTTAACAGGATGAAGTGTCCAGAGAAAGCAAGCATCAATGTCCAACTTTCTGTTGCCTGATGCCAGGTTTGGCCCATCTTCAAGCCAAGTTTCCAATCCTTTAACCCTTGGATGACATGAACATATTGAGAAAGTGGAAACACCTGGCCCAGCACCACCTGGAAGAGAGGTCAATGGAGAAGTGAGTCAAGAACAGCCTCATGGACAGTGTGATCACTGCCTGGAAGGAGAACAGTTTCTGAACTTAGGCTTTCAAAGGAGACAGGGAGGTCAAGGGACTTGTCATGTTTACTTATGTTACAGGCAAACAGGTAGATGGGTCAATATGAGGAAATCACCACCCACTTAATGTCTAGTGCTTCTGAAGACACAGTGACAGGTCCAGCGGTTAACTAGGTGGCCAGCACTGTTAGTAAACCAACTCCAGCTAAATAACAAGGGCTGTATAACCCCAGTGTAAGAGAAATCTGGCCTATATTTTACAGAAACAGAAGAGACTTCCTGGGAGGATACCTGGGAAAAAATAGGCTTTTTATACCCTCTAACATCCTCTGCCCTCAGCTGCAGGTCCCTTCCTCTCACATTATGATTCCAGCAGCAACTGCAGACCAAGCACCCTTCAGGCTCACAGCATGACCCTGTGTCTCTGACACAACTAAACCATTCCCAGAAATGCTATGGAGACCAGCTTCAGGGCAGGTA
>VZSF01010477.1:0-44153 GCA_013398295.1 Chionis minor
TTTTTTTTTTTTTTGTGTCAGATGACGAAAATCTCAGCCACACGCTCAGCTTTCTCTTGGTGCTGGCGATTTCACTGCCTATTTCAGGCTCTAGCATGATAACGTCACTTCTGCATGGTTCCAGGAGAGCTGAAGTAAACACTCCCATGCAGTGCTCTGAGAGCCCACATACAGTGGCTCATGCTCGTTCTGCCAACAGAGCTGTTTCATCCCAGACACTATATTGTCTGCATAAATAAACTGTAACAGGAATTCATACACCAACCATTCGTCAGAGATTTTATTTCTATTTTTGCAGCTTGCAGTAATTATTTCCTCATAGAGAAGCTGATTCCGCTTATATGGACTTTTCATAAGATGGAGCATCTTTTCTGTACTTTTCTTATGCTTGTTATAAAGAGAGATTATTCAACTCTAAATTTATAGCATCTAGACATGTTCCCACTTGCAGCACCCAGACAGACAGTTATTCACTTAGCTCTTCTCAACATCAGTTTTTAAAAAACCAAACTAATATTTTCCTTTTGAAAATGACCACAGTCTTTCTTTTTCATCATACTTAGCAACATCTTTTTGATCTTATGACGTTACACATTTATGTGTTTCCTGCCAAAATCCAGGTACCTATTTGGACTTGTTTGCTCTCTTATGTAAATATTACTATTACCATGTTTGTGACGAAAGTCTAATAAACTCTAATAAACCATGAAATAAAATATGAATTTAATTAGTCAAATTAATAGGTAGAAAGCTTGTAACATGAACATATTTAAATGCTTCTGTCCTTAATTAATAGACCCTCGTAAAACTCATGTGATAAAACATGTTTCTGGGCTTTGCTGATGATAATTTCTCGAAGGTAAATCATCCCTCATTGACAAGCCAATGCTGCAGAGCTTTCAGGCTTTTTCTGCATGGGGAAGACGAAAGCTTTGAGTTGAAGAGGGAACGTATCGAGGTCTCACTTTCTGTGCAATACGACCTTCTAGCTCACTCTTCTGGAGGAAGGCGCAGAAGATTGCTGGTGGTACATATGGGGGTGAAAAGGCTCACGACAGTGTGAGGAAGTAAGTGAAGGCAGGTTCTAGTCGCATCATGTCTGACCCAGGTCTAAATCTGTCCCCTGATTTTTCTGCTTTGCACGGGGGAGTTCAACACATAGTAGTCACAGCCATGTGTGTGCCGGTCGTCAGAGAGAGAGGGATGGTCCTCAGCCCTGCTGTCCATGGCTGACAGAGCCGCCTTTCCACCCCTGACAGGCGGCCGCCCTGGGGCTAATTTCAGATGGCTCCAAGTTATGGCACGAGCTTCTCTGTCATGCAGCTGGCCAGGGCTCAGGCAGCACAAAGGCAGGAACAGTGACATCACCGCGGAGGGACGCTGACCTCACTGAGGAGGAACCGTGATCTCCCTGAGGACGGACAGTCCCCAGCAGGGCAGCTTGGTGACCAGGGCAGGTTCTGCCAACAGTCCAGTAAACACTGGGCAAAAACAAGGGAACAAGCATACTCTGCACTGGTGAGGTCCCACCTCCGATACTGTGTTCAGTTTTGGGTGCTACTGTACAGGAGGGACATTGAGGTGCTGGAGCGTGTCCAGAGAAGGACAATGAAGCTGGTGAAGGGTCTAGAGAATAAGTCTTATGAGGAGCAACTGAGGGAACTGGGGTTGTTTAGCCTGGAGAAAAGGAGCCTGAGGGGAGACCTTGTTGTTCTCTACAGCTACCTGAAAGCTGTTTGTAGTGAGGTGGGGGTCAGTCTCTTTTCCCAAGTAAGAAGCAATAGGACATGACGGAATGGCCTCAAGTTGTGCCAGGGGAGGTTGAGGTTGGATATTAGGAAAAACTTCTTTACTGAAAGGGTTATCAAGCACTGGAACAGGCTGCCCAGGGAAGTGATGGAATCAGCATCCCTGGAGGTGTTTAAAAGATGAGTGGAGGTTGCCCTGGTGCTGAGGGACATGGTTTAGGGGTGGTTTTGGTAGTGTTAGGTTGATGGTTGGGCTCGATGATCTTAAAGGTCTCTTCCAACCTAGGTGATGCTATGCTTCTAAACCAGGTCTAATGTCAGCCTAGGACCCGCAGGCCGGTAAGGCCTGTTGGTGTCCCCAGGGCCCCGGCAGCTGTGTGCGGTGCTCAGCTGGGGACATGAGCTTGAGTTCTCCACTGCGACGGAGCAGCTTGTGAGGCCAAATATCTCAGATGTGGTTGACTGAAGCTCTGTTCTTAAGTCATTTGATCTCGAGTCCTTGATATTAAGCCGATGGGTGAGTGAGGGGAAACCAAAGCTTAGTGAAATCAGGCACCCTCGCCTTTCTCGGCTCCACCAGATCACCGGTGCGTGCCAGGCTCTGCCTTCTGGTCAGCAAAACCTTCTCTCCCAGGAGCCTGGTGCTGCCTTCACAGGCTAGTGCTGTCCAAGTCTCGACTCTCATCTTCTTCCTGCAATGACCAATCTACTGAAATACACTTGGAAATTAAGGTGGAGGGTAAGAAAAAGGGAAGAAAGAAGATGAAATGAGGAAAATAGAGATGGGGAGGGAAGAAAATGATCAGGGAAACTAGGATCTCAGTTTCCTTCTGCTAGACAGTAACGAAAAGCTTTTGAAGTGTTAGACCACATATTTTCAGACGTGCCTGGGATCACTCTCTGCTGAAGCTGCTGAGATCACCTGCTTTTTAGCTGTGAGGTTGACTCTTATGCTGAATGCCTGCTCTGCCAAATCCAATCATCAAGGCAAGATACTTCACCTGCTGTAGTTAAATCTCATGATTTTTTAAGCCTGTCTCCTGATTTTTCGGAGCCTGACTCATGGTTTCTGTGGAAAACTTCGGCTTGGCAAATGCTGAAAGCAGTGGGAGTATTTGCAGCTTGAAGGCACTGTTCAGCGAGAGGAAGAGTGGAGGAATCTGCCCCTCAGCAATTAGTAGAATCGCTTTCTACGAAAGGACGTGTCATTTGGTAGGTTATTTTAGCATTCTGTACAGATGCAGATTATTTTTTAGAATTTTTAATTGGTGATACCATAGCAACTTTATACAATGAAAAACAGTCCAGGCCAGATTGTGCCTGACAACCGCCCGCCTGTTTGGGGGTGGCATAAAGCTGCACCGACCCAGGAGGACTTTGAGAGGCTCTTGGTGCTCCGAGTCTTGGTGTGGAAGGCTGTCTGAATCATGAAATGGGTGCCTCACCCCACAGCTAGAGGGGACAGGTCCATTGCCTTGTCTCCCTGCATGCCTTCTTGCATCCTTTGGGATTGGTCAAGATGTTGCAGCTAAAACCCTGAGATGCCAGAAAATGGTTTAATTCCCAGGGTTCTGATAGATTTTTACCCTCTGTGAGTCAGAGATGGGAGAGTGTCTGAAGAAGCAGTGCAGGGAAGAAATATGGGTAACAGATTGCTTTGTTTCTAGGCCTGCTAATGCTGCTGCACTCAGTAGTTTTCTGTCAGCGATCAGCAAGAGCTGGGATTTTTCTCTGTGCATCCATCTTAAACATCTTCTACCCTTTGGGGGATAAAAATCTAGATGGGATATGTTGGGTGCTGGCCCCACTTCCCTTGGTATCAGTCTGACAGGGCAGAGAAGTGTCACATCACTATTGTGATGTAGGTCCTTTGGTGTTCTCTCCTCAGCCAGAGGACTGTTTTTCATACCTGAACATCACTTCAGGTACAAGTAGATCTCAAGTGAGATAAAGAGGCCATATTCAACTCTGTGTAGCATTGTGCTTCCATGCATGAAGTCTTCACCTTTCCGTCATGTCTCAGAGATGTCTATGTATGTATGCATGTGTGTATATGACTCTGAGATGTTTTGAAGTCATTGATAGAAATGAAAAGGGACTGTGCTTACACTGGATGGGTAGGTTAGGGACCAGCATGCAGAGGCTATATGTATGAAGTGGACAGAATGGATGTAAGCGTGAGGCAGTACATGAAAGTGGAGGATCTTGGCTAAAAGGCAGAGAATAAATGAATCAGGAGGGCATTGTGGTTCTCAGCCCACTTAAAGGAAGGTGGAGAGCAGACAATGACTTTCACAGGAAAAGAGAGTAATTGGAAAAAAAGAGACTTACAGGCAGGGGGACTTTTGGGGGAAAGTAAGGTGTGAGCCTTACACTGTGCTAGGTAGGATAAGAGAGGTTCAGTGTAGTGCCATGTATGTACTGTTTATTGTTGACATATATTACTGCAAAGACTGTCTTTTAGTGAATGGAAAGTGTTTATGTGGAGACAAAATTCAACATGTGATTAAATTGCACCACATGTGTGGAGAGTGGTGACTCTTGGGAAGCAGGATATTAATTACAGAGAGATATTTTACAAACTGTGCAGAAGTTTGAATGGAAAGAACTGAGGCTGGTCCAGGTAGTGGAGACATGAGGAAGGTACCTGACAAACACAGATATTCCCTTTCTATATAGAAGAAAAAAGGGAGGCGTGGAAAGAAGGTCACTTACATTGGTAATATCCTGCAAGGTCTCCAGCAGCATTGTACACAAACAGATGTGTGGAAAAGGAGCTCTGAGGAAGAGCAAGTACACCACTTGGGAGCTGTCTGCTTCATTCCCGATGTAGAGTCATAAAAAAGCTAACACAAAACATCACTGGGCTAAATACTCATGCTCAAATGTTTTCTCACCCTTGTGGACAGCCCTATGTCCCCGGTCCTTCCCTAGAGATACGCAGAAATTGTCTTAAAAAATACAGCAAAAAAAGGAACGTTGCTGAGTATCCCTTTATTCAAACAACTTCCCATGGGATTTTCAATGGAAGAAAGCAATCTGACTGTGGGAAATGAAACATTCTTGAAGCTATGAGCAGAATTTATCATGAACTAATGCTATTGTAGTGGAAAAACACCTGAAAATGTCCCCAGGGGTCTTTTAATAACAATTTTTAATGGATTTTTTTCTCTGAAAATGGAAGAATATACTATGTCTGTGTATATGTATGTTATTAATAATCTCTAAGAATTCAGCATTAGTTATCAATATAAAGAAATCTACCAAAGACGAGTTAGATGTATTTTTGTTAGTTTCTGCTCCCTATGAAAATGAAGTTCTGTATTTTGAATAGTGGTCTATGAAATGTGGAAGTGTTTCTTTTTTAATTAGGGAGATATTAAATAGTCTTCCCCATTCTGCCAATATGGTCAACAAATACCTCGCTGTTGGAATGTCACATTTTAGAAGTATGGTGGTGGTCACGTATTTTTTTGGACACATTCATAATGATGAGCTGAATTTTTCTCTCAATATTACATTGCTTTTAATGAGAAGTTAAATAGGAAATACCACAAAGCCAAAGCTTATGTATTTAATTCTGCATAATGCTGTGCTCTCCAAATCCTGTCTCTGCTTTATTAAGCCATAGATAACTATTCCCCTTTCCAAGTAATCTTAGCTTGGTTGAAATCTTGATATCAGTTTATGATAAAAAGATTATCAGAATGTTACCGTTTTTTGAAGAATGGTATCACTTCATCTTTCATAAATACTAATTAAACAACTCAGGCTTACGTCAGTGCCAAGATTCATGTCAGCAGTTAGTGCAACTTGTTATTGTAAGATTAGTTCTGACACATTCCTTCCAGCACAGCAAGCAGTGGGATCCTGTGCAGCACTGGGAAGAAGTCATCTCTCTAGAGACTGCCGGTAGGTATCCAATAGGAAGGAAGACTGCTTTAACAAGATTAAAAACTCTCTGCTGACATACTCCCTAACTGAATCATCTCGAACTGTAAGTCTCACCACGCAGAAGGAACGAACGTATCACTCATCACCCAGTCTTCTCCCTTTACAACACCGTTAGGCCATTTGTATCCGAACATCCATACATCGCGCCCGATGCACGGCTGTGGGGCTGGCTTCAGGAGCCTTCCCTAGTCTGGTCAGGGATCATTCACAACTGCAATAATTGGCAGTGATTTCTTGATGACAAGAACATCGAATGAGGCTTGCTCCTTTGAGCAATTACTTGCTGCGAAAGAGATGTAAGGGAGAGAAGTGACCTTATTCTGTTCAGCTGGCACATACGCTGCTGATTCAGGGGCATTTGCTGGGCTCTGCTTAAAGGGGTGCTGGTAGTGGTGTCAGTGTCTAAATGTTACCATTTGAGTCAGCTGAGATATCATTACTTTAGTGCCCAATAGAAAACTAAGGCGAAAAGATGAGCTGAAAAGCTACACTTTAAACTAAGCACGTGTAGTTCCAGCAAATACAATGAGAATTTGGGAAGTAATGCTGTCTCATGCACCACCTAGCAGAATTCATTGCGTAGTCTTTGTCCAATACAGAAATGTTATGCCAGCATGCAAACACTGGTATCTTAAGAGCTGTGCAAAATGTCGCATCTCCTTAGTAGAGCTCATCCTCAAAAGAATTGCTTTAATTGTTCAGATTCGCAGGGGTTCTGTTACAATGCCTTTTGGGTATCATTTCATTTTACTCTGAATGCTTGCGAAGTTGTAGAGTATGGTGACAGGGAGATACAGACAGACAATTCTTCAATGCAATGCAGACACTGCTTGCCCAGCAGTGCCCCGTGAACCAGTACTCTGTCTTGTTTCATAGCATGTTAAGACCCAGATTTTTCAGAACGGTGTAAGCATTTGTGTGTCCAGTTGGCATACGCAGTTGCCATGACTGTGTGCACAACTGTAATAAAATGTAAATGTAAGGGACGGAATACATAACTGGTGGCCTGTGTGCCTAAAGTGATTCAGTGAGTAGTGCACTCACTCAAAATTGGATTTTAATCATATTGCTGTTCTGAAAACCAGCCTAGCCTGAATACTTGGGTCCTCACAAGAACTGAGGCATTGCTGTTTATTCTGCCTATTTTTCTCCCTTTTTGTCCTTTTGATTTAATTTTTCCTAATGAGGTACCACGTATTTTTAAAAAGGCACTGCATATCCACAATCAGAAAGTTATTAAATCATAAGCCTTCTTTATCCTCCTGTTTGCTGCACTGACTTAAAGTGGGTACGTGAAGCATTTGCTAATGATGTATTTGGACCTCAGCGTTAATCTGAAGAAAATCATTACGATACAAAGTGGTCTGGGTGATCCAGGAGTTGCATCAGATTATACCATGCTAGAAGGTGCATTTAGACTCTGTAATCTGTAATGAAGTGCTACTTGGAATCGAGTGTATCATTTAGATACTGTCCTTGGCCATATGTCTAACTACATACTGGAAAATAAGCAGTTAAGATCAAATGCCAGGATATGTGTCTTCCAGGTGGTGTGTGCAAGTGTGGTGCTGTTCTGAGCATGACAGTGCACGGAAAAGTCGTATAAGCATTAAATATGACAGAACAATTTTTAATTTCTGTCTCACTGTATACTGAACATCAAGTGGGAGACCAAAGCATCTTTACAGAAAGCAAAGCTGTGAAGCGTGATGGAACTTTTTGGTTTTGTCACATGTGCTTCATAAATGACAGATTAGTCCAAGCAGTATCTTATTTGAAGTACCTAAGTCTGCACAGCTCTTAGTAGGCTGATCAAGATTTGGGCTCATCAATAGATTCATGAAAGCCTTGAGTTTTCTAAACATCCCAGACTGGAGGGTGCTTCTTAGCAACAGCTCGTGAAGCGGGCAGAGATACAGTGGTCCTGACTGGGTGCATCAATCATCATATTTGTTATTATCCATCTGAAATGGAGGGGTGTTGTGCTATTCTTTGCTGATTTTAAATCTGCAAATGTGGAAGAAAGCTATATCACAAACTAGTCCTGTTTTTTGCTGAAAAATGCTGAATCCCTACCCTAAAGACAACTTTCCATTGTTAAATAGAGCAGAAACGGGGTCTTTATGAACTTCAAGGGGACCCCAGCTATACAATATGGCTTTTTTAGGAAGGGTCTCAAATATTATCATAAAGGGCATCTGGACTGTTGTTTTTTTTTTTTTTTTAAGGTAGAGAGAAACCATTTTAGTCTATCCCCAGTTGATACTAGGACTCAAGTCAGGAACTCATACTGCATTAGCGCATGTGGTGTTGCAACTGGAGACAAATGCAATTAGGGGCACATTTTTAAACTCTTTAAGAATTATTCAGAGATTTTCATTTGTTTGTTTCTTTGATTTTTTTACTCTGAGGTCTGCATATTGTAGCTTAGACGGAACATCTTTACGTGCAGAATAATATCCCATGGATATGGGAGGGAGAGTGCTAAAAAACGCTCTTATATCAAAGGAAAAGGACATAAAAAGGAGAAATTAGTGTCATTAATATATAGGAAAGAGGTGGGAAAATTAATGATGACTCAGAAATTGCTGAGATGAAGTTTGAAATTTCTCCCTTCAGGCATTTTTGAGTTATGAATGTATAAACAGTTTGTGTAGAATTTAAGGAAGAAATGAAGCTTTTATTTCCACTTGCATAACTCAGAAACTGTTGAGTTTATAGGAAAGGAAAGGAAAGGAAAGGAAAAGGGAGAAGGGAAAAGGGAAAAAGCAAAAAGGAGAAAGGAGAAAGGAAAAAGGAAAGAACCGTATTTGGCTGAGACCAGGCATGAAGCATATTCAAAAGAAAGACTTCTTTTTTTGTTTTGTTTGGGTAGGTTATTTTAGAAGGACTTGTTATTAACTAAGAAGGGGAATCTGAATGGGAAGCAGAACACCACCTTCACAGATAACCAACTACACATACGCACAGACAGAAGATATTTGGTGCATGTGAGCTGCATAATTTAAAATTAAGAAGTATGCTTAAATTAACTGCAATTTCAAATGCGTAATGTACGTACACTATAATACTGGGGATGGTAATATCAGAGTGCTTTTTAAAGTGTATACCACTGTTTAGTCTGTTCACTATATTGGTATATGGCAGGTATTCAGGCTGTTGAGTATTAATTGAAAGCTGACAAAATAACTGGCCTTCCACCAGAAAGAAATAATTCTTTCCCCAAAGCAGAAATTGCTGTTAACTATTCCAGAACAGTAACTGTTAAAGCATTCAGTCTCAGAGATACTCTAATGAAGACAGAAGGTTTATATAGGCTTGGCTAGTCCCCATGGTAACAGCCTTTCTACTGGGTTACCATAGGAATCGTCAAAGCTTTTGTAAGCCTCCCTTAATAGAGCGTATACGCTTTCCAGGCAGACTAGAGGATACACCTCCTGTTGTTAAATATAAATATAAACAGATTTTGTTTTGGAGTGGTACTCATCTCTGTTTAACTAGCTATGCTACTCTTTATGTTAGAGTTACATGAAACATTGGAGTCACCTGTGATACAGGAAAACGTGTGAGAGATGAATGGTTTTATGAACAAGACAACCCATATACATTTGTACCTAACCTGCAGGGAACCACAGGCAAAAATACTGTTCTATACAGCCCTTGCAACACAGCCCAAACATCACAATACATGCCCTTTCACCTTCCTGTGGACATTGCAGAGCTTTTGTCAGTCTGAAGCTTTGCTGGACAAAAGTTATACAACGGGAAACAAACAAGCAAGAAGCGGAGCCAAAGGAAACAAACAGAAACCCCAGCTGAAAGAACCAAGCAGAGAGCAAGCCAGTCACTGACTTCAGCTCTGTAGGTCTTAACAGGACAGCTGTTGTTTTGAACTCCCAAATAATGTTCCTTGAAACTATCACCTGGGCACAGTAGTAGTAGTAGTTTTTTTGGATAACTAGTCAGGGACTGCAGTTTTACATCCTTCATCCTGCGGCTTTGTAAGAACAGGGAAGTATGGTGGAGAACTGCAGGTTGAGAGGGAACCATTTACCTACTTGCTGGTCTTCTCATCACGGCCTTCATTTTATTGAAAAGACCTTGACAAATGAAAAATTTTAATACAATTTTGGTTCTGTTTAAGCTCCCAGGATTAACACAGTGTTCTCCATACAGAGGAATGACATTAATAAGATGACTTGTTACAGAAATCTAGCCAATATCTTCAGGGCTTGTTATTTTTCCAAACAAATGCTAGCTACAAGGCTTTCTACTGTAAAGCTGACAGCATCATGATGCTTTTATATTCCACTTTCCAGTTGGCTAAATATCATTATACAGTTTGGACTTATAAATCAGTGGAGCTGAATTGGAGGACATGGTCTTACAGGACGACACTAGCAGAGAATTTGGCCCTTGAGTTCCAGTTACCAAGATACCAGCTTCTAGACATGCAAAGACCTTTACGAAAAGCAGTGGGACTACTTACATACTTTGCTTAGGCATGTGCTTTCTTGTCTTATCGGAGAAAAAATTCTGACTGAAAAAACAAAGGTTTTGGAATTACCTGAAAATGCGTTTGTTTTAAAACAGATAGTTGGAACTGCAGATGTGAAAATTGCTATATATTGTGCTAAGTTTACACAGATGGTACGGCAAAACACACATCATATATTACTCCTTTCCAGAGCTCGTAAAAAGGCAATATATTTTTTCCGGGAAAATATTTGAAGGCAGCCAGAAATGTAATTGATTTCACAAGTAACAGAGGTGCCAATGTGGAGGACAATTTTGGACACCCTAGTCCGAAGATGATCTCTCTAGTTACCCAAAAGCGGACAGTGAAAATCTGAGGATAGCAGTCATCCAGACGCAATCTGTGAGACAGAGGTCTATTTACAGGGAAATGGCATGAGAAAACAAGAGTGGATTTGTAGAATAATAAAGTGATTCTTCTGTGCATTGATAATTTAAAGGTTGCTTTAACTGTCCTCTACCAGTTATGAGTTGCTCTTATGTAGAAGTTGATTCTGTATTTTTGGTTCCATTTTAGGAGCTGACAGAAGTCACAAAGATGGTGTCTGGAGCAGCAAGAGAGATTGGATTATGTAGGGTATGACAGTATGAGTGCTCTCCAATGTGCTCTCCCACTAAAAGTGTAGAATGCTTTCTATTTTTGGAGGTCTGACTTCCCTAGCCAAGTGTTGTCTTGCCAGAGCGGGTAGTTGCAGGACTACCTGAAATGAAGGTCTAAAAATAAAGCCATGACTAAATCATTGTATGGTTCAACTAGCTATGTGTCCACCAAATGAAACAATGCAGCTTTAATTTCAGACATTTTATTCTTTGACCATGACAACAAAGAGGAGGATGTGGTCCGGATAACATTCCTTAACTCCCTATTATTATACAGCCTCTGAAAGGCCTTGTAAAAATGGCTCTACCTGTAGGCTTTCTGTAAGAGTGCATTCAGTATGTAAACTCCCCTTGTCTGCCCGGATCTTTGCCACTGAAAAGTCCTTACTGGCTTCACGTTGCAGAAACTGTCACTGAAGCTTTTTGGAGGTGGGAAATCCACCTGGTTTGTGACTCATGCTTTGAGGCTGCGTGGCTGCAATTTTTCCCAAGTGTGTCAGGTTGTGAAGAAACTGCTGCACTCACTGCAGCTTCCCAATGAAATAGCCAACATTTTATACGTTTTTATGTTTGCATAAGAAATCACTGACGATCAAATTGTATTCTTGTGCGAAGCATACCACGTGAACAGTTTGCCTGGCCCGCAGGGCATGTACCACATCTGCTCCATTACTAAAGGTG
Source organism: Chionis minor (assembly GCA_013398295.1). Lineage (NCBI taxonomy): Eukaryota > Metazoa > Chordata > Aves > Charadriiformes > Chionidae > Chionis > Chionis minor. Next base: position 11,520 of record VZSF01010477.1, read on the forward strand.
CTAAAATGGATGGGGATAGGGTGAACATATTTGGCGAATTTATGGCAACAGGAGCTCATTCTACACTCCACTTGTAGACTATCTGTTGGCAGATGCACTGTCTTTCTCACTGGGCAATAAACTGGGCATAGCATTTCTGTTCTGGTGTCTATCTCTATCTGCTCTTGGTTCCACTTGTGTCCCCACTTGTTTATCTCCTCCCAGTCCTGTTTTGTTCTACAGAGCCATGGGGTCTGAATCGGAGCTTACAAAGGGCTGAAACATGTATCACTCTCTAGTACTCTCCCTGGTGTGTTTTGTGCAGCAGATGTTTCCATCTGTGTACCTTACTTTCGTTTCCTCACAAATATGAGTTTACGTATGCAGCATATTGCATTATCCTTGCCTTTCCCATCTGGACGACCGCTTGTCCCTCTGGCCATTCTCAGGCACGTATAAACACACTCCCTTACACAGGCGTGTTTGCTGTAAAGCCAGGCCAGTGGGGACACCTATCCTACACACCAGAAGTAAAGGAAAGACAGATGTTCTGGAGTCTCTTTGACTCCTGCTGCTTCTGTTCTGCTCAGGCTAAGGGTTGAGCGTCACCTCAACCATGGCAGTGGTGCCATGGCTGGGTACAGGCTGTTTGGAAGGGCAGGCTGGGAAGGTGAGGATGAGAAGTGGCCCTTCATGTAAGGGAGCGGTGGGAATGCATAGGGTCTGCCTTGGGATGGATTGTGAGCCAGGCAAGAGCTTAGGGGTTAGGTATAGAGGGCAGAGACATGTGTGATGTTGCATTGTGTGTCTGCTACACACCACCTGATCAGGAAGAAGTAGATGGTGCCTTCTTCACCCAACAGGAAGAAGCCTCATGTTCACAGGCCTTGGGGCTCACAGGGGAACTTCAACAGCCACAATATCTGATGGAGGGACAACAGAGAAGGGCACAAATGATCCAGGACTTTTCTGGAGTGCATTAATGCCAACTTTCTAAGGCAGGTGATTGAGGAAATGACAAGGGGAGGCAATCTGCTGTACCTCATACTTAAAGAACTGGTTGAGGATGCCCCTGAGGTGCTGCTCAGGGACAGCAGCTTCTCAGTAGTTCCCAGTGAAAGGACAAGAGGCAATGGGCAGAAATGGTAATATAAAAAATTCTATTTAAACACAAGAAATTTATTTATTTATTTATTTATTTATTTTTACTGTGAGGATGGTCAAACACCGGAACAGGTTGCTGAGAAAAGTTATGGAGTCTCCATCTTTGGAGAGATACGAAACCTGACCGGACACAGTCGTGAGCAACCTGCTGTAATTGTATCTGCTTCAAGCAGGGACGGCGGACTAGTTGATCTGCAGAGGTCCCTTATAACCCCAAATGTTTTGTTCTAATTTTGTAATGTAAGAGGGGCAGTAGGAAGACTCAGATGAAGACGGAGGAGAAAAGGAAAAATGGGGATTGTATTGGATCCAGCCCAACACCTTTTGATCTGAAAGTAAAAACAAAAAGACAGCAAGATAGGGAAGAGCAAGAATGTCCTAGCCTACTGCCCACCCTTTCTAAGCAAGGCGACAGCTAGTAGCTCTTTTCCAAAGGGAAAAGTGGCATACCTGTGTTAGGAGGAGATAATGAGGAAGTGCCAGCCCAGGGACAGTACTGTTCTTCTGTCTGTGTTGTGTGCTGTCCCCAGTAGATGATTCCTACCTTGTTCACCACATGGTTCATCACATGCCACATGTGCTGTAGGGACTGGTAGGACTTCATGTGTCTGCTCCCCACCGTCTCTTGCTTTGGAACTACTGTGAACTTATGGTCCTGTGCTGGCACCTCCTCTCATTGTGACCTGACAGCATTGTCCAGCTGACGCCAGAGCATCTGCTGCACTGCAGAGGCACTAAGTAGCCAGATGTGATACAGCACTAGAGGAACTTTGCTTCTGTGCCTACACACACCTCTGGACTGTATGATGGTGCCTTTTTGCCATCTTAAAGACTACGTATTCTGCTGATGTTGGCTGGATGTGTCAGGCCTGACCTGGTTTAATGTTCATGGATACTTTTTAATTTGAGGGAGAACGTGTCTTAAACAAAGAAAAACAAGAAACAGCTGAACATGATTATATCCGTGTTTGGAAAAGCCTGGGCAACTATCCCCAGGGTAATGAGGAAAAGAGGTCACTGAAGGAATACTGCAACCTACAGCACGAATGGGAGGAGGGTTGAGGTATCGGAAGCATAGGAGCTGTTGACAAGGACAACAGAAGGCTTTTTAAACCAAAGAGAAATCCTGTCAAGGAATTTCTGCCTGCTGTGTCACAGGTACCATTCTGAAAAAGAAAGTGGGATACCAGCATTTATATCTGTATGCCTAGGGCAAGTGGTTAGCATTAGATGCAGTTAAAGAAACTACATAGTGTTTTTCTTGTTGGAAATGAAACGTTAATGCCAAGAATCAAGTAGAAAAGGCAAGGAAGTAGCTTGTTTGTAGGTTTAAAAACTCAGAAGATTTAACACCTGGAGAACAAGGGGAAGACTCTAACTGTAAAGGCAGCACACAGAACTGAGAGTCAAAGGAAAGGGTGGTTGGTCTAAGGTCTTTTTAGTTCATTCAGTTTTTTTTGTCTGAGATATTTCAGCAGCTGAAGTGCCTGTAGAGCAGCCTTGAGAGCAAATGTGCATAAGTCTGTTTTGATTTTTGTGGAAGTGTTCATGTGAATACACTCACTCGTACACTTGATTGGGATGCATGCTTCTAATCATGATTCCTTCATTCACTTAATGCATATTTCTTAAAGTATTACGAAATTACATATAGACTTTACCAAGAAACTAAAATGGCTGCATGTGGTGTGAGAGAAAGGGCAGTGAAGCCGTAGGCCAAGCTCTAGTGTAAAGATGCAGAGAGCTGTGGGTGCCAAAGGAGCTGTTGAATGGAGGCACGCCAGCAAAGACAGTGGAGAATTTACCCTGTGCATACAAAGATGATCTTTCTTTCTGGCCACAGTTAGTCTGTTAACAACTTTCAAGATCACAGCAGACATGAGGAAGAAATAATTTCAAAAGATCCCAGAAATGCTGAGTTGAAAGCAAGGAAGTGAATGTTGATGAGAAACATTTATGAAAATATTAACTTTTGGCAATGCAGGCATCCCTTTTAAGCTGAATGGGAGGGGTGGGGTTTAAAATTATAAGGAGCCCCTTAAAAATTGATGCCAAGATACCGCCTAATGGGAGCAACAGAGCACTGGAAAATATTCCTGTGAGTATTGGTTTCTATGTTCTCGTTTCACATATTCAGGGCAAAATTAAAAAGATATTTATTAGGAATGATAAAGAAGACATCATCTGAAAAATGTATCCACCCAAATCTGTCAGCAGTTATTATTTTTTTATTATTAGTTGGACAAATAATGAAGCCCTAGTAAAATATTTTTTCTCAGGTTTTTTTTTTTTTCTCTGTCCTGGAAGTATTGACTGAGCAAGGAAAATTAAAGTCAGAAATAATGACTTAAGGAAAAGAGCCTGCAGTCCTTGTCTGTAGCAGGAACTAAGTATCTATGGACTGTACATATTTATTGTGTATGATGATTGGAAAATTTCTTTTCCAGAGGAGGAAAATATTACTAAGAGTTGTAGAAGATTCAAACATAATGATTTCCACCTCAGTCTTTTTCTTCTCCCTTCCAACTTTATAAATGTTTCTTTTCTTGATTTTTCTGTCCTAATACTGATATGTAACAGTGGAATTGTAGAGTGGAGGTTTGAGACACAGTGTTGGACGAAACAAGAGCACTGTAGGTTATTCATTGTAAAAGCAATGCGAACAAGTTGAGACTATTTAGCTCTCATACTTCAGAAAACAGAAAAAAAGGCCATACTCTTTTGAAGGACTTTGTAATTTTTAATATACATATGCATATAATTTTCCAGATGCATGCTTTTTTGCCCTCAGCAGAACTGCCACATGTCTGAGGCTGAGAGCCTGAGGACAGGCAGCCGAAACTCCACCAAAGGCTGCACCTTGTAGCAATCGCTTTGTGTTCTAACTTGTAACATGTTGTAAAAGACTTTCTGTAAATTCTTGTTTTTCTAGCATATTTAAGTTAAGCTTTTAACTTCAGTGATTTAGAGTTCTTGTGCATTCACATATATCTTATCTTCATACTTCATAACCTGTACTGTTCGTATTTTGTATGACATTGCTCTGCTAAATCTCATTCCCTTCATACACCCCTCATACCCCCACTGCAAAGGATCCCCACCAACGACAAAGCATTTAAAGCTGCTACTCTTCAGTCGTAATAGATGGTTTCACTATGCGTTGTAATCCCTGAGTGTTTTGAGTGATTCACCCAACAACTGAGTTAGAAGAATGGGAAATCAGGGAAATTTTAGTGTCTAAAATCAATTAATTCTGAGTTTTGTGAGTGCAAATTATGTGTATGGGCTCTGAGATTGAAATTACTACCTTCTACCTCCTGAGCAATGATCAATAAAATTCATTTTAATTGGTGATTTTGCTGCCATCTAGGCAGAAGAATGTGAGCAAATGGAGGAAAAATATCTAGAACTGAATTTTTCTAAACTTGACTGATACACTAATCGTGCTGTCACCTACTATTGCTAAATATAAGCATTCATGTCTTCAATTTTTAGTTTACCAGCATTAAAGAAACACACACTAAAAAGTCACGTGCACTTCAGCATCTGGTAGCCTGCATTTTTATGTTTCATAATAATATTCCTGACATACAATCGTAGTAAAGCTACATCTTATATAACTGGTAGACATTTTGTGTCTTTACTGGTCTTGGATATGCAATATTGCATCCAATCTTATTATTTAGCACTAAAATATTATAGACTGAGACTCCTTTATGTTTTTGTTCTTTTCTAAAATTCTGGTCATGTAAAAGAGTGTTGGAAATGGCTGCAGATTTGGCAGGGGCTTTCATAGACATAGCAGACTTGAGTTCATGACTTATAGTGCCCAACACGCGAATGATGCAAAACAGAAGACAGTGGTTCATTGACTGTCATTTCCTACACTTCTCTCTGCTCCTGCAATGTAACTGTGAAACATTTTCATATTGACAATATTGTGGTTTGCTTGTATTTTGCAGTCACCTTCCACATGTGTGAATGGAGCAACAGGTGCAAGATTCCTGCATTTTCAAACATCAGTCCTTTCCACAGATGAAATTATAAAATATAACAGGCTCATAAAGGAAGTAGAAAAATGTGGTGAAGGTAAAGGTACACATGTAGACAAGAATAAGTGTGTGCTTATGTTTTTTATGATATTACACATAGCATATGCACGCACACTTTTTGTCAACCAGCCCAGTCCTTTTGAGGTGAAGAGGACTTTAGGCATAAATAGTTGTAGAAGTAGAAATGACTAGAGCATGTGCTCAAATGCAGGCTTGGCATAGCACCATGAAATAAATTCATGAATACTGTTCATAATGGCTTATTGCAATTAGAGAGTGGATTTAACTGTGATGAGTGACATGACCAGATGACATCAGGGGAAAATAAAAGCTGTTTTGTCAATCCTCTTGTTTTCTATCTTGCTACTTGCCATTATAAAGTCAATATTAAGGCAGAAGTTTCCACCTAATAGGAGACAAGATGGTATGCCTATTACCTCTGCACTTTCTGAAACCTGTATTTCAGATATAACCATGTATTCACTGTATTCAGAATATTTACGTGTAATGGTCACCACTGTATATTCAGTTCTTCCTGTCATATCTGCTGAGATCTGTGGATCTGTAGAGGCTCTTCTGCTTGAATAAACTGGTGTATGTCATGCAAAATTATAGATAACTGAGCCAAAGCAACATGTGCTTTGCTTTAGTTTCCTGTTTGGGTTCAGTTGTGACTGAAGTTTTTTGGTTGTGCCAGTTACAGCTCACTATGTGCAAATGGTATATGTATCTTCTGTCTTACAGCTTCTGTGAGACTCTCTTTCTGATATGGTCACATAATAGTCTAAAATTTACTAGCAACAAAGCATTTAAGACTTCAGAGAAGTGTGAAGTGAATCTGCTAAAAAGATTCTTGGTGAATATTACAGTTCAGGTGTCAATGGTGTGGTGCAGGAACCTTTGTGTCTAAGGGTAAGGGCAGAGATCTTTACAGCAAGTCATCCTAAAAAGGGAGGTGGGAAGAAAACCAGAAATTTTCTGTCCTTATAAATTCTCCGAAGAGTTGGATGAATAGAAATGGAGGCCAGTACTTTCTCGTCTATGTTTTAAAATTCATTGATGTAAAATGATTGAAATATAAACAATGCAATAACTTTCGAAAGTAGATCACTTTTCAAATGCTAATATGAATATAAAAATCAATAGCAGCAGCAAATTGTGTAAATTATGGTAAAACATATGTGATGCTTTGACGTGGTTAACTGAAGCCTGGCGTTCATCAGCAAGCTTTCACAGTTAAATCATAGCACCCTGGTAGCACACTTTGAACATTATAAAAATGTTTTTGAACATTTTTGAAGATAATGGTTTAAAACCACCCCGTTAACTCCATTATATTTTTTCCCTACAGGTTAGGTTTATTAGGTGATGAATATCCAAAATCTTCCATGTAATCATGCAATAACATTAAATGACCTATTAAAGGACTAGATGCTACTTCTAGGTATGGTCTGGAGCAAAACCAATGCGTAAAAATGTTGTCTCAGGGGAAGAACAAGGAGAAACTATCTGAGACACCCCGCTGTGAACACTTTTTCTGCTTTTCCTCCTTATTCTACCTTTGTGATAGGAATATAGTAATGGGATTCTACCTTCAAAAGGTCAGCATTCTGAATAGACATCTTATCAGCTCAACAGGTTGTGTGCATATATGGTGGGTTGCCTGGGACAGAGCAATAATTCTATGAACTTGTCAGCAGAGGGGCTCAGAAATTTTGAGCAGAATGTTTTTCAGTGAGAAAATGCCAATTAATTCAGTTGTAAATGTTCTGTGGGAATGTGTCAGGATTGACTATATTTTGTTTGTTTTGCTTTCAATCAAAACAAAGCTTTTTTGATAACTTTTTTATAATCTTGTCATGACAGAATATTTGAATATTTCATTTCGAAACAGCATTTAATTCAGGATTGTGTTTGATATTATAAATTAGGGAAAAAAAAAAAGAAGTCAGAATTAAAACTTTTCAAGTAAGTTTATCTTAAATGAATTAAAAAAAATGTTGTAGGGGAAACATTTACTTTGCTTCAATTTAGAAGGGGGGAAGTGTTAAGATATCAGAGTTTTCCATGAAAAAAAAATTCTGCTTTCATGAAAAGAATCTGACAGAAGTCCATCACTCATCATTTAAAAATGAAAGTTTTACAGTTTTCAAAACAAACTAAACATATAGTTAAATAAGTGAAATTTGCTTAAAAATAATATTTTGCAGTCATCTTAATTTTGAAAATATTAAGAAAAATGAATATTAAGTTATGGAAAAAAAATTTCCAAATGTCTAAACCAATATTTGAATACTTGAGCCCTGCCACTGGGTGTGACTTAGAACAGTCTGGCTCTTATTGATTCCCTCCCATCAGGTATCTAAACACATCAATGGGATTCCTCCCCCAAGCCTTCCTTTCTCCAGGCAGAAGAGTCTGAGGTTTCCTTATATGAGATGCTCCAGTCCCTTAATCATCTCCATAGTCATTCACTGGACTATTTCAGTAAGTTCATCTCTCTCTTGTACTGGGGAGCCCAGAACTGGGCACAGTATTTCAGATATGGCCTCATCAGTGTTGAGTAGAAAGAACGGGTCATGTCTGTCAATCTGCTGGCAATGCTCTTCCTGATGCAGCCCGAAATGCTGTCGGCTGCTGTGATGTATTGCTGGCTTGCAATCAGCTGCTTGTCCACCAGGACTCCAAAGTCTTTCTCTAGAGAGCTGTTTTCCAGAAAGTCATCCCTCAGTGCGTACTGATGCTTGGTGTTATTCCTCCCCATGGGCCGGACTTTGCATTTTCCTTTGTTGAATTTCATCAGAATCCTCTCTGCCCAGTTCCCCACCTTGTGGAAGTCCACTTCTCCCAATCTTGTATCATCTCTGAGCTTGCTCAAGGTTCACTCTACTCCATTGTGTAGGTCCTTAATGAAGAGTTTAAACATTATTGGTGTCAGTGTTGACTCCTGGGGTACAGCACTAGTGGCTTGCCTCCAAATGGACTTTGTGCCATTGATCACAACCCTCTGGGCTTGGGTGTTCAGCCACTTGCAGTCTACCTCAGTGTCTACTTATCTGACCCATACTATGTCAGCTTGTCTATAAGTTTGTTGTAGGACACTGTCTTAAAGGCGTTAATAAAGTTGAAGTAAACAACATTCACTACTCTTCCCATCATCTGGCAAGGTAGTTGTTTCCTTGTAGAAAGGTCCTGGTTGGTTAAGCATGACTTCCACTAGGTAAATCCACAGTGACTACTTCCGATCACCTTCTTGTCCTTCATGTGTTTGGAAACAGTTTCCGGAATTAGTTGCTCTATCAACTTCACAGGGACTGATGTGAGGCAGGCTGACCAGCCTGTAGTTCACCAGATCTTCATTCTTGTCTTTCTTGAAATGACATTTGGTTTCTCTGAAGATAGGACTGACGATTGCTTTCTTTTGTATTTCCTTTGCTTTCACGTATTCCCTTTTGCCATGAACAGACACTTGGCATTCCCATATTCATTCATTCCCTTACCAGTGCTCTGGATGCCCTTGGCATACACACAGTAATTATTGTGGGCTCCTGCTCAAAGCAGTAGGGGGATTAAGAAGCAGAACACTCAGATAGGACCCTGGATATTTTTCTTCATCCTACTTCTCTTTTTCGAGGTACACCTAGAGCTTATTTCACTTCTATTACAGACAAGAGAAAGAGAGCCAGAGATGCAGGGCTTCTTTCTGTCCTCTTTAAAAACACAAAGAGAGTTTTGGTGACAGAGGTAAACTACAATTCTGGAAGTGTTTCCTTGCCACTTCTGATCATGGCTGTTTCTCTGCCTGGGACTGCCAGGGGACTGAACATCTTAGAAACAGTCTGATGAGGGACTTAGGTGTGAGAGAATTTGGATATGTGAGCTACTAAAATAATCTGCCTCAAACATCCTACTGTTTTCCACACCAAGAAGTATGCTGGACCTGTAGGTCTTCGTGACCCAGCCTACGATTGACCTGGTCTGTCTTCCTGGTTGGGTCTTAAGAACTACGTTAATAAAACTGACTTTAACTAAATCCTATAGTGTAACTGTTAAGCCAGGAGTTCAGTGACATATGTAGCCCCAAAAGAAGAAGGGTATTTTATTTCTGGTAGACACAAGTAATAGAGAGCTTGTTGCTTCATTTAGTACTTTCACCCATGTTGGCTTCGAACCAATGTCACCAATATGGCTGAGGCTGAAGTCTTTGTCAATGATAGGAAACAATATGAACCACCTTGAAGCTTTAGTAAACTCTCGCTCATGTGGAAACTTATAAACATGCAGAACCAGAATACCAAAGAAATATCTGGATACAACTGTAGAGATAAAAGAGGAACATCCANCAGTCATCTTAATTTTGAAAATATTAAGAAAAATGAATATTAAGTTATGGAAAAAAAATTTCCAAATGTCTAAACCAATATTTGAATACTTGAGCCCTGCCACTGGGTGTGACTTAGAACAGTCTGGCTCTTATTGATTCCCTCCCATCAGGTATCTAAACACATCAATGGGATTCCTCCCCCAAGCCTTCCTTTCTCCAGGCAGAAGAGTCTGAGGTTTCCTTATATGAGATGCTCCAGTCCCTTAATCATCTCCATAGTCATTCACTGGACTATTTCAGTAAGTTCATCTCTCTCTTGTACTGGGGAGCCCAGAACTGGGCACAGTATTTCAGATATGGCCTCATCAGTGTTGAGTAGAAAGAACGGGTCATGTCTGTCAATCTGCTGGCAATGCTCTTCCTGATGCAGCCCGAAATGCTGTCGGCTGCTGTGATGTATTGCTGGCTTGCAATCAGCTGCTTGTCCACCAGGACTCCAAAGTCTTTCTCTAGAGAGCTGTTTTCCAGAAAGTCATCCCTCAGTGCGTACTGATGCTTGGTGTTATTCCTCCCCATGGGCCGGACTTTGCATTTTCCTTTGTTGAATTTCATCAGAATCCTCTCTGCCCAGTTCCCCACCTTGTGGAAGTCCACTTCTCCCAATCTTGTATCATCTCTGAGCTTGCTCAAGGTTCACTCTACTCCATTGTGTAGGTCCTTAATGAAGAGTTTAAACATTATTGGTGTCAGTGTTGACTCCTGGGGTACAGCACTAGTGGCTTGCCTCCAAATGGACTTTGTGCCATTGATCACAACCCTCTGGGCTTGGGTGTTCAGCCACTTGCAGTCTACCTCAGTGTCTACTTATCTGACCCATACTATGTCAGCTTGTCTATAAGTTTGTTGTAGGACACTGTCTTAAAGGCGTTAATAAAGTTGAAGTAAACAACATTCACTACTCTTCCCATCATCTGGCAAGGTAGTTGTTTCCTTGTAGAAAGGTCCTGGTTGGTTAAGCATGACTTCCACTAGGTAAATCCACAGTGACTACTTCCGATCACCTTCTTGTCCTTCATGTGTTTGGAAACAGTTTCCGGAATTAGTTGCTCTATCAACTTCACAGGGACTGATGTGAGGCAGGCTGACCAGCCTGTAGTTCACCAGATCTTCATTCTTGTCTTTCTTGAAATGACATTTGGTTTCTCTGAAGATAGGACTGACGATTGCTTTCTTTTGTATTTCCTTTGCTTTCACGTATTCCCTTTTGCCATGAACAGACACTTGGCATTCCCATATTCATTCATTCCCTTACCAGTGCTCTGGATGCCCTTGGCATACACACAGTAATTATTGTGGGCTCCTGCTCAAAGCAGTAGGGGGATTAAGAAGCAGAACACTCAGATAGGACCCTGGATATTTTTCTTCATCCTACTTCTCTTTTTCGAGGTACACCTAGAGCTTATTTCACTTCTATTACAGACAAGAGAAAGAGAGCCAGAGATGCAGGGCTTCTTTCTGTCCTCTTTAAAAACACAAAGAGAGTTTTGGTGACAGAGGTAAACTACAATTCTGGAAGTGTTTCCTTGCCACTTCTGATCATGGCTGTTTCTCTGCCTGGGACTGCCAGGGGACTGAACATCTTAGAAACAGTCTGATGAGGGACTTAGGTGTGAGAGAATTTGGATATGTGAGCTACTAAAATAATCTGCCTCAAACATCCTACTGTTTTCCACACCAAGAAGTATGCTGGACCTGTAGGTCTTCGTGACCCAGCCTACGATTGACCTGGTCTGTCTTCCTGGTTGGGTCTTAAGAACTACGTTAATAAAACTGACTTTAACTAAATCCTATAGTGTAACTGTTAAGCCAGGAGTTCAGTGACATATGTAGCCCCAAAAGAAGAAGGGTATTTTATTTCTGGTAGACACAAGTAATAGAGAGCTTGTTGCTTCATTTAGTACTTTCACCCATGTTGGCTTCGAACCAATGTCACCAATATGGCTGAGGCTGAAGTCTTTGTCAATGATAGGAAACAATATGAACCACCTTGAAGCTTTAGTAAACTCTCGCTCATGTGGAAACTTATAAACATGCAGAACCAGAATACCAAAGAAATATCTGGATACAACTGTAGAGATAAAAGAGGAACATCCAAAGCCAGAAATGTGTGCGGTAACAGTGAGACATAATTTGATGGTAGTTTTTATTTAAATGCTTGTGGGAAGATTAAGAAAGAAGAAAATAAGCTGAAAATAGAATTGTCTTCTTCTAGAGACCACCAGGCAAGATCAGTATAATAAAATAGCCTGGATCAACTAATCTACTCAAAACCACATAGTTCTTTTACCCATGGGGAAATTTTAATTATGTGGACATCTGTTGGATAGCAAACATTGAAACTTCGTTCATTCAAGAACAGTTCTACTCTTTAAAGTGGAAACGTGAGAATAACATCAAGGACCTCCACGTTTGTGGTTTCTCAAAGATCACTCTGTCAGATTGGTTTTGCTTATGGGTTAAAAGATGCTTCTTTAACATCAGTCCATAAACTTAAACTTATTTCCTCAAGGTAGTCTGAGTTTTCTGCTTATTAGTCATTGCCATGAGACTTTTCTGCCCATGATACCTTTGCAGCCTGAACTGTAGACAATTCCAAGTAATCAGAAAGCAGAAAACATAGCTGTTGGTGAGGTAGAAGGAGAAACAGAAGCAATTTCTCACTTGGTCTTGCTATCTTTGATCCTCTGGGGCTCACTTTCTCTGCACCCTTAGCAACTCTGATCAACATGAGTGATGGAGGGGATGTGGCTGAAGCAGTTCCTTTGCCTGTTGCCTTGGAGAGAAGGCAATTTCTTGTCTCATTCTTCTAGAACTCACAGCCTGAGCCTAATAGTATGAAAAGCTGCCATGAGCAATGGTTTTGTGGAGAGCAGCTATACAGTTTGGGGAAGGGAAATGGTGAATAATGAAGAAATCTTTATTCTAAGATACAGACCTGAATCGGATCTTAAGAAGAAGGTGCTCAGGAGTGAACTGTGAAGAAATCACAATGTTGACATGTGATGAGGGAAATGAATTAAAACCAAGGGACTTACTCCTGATTCTACTGTGCATTCTGGTCATTAATGTAATCGGCTAGTTGGGCCCTCTGTCTGTCAAAGGTAGAAAGCTGAAACATGTAGGTGGGAAAGCACAGCACGTGCTCACAACAAAATTGGAGCAAATCTGTTAACTTGGAGGGAACGGGGAGGGAGAGAAAAAGAAAACATCTGAAAGAGAGTAGCCCTGGTTTAGGGTTGAGCAAGGTCACTTCCTAGAAGTACATACCACTCTACTAAGCATGCAGTTGCTGCTGGTGCATGTAAAATTAACAAGTAAAAAAATGCTAGAATCTATCCTCAAACTTGGATTGGGAGAAGTAGCTATAGTGTCCAGGTAAACCATTTCCCTCTCTTGTTGTTAGACTGGTACACTCAGCCCCAACAACATACCTGTATTTTCTAAATTTCGGTTAAATATAAAGTGGAAGGGCTATTGCACATGTGTATTCTGATAAGAATAGGTAAACCTGCAAAATCTCATATGTAAAGTACACAATATAAGAAGCTAACTAAATTAATATTCTATTTGTAACAATTCCCACCCCTCAGAGTGACTTGTTATTGGATCTTTGCATCTCAAAAGAAAAGTAAGAGTGATACCCTGAGCTAAAGCTGAATCTGCTTTTTAAGAACAACGTTGATTCCACTGCCATGTGTTCTCAAGAGTTTGATTTCAGTCTCCAGGAATACATCACACTTCAAATCCAATAAGGTAGTTTTTTCAATGATGCATTTTTTGCATCATTATCTTATACACTGCAAAACACATGCAGAAGTTAGGCAGGCTCATTTTCTTTCCTGAGAAATGCTATCATGATACAAAAATCATATAGGTTTGATCTGCACAGCAGGTTAAAGTTCTAGCATGCAGAAAAGGAATTGACATTCTCTGTGCTGCCATTACATTGCCAGGGCACAAAGGTAGCTCTGTTACACCTGTGTTCTGTGTTGCTTCTGGCATGTCCCTCTCTGTAAAGCCCATAAACTCCCCTTCAGTGCTGTTTTATGGAGATTCGCTTTAGCTTAGCTCTGGTTTTGTGTTCCACCAACTGGCTTCCTTTTCAGGATTTTCTTTGAAATTTGACCAATTTTTTTTTTTGTTTATGTGTACCTGTAGTGGATTTTTACATCTTGTCCAATGTCCCAACACTGCAGCTTCTGACATACCACCAGTGCTTTGGTCCTCTGTTATGACTTTCTTCAGCTGTAAGGTTTTTAGCTGTAATCTTTTTACTGACTTTTGCTACTTTGAGATGTGATGTGTTACATTTCTTTTCCTGATTTTTTTTTTGTGGTGTGAGTTTGTTTAGCAGCTCTTAAAACTATTGACTCAATGCTTGCTTTATTTCTTCTCTACTTGCAAAGTTTTTCCTTGCTCATCCGAGGCTGGCCTTAAACCTGTCTGCTGCGAGCTTATTAGGCTGATAAAGTTTTACTATTTCTCTATCAGTAACCACTTTAATAAACCACTTATAAGTACTATATACATTCTTCCTTTGTCTTTTCTCGTGCTGTTTTTTACTGCTCTCTGTCTTTTGTTATGTACAGAATTTTTGCCTGTTCTTGTCTTTCTGGAGGCATTTAGGAGAAAGTGATTTTTTTCTTTGCCTTGTTTTCTTTCTTTCAGTTAATTCTGCTTGTTCTTACTTTCCCAGATTTCTCTGTGGCTTGTGATAAAACCGAATACTGTGACAGGCTTTGTATTGCTGCCACATGGAGAAAGGTTCATGATATAGAAACAATGTCTTGTGGTGGACCTACATTTTAGCACCTAAACATTGTTCTTAAGGCCAATTTGAATTTACTACTCATAATATGTCTTGCCTGTTAGCCTTCTACTGGCCTTCAAAGATTTTTCCTGGAGTTAGTTGTGTGTTATTGTTGGGGTTTGTAAGGCTGAACAAGCCTTAGGCAAGTGAGTGGGCACACAGCAACGTTGAACTCAGAATCTGCAATAGCATGTGAAATACATGACTGAATGTCCAAATTCTAGTGGAGGTTGATCATCCAGTAACATAATCTTGGCATGTAACTGTATCATTGCAGATACGGTTTTGCATCTGAATCCAAACATGTATTTATGAAGTGTGTTTTCATTTTTAATACTTTCTGAGGTCTGTGACTTAGAGGTATTGCTGCTTCACCCCTTAATCTTGTCATTTTCTTGGTGAATTGGTAGTTTCTTGTCGTGTATTTAATTGCCATTTAATTCTTAAGTTCTTTTCCAACCACTTTATGATGTCCCCTTTCTTTTGTTAATTGTTTTGTGATGAGAAGCATGTAGAAGAAAATGTAAAGGTTATCATGTGGTTGGAAAAATATTCTTGACACATCTTGGCCCTTTTTATGACTGGTGGACTGTTGCCATTGACTTTGAGGATGGTGCGGAGAGTGTCTTGAGGGCAGTGTTCCTCTCTCATCATTGCAGCATGAGTGCAGCACGCGTACACCTTCAAGTCAAAAGACTACTATCTCATACATGTGTTACTGTCTCAAATAGCTACAATCAAAAGACAGGCTCTAAGTGTATGCGTTTCGCTGCACTACATGTTCTACAAATTCTGACTGTTGTGAGCTAAGAGTGAGCTTTCAGTGTTTGGCTGGCTCTCAGTAAATTCCCATTTATTTCAGCTCATGAGTTGATAGTTTTGTTGGTGGTGAGCAGTAAAGCTGCCCAAGGCCAGCTGAGGCCTAGGAGGGAAAAACATTCTTCTAGATATCCCAGGATGAAATCAGTCAAAGCCTAGAAGAGAACTACAAAAGCCCCATTTTTTAAAACAGACATCAATTTTCAGATAGAAGCTGGTATATATTGCCTTACATGACCAAACATGCCAGTACGTTAGGGGAATCTAATCCTTTAAGTGCAGAGTAAAAGTTGGTAGTTGGTTGTATACCCTGCTGATTAATTTTCTTTTAATTTTGTTCTCTAATAAACATTGTGGAGTTGATTCTCATGTTTAAAATAATTGTCTTGGGACATAATAGGGGACACAATATTCAGAGGCTGTGAACATTCATAGCCTCCACAAATTCAGTAGGGGCACAGGATTTTTGTGAGTATAGTCTGGAACAAAATGTGAGAAGTTTTAATTGTGCATCAAATTCTAGCAGTGTGACCACAGAACACTCTAAAAATATTTCTGTTATTTCTGAGTAATTTATGATTCTTTTTTTTTTTAATTGGTATGAACGTAGAAGATGCTGAGTAGCTTTTTCTACAGCCAAAGTAAACTAAGTAGGACATCGCTCATTTGCTACTTACAGCTCTTCATTGGCCACTTAAAACTTCAACTTTCCTTCAGATGTATCCAATTTATCTTTTTTTAGATTAACAGTTATATGTTTGTCAGGCTTTCTGAGCTATTCTTACTAGCTTCCATAAATATTCGATTCTAATATTACAACCTATTATTTAAAAAAATGATTTGCAGCACAACCAGCAAAGTATTATTCTTGGTTTTGGCATGGTGACTGGCTTAAGAGTAATTTAGAGGACATAAATAAAAGTTTGTTTTGAAGTTCATTTTATTATCAAAAAATAAACCAGCTAATTATATTAAGTAATTTTATGCATGTTGTGATTTAGGAAAAAATCTAGTTTATAACACTTTTTCATGAATAGTGGAAAGGATCCTATGTGCCTTCTTTGGAGAAGTCAAATATTTCATCTGGAATTTAATTATTCAATTATTCAAAAAAACAAATAAACAGGCTTTATTTTGGGGGAGTTAGAATGTTGCTCCATGATGCAGTCATAAAAATGTACTCTCAAACAACCACTGCAGAAAAATATAATTATGCTCACAGAGTCGTTAGAGATGAATGAGCAAAGAGTGGACAGAATGTGTTGCTTGATAAATTTAGCTCTGCCTCTGTCTGCCGCTTGTTTGTGAGCTGCTTTGGTCTTCCTTGAATCTATTTGTTACTCTAAATTAGTCTTCTGTCGTGGTGGCAGCTCTTGTGTGTTCCCACGGCCCTGGGAGCTATGCCAAACATGTTCTGCTGCGAGCAGAGCCTCCTGAGCAAGGCAAGATAGAGGGGATGAGCCAGAATCAGGATCTGGTCTTCTAGCTTGGCCAGTGGGCAAAGGCTGAACGCTCTTCTCCTTTTGATATAAAGCCAAATAAATATTACAGATAAATTACCCAGGTATGGAAAACAGACTATGAGCTTGAGGACGTGGAACATCTGGATCTCATCAAAGGCAGAAATCCCAGCCAAATATGGTGGAGTAATTGTCTCAAAAGCACATCATAATCTCAGCAGAATGGAAAAGAAATGGAACCTTGGAGTATGAAAATCTGCTGGCGCAGTTACTGTCTTTGAAGTAAACTGTGAGCAAACTTGATATCAGTGTGTGTGCTCTCACTGAAGAAATAGTAAATCAAGTCTAGAGAGAGAACTCAAAGGAACCTATACCAGCTCCCAATGTCGACATTAAAATGATCCTTACACAAAGGTATTAAAGTAGTCAAAGAAGGAGCTATATCTGTGGCACAGTTGCTTACAGTGGAATCAAATTAATCAGCTGAAGGCTGTCTCATTGTACTCACAATGGCATTTGCAAGAATACATTACTGTTGAGAACTGGAGTTCTTATCTACTAGATCAACCACAAACTTACCTAAGACAACAGAATAACATTCAGGCTAAGGGAAGCTACTTGTGATTCAGGCCACTATTGTATAAGAGAGAAAACTGCTCCTTTAAAGAAATTAAAATAAGAGATGACACACAGCTAAAGCAAAGAATCCAAAGAATAGGAGAGAATCACGCAATGAAGTTGGTCACCAAGAGCTGGCTTTAGAAAACCATTGATTGAAATGTACAGAAAGCATTGATACTGCAGCTCTGTTACAAGGCATGGAGTCATATATGGTTGGACTGTTTTAATGAGTTTCTCAGTGGTGAATTGTGTAAAGACAAAGATTCAAAGCAATTTTCTAGACAGCTGAACCATACGTGGAAGCATTTCTTTAAGGAGCATAAGGAAGCAACTGGATCATAAAGAAACAACAAAGTTCTGATGAACTCTTAAAACATAGGAAGGAGTAAGTTAAGTCAAAGATCTACAGATTTATTTCTTATGTCAGGAATTTTGAAAAAAAAATCAAAGTAAATGCAAAGTGGGAATCAAAACTTTGTTTTTTTCAGATGGACAAAATAAAAGACTACTGCAGAAATTTTTCACCTCATAAGATGCCATCTAACTTTTACAGCTTCGTATATGCTTAAGAGCTACACATTAAGATAATATGAAGAAATTACAGAAAAATAGGTCTGTTGTGGCTATAATATTTTCAATTTGTCAGCTGCTTGAGAAAAGATAGGAATATAATAAGTATATATGATTTTACAAGGAGATATGTGATGGTATTGCTTAAGATGATACTGTGGTCAAATGAAAAATTCGGATTCCCAGGAAAAGTATTAAACTTTGTCTTTGAGAGTATAATAAGAGAATGAAATCTGTGCCTAATTTGATATGAAGTGATATGATTCGCTCTCTACAACTACCTGAAAGGAGGTTGTAGAGTGGTGGGTGTTGGTCTCTTCTTCCAAGCAACAAGAGACAGGACGAGGAAACAGCCTCAAGTTGCACCAGGGGAGGTTTAGATTGGATATTAGGAAAAAATTCTTCACCAAAAGGTTGTCAAACATCAGAACAGGCTGCCCAGGGAAGTGGTTGAGTCACTATCCCTGGAGGTATTTAAAAGATGTGTAGACATGATGCTTAGTGACACGGTTTAGTGGTGGACTCGGCAGTGCTAGGTTTACAATTGGACTTGATCTTGATGATCTTGATCATCTAACATAAATGATTCTATGATTCTATTCTGTGATAAAGTAGGAAGTAATTTTTAAAATGGGAATGGAAAATGAGTAGTGGTAATTGCAAAATTCTTTCCTTGGTGTAGATGTCTTTTACTGACTTTTAATTTGTGCTGGTATATTCTGGTGAAAAATTTACCATGAAATAAACAGAAAACATGATAAAAAGAATAGTTGAAAACTGTGCTTCAAGTAACAGGAAACCTCAAATATATGTAAAACTATGAGAAGATGCTGAGCAAGCTTGCTTAGTAATAATCTGTTATCATCAACAAATCAGATAGTGTAATACTTGGAAACATTTCTTGCTAACAACACCTTGTGGCTGATTGAACTTAAGATGTGCTGCAGGAACATGACTGTCTGTTTCTCTAATGGGTGTATTTAACCACCGACAACCACTGAGGAGAAACAACACTGCATGTCTACAGCTTGGTCTATGGGCTTTTTTATGCGGATGTGTCATGAGTACACCCAGTAAAGATGAGGAACACCTGGTGTTGAGACACACTTTTTAGTGAAGAAAGGGAGCTGATATACATAAGGAAAACTCTGATAAAGATTTCAGGGCAGTCAGTGAAGATTAATAACTGTACAAGTAGTGATTCCTGAGCATTTCAATGGGCTGAAGTGCTGTGGTGTTAGAATCAAGCCTAACTGAACGTCTCTCGGTGGGCTCTTTGCATGATTTTTAAATGTATGGCTCACCACAGTATGAATGACAGAGGGAACTAGTCTGAGAAGTCTCATGTGAAATACCAGCAACAGGAACAGTATGACTGTGGTAAGTTGTTAGAGCTGTCCAGGACTCTAGCACCTTTCTTTCTCTAGTGTCGGCCCTGATTATTATTCTTTATAGGTATGTGATATAAAGAATTTAATAACTTTTCCGTTCCTATATGTAGGCCCAAATCCATAGTTAATGAAGAAGGTGACAGTGATTATATCAAGCTAAGGAAAAATCTAGGAACCACGCTTCCAATGTGAGGTACCGTGTGTATGACTAGTACCTGCACATTAAACCATTCTTCAGTTTTCACTGACCGTGGTATTTTGCAAAGCGATTCCTACAGCACACTTGTCGTGAATAGATGTGAAAAACAGACTCAAAAAGGTCATACAAGCTAAGTGGATAGAGTTCTCTGTCTTGAGTATTTGCACTGTTGTACTTCTGTTGCTCTAATTTGTTTATTATTTAATTTCCTCCCTCATTCTGGGCCTTGAGCTTCACTTACTCAGTATGGAGGTCAGAACTTGTTAATAAATCAGATTATTCTGTGAACAGCTGGCATCTAAAGAACATGTTACATCTTTACATAAAGCCTCTTTTGAAATAGCTGTGGTTGTTGCATATATAACAATAGTCAGCGTTCGAACGTGAATTTTTTGATTGGACCATTGCACACAAACAGAAATAAGATCTATTAGAATTATGTTTCTGTGAATTACTTTTTAAAAGTTAAAAAATATTCAATGGATTTGTGCCAATTTCAGATGTCTTTCTGAGCCAAGCAAACCATCAGATTTCTGAATTAGACAAAACTGGTTAGTTGACTGTAAACACACAATGCTTTTTGTGATATAGGCCTACAGATTACTCTGAGGGAGGACAAAAAGGACTCATATGGCTTGCAATAAGGGATGACGATTGGCCAAGAGGACATCTACCTGTTGAGGACAATGGCGTATGGATCCAGTTCTGCTCAGAATTAAACTACATGAAAGCAACTGAAGACAATGAAGTCGTACATGAAATAAAGAAGGAACCAGTATGGTCTGTATGAAAGAGTCCTTCATACCCTGCCTGCCTTACCTTGTTTAAGGCAGTAGCAAGCAATGTATGTATTTATTTTTTTAAACAGAATTTTTTTTTCAGGCAAGTATTTCTTGCTTTGTTTAGATATTAGAAGGTATTACCTGAAATTAGTAGTCCATTTATTTTTCACTGAAAAGCAAAAAAAAATTAAATTCTTTAAACTACATGTAGCTGGCAATGCATATACTGTTATATTTGCAATGTATATACTTTTATATTTAAATAAATTGTTAATCTGTATTTTCCCTAATGGTATATTTTTATACACATGGTATTAGTACGCTTCTGCGAGCATTTTCTGAAAGATTTAAAAAATTCTATTCCCTGTTGTTAACCCCTATATTGTGGATAAAATAAGAAATGCATCATTTACCAGAAATGTTGAGTATCTGAAATTCAGGGGATTTGGAATGCAACTTACTATTTGAACACTGCTGGCTAGTGCTCGGCCTGGTATTGTTTCCTCAGTACTTAGTAAAAAAATAAGAAAAGAAATTCTGTTCTGTTCCACTCTTTATAGCACACCAATTTCCTTGGTATTTGAAGTCCTATAAAGCCATCCATTAGATAAATGGGAGGAAAGAATAAGAAAGCCATGTTTATAAATTCAGGGTTCAAGGTAGGCCTTAGATCATCCTTTCACAGGCAAAAATGGGACCTATAATTCAATGGAATTACATCAGAATAATTAAGATCAGAAAATGATCTTTCAGGACACATCCTGCTCACTCTTTCTCTGACCTTGAGTACAGCTCTGAAGCAAAAACGGGACAGGGAGCTGCTCCTAACAGGTTACACGCAGGTCCTCATGACACAAAGGATATGTGGTTGCCGTTAAACTGATGTATCAGTTCTGTCTCTGTATTTCTACCCAAGGGATGTCTGAGCTTGTCTGGAACCAATAGCAAGCGCTGGGAAACATGATAGGATATGCTCTAAGAGAAAGAAACCCTATAAAATAACAAATAAATTATAGGTGTAACCTAGTCGTGTAAAATCCTTCCAGACACACGTGGAACCAGGAGGTTTGTATCACTTTCTGTAACATCTGGCTGGAAAAGGCACAGCTTTTTCCAGAGGAGGCAAAATACGGCCCTGTCTGAAATAAGGCATGAGCGTTACCATACGGATTTTCAGTCTATGGCATGTTACAACTTCCGAGGTTTGCCTAATGTTTCAGACACTGGTGCTACTTCAGCTCAGCCTTTTTTGGGGAAAGAGGGGAAATGGAAGGAAAAGACTGATACGGTTGGTCCAAAAGGCAAATTATATGGTTGTTTCAAAAGCCTCTGCTGATGTGAGAATCAGTTCATTCAGCTCTTCATTGTCTGCTTTCTGAGGAAACAGAAAGTGAGAAACAGGGTTTTCACCAGAATAATTTAGGGGAGCGTTATGGGTGGCAGATGGAATGGTAGTTTCATGAATTCAGAGTTTCAGCTCTGGTTCTGCAGTGAAATAGCCATGGAAGCTAGTTGTCAATTCATTGTAACAAGGATTTGTTTTCTGAGTAAACATAGCAAAAAGCAAATTGTACCCTTTTCACAAAATCTAGGTCTTATTTTCCTAATAGTGGTAATGAACAAGGCCACAAAAGAGCAGAGCTGTAGAGAAAAAGCTTCGTTAATGCGATGATTTCTCAGCGACAACCATACTGGTGCCAGTACTTGAAGAGGAGCTCTTGAACCTCAAAAGGTACATCCAGAACGCTTCATCGGTCAGAACGGAGGACACTGGCTACCCAGCACAGCAACGCATGTGAGCTGCACGGTTACTGCTGCTTCTTGCTCCCAAGGAGGTAACACATCTGGGTAGACTGTGGGTCTTCTCTCTAGGTGATGGTCTTTACAAGACAGTGACCACTTAAGTGCAGTGAAAGTCATGCAGCTGTAGTGACCTGAAAGTGCTATTTGTCACCAAATACTCAATCACCTTTGTGTCTGAATCCTGCAGCTTTGCAAAGCTCTGCGTAGGTGAGTCTAGCTTATTGCTAGCACTGCTATATCCTGAAATTCAGTAAGGCTCAGTCGTTTTGAAATTATATCATCAGCCTCATGAAGGGTATGGTCAGACTTCCTCTGATTCCAAACAGCTGTAATATCGCCATAAATATTTACATTGATGGTTTGAAGCAAATCTCATGAGCTTTTGGAGGCTGAAAAATCTTTTCTATGCCAGTAACGTAAACCCAGAGATGTCTAGTGCTGCCAAGTGGAGTTGAGTGAAACGTTTTTGGTCGTTTTTTTTGTACACAGAGTAAATAAAAACATTTGTGAATACAGGTTGTTTTAACTGAGAAGTTATCAAGTTAATATTGACGTTTTCAAAACAGACATTTTAATTTTTATTCAAAAAACATAATGTCAGTGACATTTAATAGTAATATAGGTGCAAAATTAAAAAAAACCCAAACAAACCAACAAACAACGCAAACCCACCTAAGCTTAATAGTTTCATTTG
The DNA here is from genome assembly GCA_013398295.1 of Chionis minor. Classification (NCBI taxonomy): domain Eukaryota; kingdom Metazoa; phylum Chordata; class Aves; order Charadriiformes; family Chionidae; genus Chionis; species Chionis minor. The sequence continues at coordinate 34,248 of VZSF01010477.1, forward strand.
ATTTGAAGTGGAACACCCTTTGCTCTTTTATTTCACTCTAGAAAAAAATAGCCCATGGCCAACGGTCAGCCAACATTAAGTCAGTTGTTTGTGCTGCTCTAGTTGTAATTACCTTTCAGTTCTGTGGTAATTCAAAACAATTTGCATGTTTGATATTCCTTTTCTCATGGACCATTTTTACCTAAAAGAAAAATATTGTCCATGACCTCAAATAAATTGTGCGCTTTTTTGGTTTTTTTGTTTTTTGTTTTTTTTTAAGCCATGAAAAAGGTGCTGAATTACAAGTATTAAAGCTTGGAAATGTAAAGAAAAGTGGTAGTTTTACCTGTGATACAACATTACCAGTTTGGTGTGGAAGACTTATGAGACTGATTAAACATCAGTCCTGGCTACAAAGGAATAGCTATATTCTCTAACAGAAATGACAAAATTTTTATCTTACCTCATTCTGTGTTCTCCTGGTTTCATATGCAAATCTTTGCAAAAGAGGAAAGTATCTGTACCTGCTTCCCCCCTACAACATAACTTTCCAGAGCTTCATATCAAAAAAGTAATTTTCAGTACCACTAGTTAGAAGAGTAGCAGCGAAACGTGGTCTTACTGTTGTGGTTCTCCAGGCTGACTTGCTTACCTTGTTTTTGTAAAATAGCCAAAGTACTAACTAAATTTTAAAATCTTTCATCTTTATTTTTCAGTGTTCAGAAGACATTGCAGATATTTTTGGTCATTGAAACTTAAAGAAGAGAAAGTTAAAACTTCTCCCCTCTGCCCTTTTCTAAAGAGCACTTAAGGAAATGTGTTTAGAAATGCTGTACTGAAAGTTTTCACCCTTTTAATTGCACATTGTCCACTCCTGCTCCTTTTACTTCCTGGAGCTTCCAGTTAAGGTCTGGGTCTTATTCCTGCAAACGCTAACCATACATAATCAGGGACAACCCTGTTTCCAAAGATGTTCAAGGCTAATGAAGCAAGACAGGAAAAACAAGCATCAGCGTTCCCACTTTTTCCAGCTGGGCACTAAGGGACTGAGTGATCAGGACACTTGCCCAGTGTCAGAAAAGTGTGTTGCAGTCGCAGGAACTGCACATATGTCTTCATTTTCACAGGCTCCTTCTTTAAATAGAGACCCTCTTTCCTTCTGTGAAACCTTATTCTTTCTGAAATGCTGTATTCAACATTCAGAATGGTCAAACCTGAATATTTGAACATATATTTTTCAAATTTGTTATATTTTGGCAAACTTCAAAAAAAATTGCCTGCTAACATTCTTTTTTTTAAAGGCCATTAAATAGTCTGGGCCTAGATGTTAGGCCACACTTTCAAAAATTTTTGCCAGCAAAAATATCTTCCTTATGCAAACAAATCAATATTTGTGTGTCCTAGCTGGACATTTACATGAACAAATACGAGTTTTGCCTGGGCAAACACTGATACATGAAGGCTCCACTGGCATGTCTCAAGGTAGAGCTCTAACTAAACTTGTTTTCTAGCAATAAGTAAACTATCCATTTTGAAATGGTAGTCTTCTATGATTTAAGAGGAGTGATATTTTTCATATTAGTAAAATCTGGAGGAATAGCAAACTGATGGGACAGAGCAGAAATGTTTGATTTTACATTTTTTACCAACTTTTCAATTTTAATAAAGCTTCCTCTTAGAAAGTCATTATTTGCTCCTTTTGCAGTGTATGCTGCATTTTTGCCATAATTTCTAGATGCAAGTTCTCCTACACAAATCATTAATTCAATGTCTATTTAACTTCTCAGTTTTGAATGAAATGCTTTGATTGGAAATTCAGAGCAGTAAATCAACAACTCCTGAGGGGGCAGGGAAGAGAGAAGAATCCTGTGATTTTAATTTGGAATAGAAGGACTGTTTGTGTTCTTTTGCTTCGGATTTGTCTTGGGTGATCCTTGTCGGCTTCAGCTGTCTACTGTCATCAAATGGAAGACCATGACTTGAGAACCAGAGACTCTTCAAAATGTATGGAAGTTATGTAGATCAAAATAAACATCCTGTCACCTGGACTGCAGTTCTTCTGTTCAGACTGGGAGGTTCTGAAGGAGTCTATCTCCTCGGTCCCTTTTAGTGCCCTGGAATTCAATCGAGAAAAAGAAGCAAGTACCTAAATTTAAAACTGTCATCCAAAACCCACTGTTTTCTTGCTATCAACTTGTAGAGGTGTCTAAACTCTACAGGATGACTTATTTTTGTCTTCAAAACTTCTTTAGATATCTAAAACATATGCTTCCTTGCTCCCTATAAACCTTATGAAATCCTTTTTCAGCCACTTCCTTCAGAAAAGGGCCATGAGAGACAGAAGGCTGATCTACCCTACTAACTCAATCATTTGTATAAAGAGGCAGAACTCTGGACTGATTTCTTCCTTGACCTATTCCTTGCCTTTGCTAAAGCCAGTTAAAGCAAACCTCCCATTACTCCCCAATCAATAATGGAGAAGAAGCCTTACGTTTTTTATTTGCTATTGTAATCAGAACCAGATATCTATTCCAACTTTTGGCCAGCTGCAGAGGTGTGCGACGAAGTTCACTGAAAATGTGTTTGTACTGATACTGTGGCGTTGCACAGTAGTTGTCCGCTCAAGATCACAGCACCCCTGCTCTCATGTCCAGCCTGAACTCCAAGTCCTACAAGTTCCCTTTGTGGTAGCTGGCAACAGGGACCTTGATGGTAGTCCCCTGGTTCTTGTGGCCCATCAGAGCAAGGGCAGATGTGGTGAAAGCAAGCCAGATTCTCCCAGTTTCGGGAACCTTCTTGAAACAAACCACATGAAAGGATAGTTTCTAAGAATATTAAGTAGCATGTGCTTGTCTGGCCTTGAGGGCACTTGTGTGTGTAAGTAGCAAAGATGGGGGTTAACATGGTACTGAAGTTACTAGGGGCATCCAGCAATGGAGGTCTGCCCTCTTTCATCACAGGGTTAAAATCAGCCCTGCCCAATGGTCTTACCTGAGCCCACCTTAAGACATCATAGCTTACATTGAAGCCGTAAACTCTCACAATGTAAATCCAAGTTTTCTCTCCACACAACAATTTAACCTTTCCTGAAAGAATCCGTTCCTCTTTATATAGTTTATTAGATTTAATTCTGCTTTCTGCTTCTCATCCTTTTCACCGTGCACCAAAGTGATGCTAGTTGTTACCTGTCACCATAAGCGTCGAGACACATACAGTGTAGATTCATTGTCCCTGCATAAAGGGGTGACTAACCCCTCTGTGCCTCAAAATCAAAGATGAATAGTTAATCTCTTGATTTCCACCACAGTTAAAAGTAGAGCATAGTTTGTGTTGTTTAGTAAGATGTTTACAAAAATTAAAATTAATTCATCAGTTACTTGTGCTACTTGAAATATAAGGCAATACAACTTCAGGATTTCTCTGTTTAGGCATCTGAACTTAGGACTGATTCCAGTGACTTCACAATCATTCTGTCATACTCAGGCTTCACGCTATCAATCACTGAGTACATTGGTCAGACCAGCATCTATGGGTGAACCTGACTTGCAGTACATGTCCTCTTCCTCTAGGTGTGACTTACAGTGTGGGACTCAAAATGAGCCACAACCAACTTAGCCTTATATTCCAATATGCCCCTTGCCTGTGAATCAAGGGGGAATTTATAATTTCTGCTCTCAAAGCTTGCCTTAGAAAAGTAACAAGGACTTGTCACAACCCCTAATAACTGAATTTGAGTTGCTGAGCGTAACTTGGTCCTCCAGAGTTAAACTTCTCAGAACAGAAGCCATGACAAGGGCTAATGCTTCCTGCTGTGTACGAGCTGAACAAAAACAGGCATTAAAAAGCATTCCAAATGTTCTCTTCCTCCTGCCTCCTTGACTTGTGTGAAATTCAGTGGCCCATAATTCTGCTTAACTGATCCCAGATAATGACCGAGGAAAATGGAGGAACCGGTTCTACACCAAACAGGCAAGCCACGCACACTCTTCTGGCTTGGACCATTTGCCTGTTAATGTAAGACCTTAATTTATTTTGGCTTTCTAGAGAATCTTTACATGGGCTACTGCTCAGCTTCAGTAGTTTTAATGAGGTATGATATCAGGATGTTCCTAAGGGCTATCTCTGGCCTAGTGAAGATGATTTTCTTTAGCTCCTTCTGTAGTCAGCAGAGAAAGGCAGGGCCCAAGTCTGGCTGTAGCATAAACCTGAATTTGATTCATCTATAAAAGACAACATCGTTGGATTGCTGCTGTAAATCACTTTCTAGAGGATCCGTCTTTCTGCACTGACTACAGAGGGAAAAGAGAGATTAGCCATTGTGGATGCTTCCACTATTTTAATAATGTTTTATCATCAAAAATTACACCTGTTAAATATTAATAATTACACGCCAGCCTGAGTAATGCTTGTTCTTAAAACTACTTAGAAGCTAACAGCAATACATTAATAACCCCCGGAAACAGAAATGAAAGTGTAGCGAACAGATACCGCCCTGTTAACAGTTTGGGGAAATCCGGTTACTTGTCATAACTGCTTTCTCTTCTGTCTGATGTAGCTTTCTGGCAAAACACAAAAGGCTGGCATAGTCAAATCTCCGGAAGTGTTTAGATACCTAACTTCAGATAAGAGGGAAGTGGCTGTTCACAAGCATTCTCCTTTGTCACCTTTAAATTTTACCTTTAAAATCAGATTGTTTAATAAAAATCTGGTTTTGGTGTTTGTCACAGCAGGTTGAAGAGAGCTGCAACTTGGGAGTTACAAAATAAAAGATCAGCTTCTCTGATTTTTCTTTGTGATTCTCTGTGTGTTACAGTGCCTGAATGAGTAAAAGTTGTGGAGAAGGCACATTGAAAATAGTCTGAAAAGTCAGAAAGCAGAACAAGACGTGATTCACACCTCGTCATTCATTCACTTTCAACCAGGAAAGCTTTCAGAAGTTTCAATTCAGAGAGGCCTAGAAGCTACTAGCTAGGTAGAAACCATGCTATGATATGTTGGACGCATACCTATCCAGCATTAGTGTATAGGGAATTTGGAGATGCTACATATCTATTGCCACCGAGAGGGTTAGGGAATTGTGGCTTGGGGGGGGGGGGTTATTTATTTATTTACTACATACAGAGGTAACACCAACCTGCATTGTTCAAAGAAAATGTAATTATAGGAATGCTGTAAACTTAAAGCCATTGACTTATGTGCTTTCTCATCCAGTCAGCCACTTCACAAAGAGAGGAAAATCCTTATAGAAGCCCTCAATTTTCCTTCAAACACCCTGCCTTTCACTGTTTAACTGAATATCTTCCAATCTCTGTAGCATTAGGAGAGCTCCCTGGGTTGGTGATTTCCTGACCGCAGCTGGGAAATCGACAGTGTATACTAGTGGCAATGTACAGTACATATGGAACTTATTTATCAAAAGTGTCATATTTTCCAAAGTTTCAATCTTTCTACCATGCATCAGAGGGGCTTGTGAGAGAAGTGAACCTTGAAGAAAAATTATGAGGTACTCACCTATAGTCATATCAATCATAATTCTATGTCACATTAAATATAGCTCCTGAAGAAGAAGACACCATTTAAAATTGAGTTCATGCTCATCTGACGTTGATATTTAAAAACCTGAACACTTTTTCATACACAAATTACCTTCCATTTTTACTAGACTCAGCATTTTTCATATTGACAATACGCTGTATTGTACAGATGCACCATACGCTCCTCCCTAACCACGAAGATTTCATCCTGTTGCTCCAAGTCTGCCCGTAGATGTGGCGGTTATAATCACTGTAGCAAAGAAACTGCAGCATAACAGGTTTCAACAGGAAGGGGAGCCAGGAGCTGAGCATGGTGAACGCAGAGGCAGTGTCCTCACCATCAAGGGTGCCATCCTGCAGCACCTGGACATGGAAGCAGAGCAGGTCTCATGGTGATAACCACTTCAGCCGAGAGTCCAGCCTGCCAGACAAGCCCACAGCAACATGGCAGGTCCGAGGTGAAGCAAGCAGGTCAGGTCAGCAAGTCAATGGTAGGGTAAGTCTGTGCACGGATGTGGTAGTCAGGGTCAGGCGTAGTCTGGTGGTTGCAGGGATGAGGCAGGTCCATGGTCAAGCTGGGGAGTCAACTCAAGGGGGTGAGGGTTGAGGTGCAAAGCACCGGAGCACAGCAGCCAGGACTGAGCACAGCTATGGTGCACCAGGGATGACACCCTCAGATTAGAAGCTTCTCCCCAGCGAAACAAGGAGAGTGGCTGCTGAGGCTTCCTAGCGGTCTCAAAGAGCTCTTCTCAAGGCTCAACACCTGCCTCAACTGGCTCTGATCCCAGAGTGCCAAACCTCTGGGGCAGAGCGGAGCTTGCTTCAGCGAGCGGCGTGCACTGAAGCCTGCGCTGTTGTGGCTAGACTGCCCCGGGTCCACCCAGAGCTGTTCTCCTGCAGCATTTTGCCTCTAAACACGCTAAGACCAGCAGCGCTCAACACGTGGTCTGCAGGCCAGCGCCCGATGGGGAGGCACAGAAAAGCCATCCCAACAGTGGCTGCTGGATCCTGATTGTTCTCAGCGCCCCGGGAAGGGATCTGTTGCATCTTGTTTGCAATATTAATTATAGTTTGCATGTTTGCAACTATGAAATAATACAGATTTGGTAAACAGTATCATTGGGTGGAATTAATCTGTTCTAATTTAAGGATCTAAAAATTACATAGCTAAATCAGACACTTCAAAAAGCTGAAGTGTATCTTTTAAGTAAGTCACAGTGAGAAATTTTGGTATTTTGGTGATGTGCATCACCCAATTTAACAGGATATCCTAATACTGGTTTTAGTATTTTGCACTCAGGATTTTTGTCTTGCAATTGCTCGTATTTTGTCAATTAAAACATGCAGTGCTCTTGGTTCATCTCAATTCATTTTCTTTAGGACCTATTACCAAAGCTTTCTGCTAGTGCCTGGAGGAAAAAAATACGTTTATTATGTACAAAGAAGTTGTCATTGTTTGTATAAAAGTTGACTCACAGATCCTGCTAAAAAATGCTTGAATTCTATGTTATTTCTCATGAAAACACTTAAATGCCCTCAAAAGAAATTCTCATTTAAGCAGAAAACAACTGACTTTTAAAACTAATATTTTCTTGCACCTTTTTCCTTAAATGGGAACACAGCATATGAATCTGTACTGTCACATTAGAACTAGAATTTGTATGCTAGATATTAATAAACGCTGTTTCACCGGCATTTTTGTACTAATAGCTCTTCTTCAGACATGTAAGGCATTTTATGCAACATTTGATGGCCCCATACAACCCCTCAAATAGGTTATCATAGACAAAGGCCAACCAAAATAAATGGCAACAGAGCTTTTGAAAGCCCTATGTCTCTCACCAAAATTGTCAAACTTCTGACACGTTGTCTTCCCACACCTCTTGTTAATGAACCACCTTTTGTTAATGTGCCTTTTGTTATCGTGTTTTCATATCTGGCCTTCATAAACATTTTGTGCCTCATTCCCACAAGGTAAAGTTAATTGAGCAGGATTTTCTTTGCCTGTTAAAACCAGAAGTTTAGAGTTCAGAAATATGGGAATACCTTGCTCAAATGAGTGATAAAAGCACGACAGATGTCTTATCTATGGTGAATACACAGGCGATTTTAATCAGTTAAAGATAAATCCATATACATGCTTGCTAAACAGTATGTGTACATAGCCACAATGTGCAGCACAGGAATGCAAGTTGTGGTTATGAGCTTTCTTTATCTACACTAACCTACAAAGTTAATTTAATTTTTACAAGAGTGCTGCCTATACTCCAGTCTGGGCTTTCTCCCCTGTGTCTGTGATGACCATGCTGGGCCAAAATGCTCAAAAGGCTTCAGGAGAAACTCTTGCACGCAGTGGAAGGTTGGCATGGGAAAGGTGTTAAAGATTTTCTCTGTTTCCATCGGGTTAAAGGAAAGGCTACTAATAAAAGAAAGGTTTGATGTTTTCAGATCTGAAATTAATTTGGGTGTTAATGAACAGACTACTTCATAGTGATGTGACAGAAAGGTATATCATGGATAAATTTTGATAGGGACTGTGTGAGGGGTGCTGAGACTGACAGGAGCATCTCCTGATAGAGAGAATTTGAAGTCTACTTAAAAAAAAAAAATCTTTCACTGTCTCTTTCAGGCAAAGTTTGAATGGGAAGGCCAAGCTATGCAAAGGGGAACTGTCTCCAGGATGGACTTAACCTGAAGGAGTAGTAGTGTGGGGAAGAAAATGAGGAAGGAAAGTATATATAGGACTTTTTTTTTGAGGGTAGTGTAGATTCCATACCTCTTCTGTTGTCCAAAATAGGAAGTCATAACTTAAGAAATCCTTTGTGGAATTTCTGTCATTTGCTTCAAGTCACAAAATATCTCACAGAAATGTGTAGCTTAGGAATGGTGTTGAGGGTTCTTGGACACTGAAGCCTCAATTTCCTTTAGGAGAAATGCTGCCAACAATCATGGACATAATGAGTAAGATTAGAGAAGAAAGGAGACAACACATTGAAAGAGACAGATGTTACTATGGGTCCTACCACAGCAGGCTGATGAGTGTCTGGCAGGAGGGAAGTTGACCCATGCTGTGACAAGTAAGGTAATTTCCTCATTGACCCTCTTGGGATGGTTAGTAGCTTTGCAGAAATAATGCAGTCAGCAATTATTACCGTTACTGCTTTGTGTGGGTCACAGAATCACACAGAATCACAGAATGTTCAGGGTTGGAAGGGACCTCTAGAGATCATCTGGTCCAACCCCCTGCCAGAGCAGGTCCACCTAGAGCAGGTTGCACAGGATGGCATCCAGGCGGGTTTTGAATGTCTCCAGGGTCGGAGACTCCACCACCTCTCTGGGCAGCCTGTTCCAGTGCTCTGCCACCCTCCAAGGAAAGAAGTTTCTCCTCATGTTGAGGTGGAACTTCCTATATTTGATTTTATACCCATTGCCTCTTGTCCTATCACTGGGTACTACTGAAAAAAGACTGGCCCCCTCCTCTTGGCACCCTCCCTTTAAGTATTTGTAAACATTTATGAGGTTCCCCCTCAGCTTTCTCTTCTCCAGACTAAAAAGACCCAAATCCCTCAGCCTTTCCTCATAAGAAAGACGCTCCAGCCCCTTAATTGTCTTTGTGGCCTTTCACTGCACCCNTGGGTACTACTGAAAAAAGACTGGCCCCCTCCTCTTGGCACCCTCCCTTTAAGTATTTGTAAACATTTATGAGGTTCCCCCTCAGCTTTCTCTTCTCCAGACTAAAAAGACCCAAATCCCTCAGCCTTTCCTCATAAGAAAGACGCTCCAGCCCCTTAATTGTCTTTGTGGCCTTTCACTGCACCCTCTCCTGTGGTTCCCTGTCTTTCTTAAACTGAGGAGCCCAGAACTGGACACAGCACTCCAGATGTGGCCTCACCAGAGCAGAGGAGAGGGGGAGGATGACCTCCTTTGACCTGCTTGCCACACTCCTCTTGATGCAGCCCAGGATGCCATTGGCCTTCTTGGCCGCAAGGGCACGTTACTGGCTCATGGTCATCCTGTTGTCCACCAGGACTCCCAGGTCCCTCTCTGCAGAGCTGCTTTCCAGCAGGTCAGCCCCTGACCTGTACTGGTGCATGGGGTTATTCCTCCCCAGGTGAAGGACCCTACACTTACTTTTGTTGAACTTCATACAGTTTCTCTCTGCCCAACTCTCCAGCCTGTTCAGGTCATGCTGAATGGCAGCTTGGCCTTCCAGGGTGTCAGCCACCCCTCCCAGCTTCATGTCATCAGCAAACTTGTTGATGATGCGCTCCATACCTTCATCCAGGTCATTGATGAATACATTGAACATGACTGGACACAGCACTGTCCCCTGAGGAACACCACTAGTTACAGGCCTCCAACTAGACTCTGCCCCACTGATCACAACCCTCTG
>VZSF01010477.1:44340-58421 GCA_013398295.1 Chionis minor
GTCCTGAGGGCTGGCCTGAGTAGTGAAGACTGAAGCAAAGAAGGCATTCAGTAACTCTGCTTTCTCTGCATTGTCTGTCACCATGGCATCCATCTCATTCAACAGAGGGCCCACATTCTCTCTAGTTTTTCTTTTCCCTCCTGTGTGCTTGAAGAACCTCTTCCTTTTGACCTTGACATCCCTGGCCAGATCTAATTCCAAGGAGGCCTTGGCTTTCCTCATTTCGACCCTGCATACTCTGACAGTACTCTTATAATCTTCCTAAGTGGCCAGTCCCTTCTTCCACATTTTGTAAACTTTCTTCTTCCCCCTGAGCTTTTTCAGGAACTCCCTGCTCAACCATGCTGGTCTCCTGCTTCCTCTGCCAGATTTCTTGCTCTTAGGGATGCACCGATCCTGAGCTTGGAGAAATTAATTCTTGAAAATTAACCAGCTTTCTTGAGCTCCCCTACCCCCTAGAGCCCTAACCCATGGGATTTCTTCAAGCAGTTTCTTGAAGAGATCAAAGTCAGCCCTCCTAAAGTTCAAGGTTGCAACCCTACTTGTCATTTTATGCCCACTACACCTAATCCTGAACTCTGTCTTCTCATGGTCACTGCAGCCTGGGCTGCCCCCAACCTTAATGTTGATTAGACCTCGACATCATCTCCAAGTTGGTAGAATTATCATCCTCACCGTTGTCCAGTTTCCCTTGCAGTACACTGTACTTGTTCTGCAACGGCATGTGGGAAGGGGGGATAGTTTTTGGGCAGATGTTCCTGCAGACTCTCTTGTGTCAGTCAGGAACCTCTTGCCATCTCCCACCGTCCTCCAGGTCACCACAACCAGTTGGTTGGTGGGAGACCGGGGAGTTCACTGCAGGAGGGGCTCTGTCTGCCTGCTGGGTTTCTCTCTGCCCTGAGCTCCAGCACGAAGCGGAGGAGCTCCCCTACCCGGGCACGCATCGCACAGGCGTGCTCACCGCTGGCATCTGACACCAGTGGGAGGGCAGGGCACAGCCTGCAGCCCAACACCTGGCTGGCAGCACACTCCCAGGAGAGCTCCGTCTGGGAAGCTGCACCAGAGGTGCTGCGTGCACAGCGCAGGGCCGCCATGGTGCTCTGCCGAGTAGAAACCATGGCTTCTGGGCCAGAGGTGACCCACCCCGCGCTCCTTCTTTGCTTGCTGCATAGTGACCAGGGTCAGTTTTGCTACTTTTGTTTTGCTGTATTTTTGCTACTGCTAATGTTTGTTAGGCATTTTAAAAGTGCCTGTTTGTCACAATGGAAACAGAGGACGGTGTGTACGGAGACATGCATGAACAGAAGATGGGCATTTCTGTTCCAGACCTGGCGCACACAATATTCCATCCGCAGCCTTGCCAGCTTCACCTGCTCTTACACTGTATTCCTGCTTGTGCATCCTGACATGACTTTAAAGTGTTTGCCATAAGGTGACTTTAAAAAAATGATGTTCAGTCTGTGGTGAAGTTGCTTAATATTTTTCTCAAGAACTAGTACTAAGCCAGTAGATCCAAGCCCCATATTTCTGTAGATAATGATTTCAGTTGGATGTCCTTTATGAATTTTGGGCTAATTTTTCAGGTCAATTCTCCAGTTTGTTGACATCCATCATACTTGTAGACCTCTCCTAGACAGCTCTCTTGGAGCTGTTGGGTAATTAAAGTAAGCATCCTCTCTATTTTTTTTTATAAGCTGTTAACAAAGATACCAAACAGCATTAAATCCAGAACAGCCTTTCATGAATCTCCATTCAACACAGTCTTCAGGCTGATAGTGAACCATTATTAACTACTCTGTGTGCAAACATTTTCAGCCACTTTTTTTGCTTACTTTACAGTAATTGTGTCTAGTCTCTGGCTGTGTCTACGCTCATGATCTGATTTGGAGAAGCACTGTATCTTTGGCCTGTTTATGTGTGTTGGTTTGTTTTTATGGAGATTTTGAAGTGTGTGACCTAGACTCCTTTGAGATGAAACTAAATCTGAATTTTGCCTCCAGGTATATACTAAAAAGCTCTGAAAATCCCTGCAGAGACTCGTAGGGTCGAAAGCAGTGACTGGTTCTTTCAGTGTATTTGAACACAGACCTCTAGTTGTGCCTGCTCCTGTTATACCAAATTACTGGCTGAGTAGGAATATTTTCCAAGCTTGCTTATGAGACTATTATGTAAGACAACTTGAGAGCCCTATTAAAGTCAAACCCACTTTGGCTTGATTCTGATTCCACAACTGTGCTAGAGTGGCTTAACTGCATTGCTTTAATGTTTTCTTTAATGTATGAAAGCTCCTATGTGATTTGTAACTGACTAAAGGAGTATATATCTACAAATGCCTAAAGAGCCTCTTGATATGTCATGGGAATTACAAATTGTCACATCAATCAGAATTTTGTGAAGTAGCATTATAGCCTTTCTCTCTGAAAACTGCCAATTTGAGCATAGTACTTGTCAAAACTGGGTGGTTTGTGGTTTTTTTTTTCCTAGTTTACTTTTCTTTGTCCATTTTGCAATCAGGCAAAGAATATGTCTAGTAAGACAGATCTTTTATCTCTAGGGCTCTCTGAGAAAGACTGTCTGAGAAACAGTCTGAGAAAGACTGTTGCAGTTGGGATGTCTGTTGCCAGCTTCTGGTAGGAAATTGTGCTAGTCACTCATAGTTGCTGCTAATAAAATGAATTGTATGATCTTCTAAGCAGCAGGAGTCACTGTAAAATTTTTCATAAAATTTGTCTTTTTGGGGCAAAGTAACAAAGTGGTAATGAGGGAGACAAATGAAGGAAAAGACAATTTTTTTCTTCCGCCCCCTCCCTTGCCCCCCCCCCCCATATGTCAATGAAAGCATCATGTTGGGAAGTATCAGATTTCTCAAAAAGGGACACTCTTGAACCGGCAGAACTGGGATGGTGAAAGTTTGTGAGAGGAAGCTTGAGCTGAACACAGACCCAGATACTGGGCCCGGTCCTCTTCTAGTGTAAATGGGCAGAGGTCCATTCCTGGTGACTGTCACAATTTACACTGGTTACACTTTCTCCATGGCACTTCCAAGGGTCTTTCCTGACTGCAAACTTCTGCTTTATTTCCTGACTTTTCGGCTGTATATCTGCTTGGTTGTATTTACTAAAAGATTAAGTGCCTGAAAATTTTCAATTCATTTATCACACTCTGCTTTTGGGTCTAGTCCTCCTCCTGAGCTTTTTGTTTACCTGAAATAATGCATGTCAGTAATGGCAGTGCCTTTGGTGAAAGCCACGGGAGAATCAGGCCCCACATATTTTTTTTATTTATATACCCAGAAGTTCCCGATCCTCATACCGATTGCGGGAATGTCAACACCAGTAGTGACTATGGCAACAGAACAGCTTCTCAGACAGAGTTCGCATCCCTTGCCATCACTTGGATAAATCCAGAAGCCCTCCCCAAATATGCCTAAGCCTCTTTGTTTCTTGTCAGTTGCATGGCATGAAGGCATCTCCTGTAGCTCACCCTCATGCTTACTGTGACTGGGCTGGGGCAAAGAGAAGGTCCACCCAGGTGGTTTGTGTTCCAGGAGCGGTGACAAGAGGGCTCTGAGCATGCTTATATCTGGCCGACAGTTCAGATGGTAGCCACAGTGCTAAAGCATGCAACAGAGTTATTTAGGAAGAACTGTCATCATCCTGGGGAGCGAGGGAGAGCCTGTGAGGCTGGAGACTTGCAGCAACTAATGAGCTGTCTGTGGTGCCTTTCAGAAGAATAACTTTGATATAAGGAACAGCTAAGGCTGTTGAAACTAGTCTTCCTAGATTTCTTCAAGGGGGAATTACTGATTTAATCACTTGACTGGCCTCTGCATCAGATAATTGATTCATATGACGAAGGCCTTAATTAAAGCCAAGGCCTATCAGTGCGTGCAGCAGTCACTTTCTCTGTCTTGGATCTTTCAGCTTCAGGAAGTGAAGTGGCAAGCAATAAAAAGCCCATTTTGTACAGTTTCTGATGAGTTGTGTGGGCCAGTCAAAAAAGAACAAATACTTCCAAGAAGGCTTTGAATGAATATGAGTGGATCTTTGGTTATCATCCAATTGGGAAACAAGTCATCTCCTTTGTAACATTTTAATTCTTTCAATTGCTCATTGTTGCTTGTGGTTCTGGTTCCCAGGGCTTGGAGACAATAAATCTTCATGTGAAAGCAATGACTTCTATTTTGACTTATGTAAGATGTGTTAAGATATGTTAAGATATGGCAAAAAAATCCCAGGGTAGACCAGTTTTCAAAAGACATCTTAATGCAATCAGGACTGAATATTTGCAGGTCTAGCTACAGTCCAACTGCTGCTGACTTGACCACTTTTCACGTATCAGCCTGCAAGGTTCTTTGCTGGTTTAATCTACAGGCTGGCTGGTCCATAATTTCTTAAAAACAAATCTCTCTATCAGCACTTTAAATATCTTCAGAAATGTCAGTTTTTAACATAGATGAATCTTAATGTAAAAGATCTTGTCATTTTTAGTTTTGTCTACAATTTTTTATGTGTTCACAGTGTTGCAGCATGAAGCCATTTGTCCTGATTGCTTAGTCAACTTCCAATATGAAATAACAGGGTATAAAATGATACAGGAAACCTGCCTATAGTTGCTATCTTGCTATTGCTTTCCCTTCAGGAGTAAAGACTGTGGCACACATTTATGTACTTTGTTTCCTGTAAAACATGCTTGACTGGTGAACATTGGGTTCTTGCCACCATTTGAGTGGTCTAACTAAATAATTTCATTTTAGCCAGTAGATTTGTGTCCTTTTGTATACTAACTAAATACATATTAAGACACCATATCAAGTAATCATGCACTATCTATCTCATATCTTCATTGTCATAATCATTCAGTGTGTTATGAGAAAGATAAGAGAAGGTACTTCATCAAACTTACCAAGACTTGTGGTTGACTGAGGAAGCTGTGATTATTATCCTCAAGTTACAGCTCACTTGTGAAATGATCAGGTAAAATTTGCTGCTTGAAATCTGATGGGAACTCCAGTCTGCTCTATCTGGAGTTCAAAGTATGTTATTGACCCATGCTCTTCACACAGCAGTGGGCAGCAATATGGTGATAAGTTCTACATGAAACTGAATATCATCTGTTGACAGCAGTCTCACATGTATCCTGCTGCTGGTTCAGGGCAACTTGTGGCTCCTGAGCCATGCTGTTTCTGCTAGGTATCAGAAATAGATATGTTAAGGTAACAAAAGATATAAATACATACGTGAAAGGCTTTGCAGTGCTATATATCCTTTTATTTATCCTTGGGTGTTCAAATATGTTGGAAAATCTGGACTAGCAGGCTGTATTGTCTCCAAACATTGGTAAAACAAAATGAAACAAACAAAAAAACCAAAACAAAAACTAGCACAGAGCTGAGAATGGTGGCACAGTGCCCATGCTCCATCTCCACCTTCAATTTAAAAATGACCTCACACAGAGCCGCATTCATGCCTTCTTGGCTTCTGACACCAGGACTAGTCATTTGCAATGACTTCTGGAAAGGCTAGTAAAAAACACTGCTTTATTACTGATCCTTTCAGCAAACCCTTTGAATCCCTAAATCTCCACAGCCATTCTCCGGACTTGGGTTGCTTCACCATGGACCCATCCTCATCTTGTCTGGGGACTGCAGTGGTCTTAATTGGAGCTGTCATAAGGTATGCGTACACTATGCAATGAAATGTGCTGGTAACACCACATTGTGCAATGTCCTTTAAGATATACCAGTTCTGATCTTGTAGCAGTACAACTATGGGAAAGCAGCAGCCTGTTGGAATAAATAACCTTCTGTAGCATTTGGATCTTTGCGTTATGCTCTACTGCACAATGTATACATAAACTTTTTGCTTCTTTTCTTCCTTCCTGACTGTCACTGTGTCAAGGAGCTGCTCATCTCCTTAAGAGGTCTTGAGGGGAGGTAGCAGAAATTCTTCATAAATGAAGAAAGGGTTACTAATCCATTTTTTTACACTTTCCCAGGATTTTATCTTTGTTCAAGACAATACTCCCTCTTCCTCCAAAGATAAAAAACACACAAATGTAACTGGTTGCTATTGTGTAATGATTTTTTGTACAAGAAATTATGTCCCCTGTAGTGAAGTTCTCATCTTCAGTTCTCTCATCTCCAGAACAGTCAGAAATTCAGCTTAGCTTCGGAATGTAATTCTTGCTGTCCTTGGAAAAGTAATCTCACAGGTGGTCAGGAATGTCTTTTCCATTACTAAAATCTGTCCTCACAACAATGACAAAAAGAAAAGGAAAAAAAAAAAAAGAAAAAAGAAAAAAAATAGAAAAGAAAAAAGAAAAAATAAAGAGCAAAGAGTATAACCTACTGTCTGGGATGAAGCACTTCAAGTACAATACTCTGCAGAGTCAGGTCTGCAATGGTCACAGCAGATCTTGGAGACAATGAGACAGTGTCCAAATCAGACATCCATGTTTGTGTTGGATATCTAGTGTCCTTACTGTTGATGTAGAGAAAGAAACACCCTGGAAAGTGAGTCATCTAATCCTAAGATAGGTTGCGTATAAGATCAGCCAGGTGTATCATCACTTGGACAGGCCCGTTTCTCTTCAGTGACTCCAAGACAGCTCATTACAGACATTACACACAATATTAAATTGTCTGAAGTCAGGTGACATGAAGTCTAATACTCCATGTTGCAGCTGAAATAATTATGTTAGTATGTGAAAGTTTCAGAACCCGATAAAGATGGTATTAGCTCTTCTGAAAGCTATCCGTAATAAAGCAAACAGAAGTGAGTTGATTTCTTATCTAGTGTAAAGCAGGAAGATACCATTGGCAAGACTGCTGTGGCCCAAGGTGTTGCTCCTTAAGGTGAAGATGGACATTAATCTGCTACATTTTATTACCTGGAATCAGACTCCTCTCACCTCACTACAGCTGACTTTGTCACCCACGCTGTCTTCATGGGCGGTGGAAAGCAATGAACATCATTAGCATGGGATTTATTTGACCTGTCTAAAAAACCTGCTTTAGGCAGAGATAAGTAGCTCCATAGTTTGTGTTAATTAAACTGACTAGATGCCCATTGTCACTAAGGACGATTTACGGTGATTAGCTCCTGCGTAAATGTCCACATTGTACCTTTCAACCATCGGGGGAATGGTATTCCTCGTACATGGAGTAGCTGATTCCACCTTAATTTATCAAGGTCATAGAGAATACTTACAGTATCAAAAGCTTTATATAAAATAACTGTTAATGTTTTTGTCCTCCTATTTCTAACCTGTTTTACTTCTCTTAAGCTGCCACTACTCCCGTTCATTGGAGTAACACTGGAGATCTGTTATTAGGGTATACAGAATAGAACAGGACACATTACTTCTCCCAGTAAAACAGATCTCAGTTCTGGTTGCCCAAGGCTGTGCTCTCCTTAGGCACCAGTGGTCCATCATTTGCAGAAAGCACTCAGCATGCCTAAAAAGCAAAGTATTTTAACTTAGGTGTCTTCCATGCATTTTGAATGCTCTTATCTCAGGCTTTAGCCATGAAGGAAGGGTGGCTGTGATACTGGGCTTTGCGTTGGAACATAAAGTGAAGAAAACACTCCGTTTTTACTAATGCAGAAAAAGGATTCTCTCCTCTCCCTCCTAACTGCTACTCAGATTTTAGAAGAAGAAAAGGCTAGCACATTTTTTGGCACAGAAACACTTCCAGATTGTGTCTTATTTCTTTGAACTATACAGGCTAAGATAATGATATAAGGATAATTATATTTCATGCTTCAAACTGAAGTTGATAGGAGAGAAATATCCTTCTGTGTGGAGCTTTTACATCATGTTTAAAACATCTGTTATTAGCTGAAGCCAGAAAGACCTATGCATGTATTTAAAGAATACATTTAAAGAATGGATAACGCAACCAGCATTAAAAAAAAAACAACTCTTTTTTTCTCCTTGTATTAGTTAACCTGATATTTTAGTTGCATCAACAGCAAAGTCACCAATGACATATCTCATGCTGATCATCAGTGTACCGGAAAGGTAATTCACCAGCAGCTTCAAAACATGCAGTTTCCAGAAAAAGATAACAGCAAGATTATCTTTTGTGCAAAATGCTCATCGTAGTCTCCCAAAAGTCCTTACCAAGTTTAAAAAAAAAAAAGCTTCAAGAAAAATAAAGAAAGCTTATTTAGAAACAACTTCATCAAAAAGGAAAGAAAATGCAATGGTTTAGACTGCTGCTCTAATCATTCAGTTCTGTGTGAGGAAAAGCGGTTAGGATTAGAAATTGAGGGGCGGTTTCCTGAGGGCTACTAAGCTTCTTCGCTGAGACAGACTGTGGTAGGGCTGTCTATAGCTAGACAATGCACCTCTGCAACCCCTGTCAGTATTCAGGTAGCCAAGTAATGATGTAGCGGAAGCTACTTCAAAATTAGGTGTTAGACAGATGGTTGGAAAGAGTGTGAATTGCCCCTCTTTTAGTTTTTGTACAATTTAAAACCATATTGAGTGAACATAGAACATGTAATTGGAAAAATACGAATACAGAAACTTCTTGAACTTTGGAAGAAGACTTCTTCTGAGGGCCCTTGCTGCTGGGAATGGAGCTAGAGCAAGAGCTCTCCATTAATGCAATAGTGAGCAGTGAGACTTGGTTGGCATTTGGCCTTCTGCTGGGACATGAAGAAGCAGGACTTCTGTACGACAGCTGGCAGGACGACACTAGCACAATGCCTAGTGAAAGAAATGAAAGCCACATCCTGAAAGAAGTGGTGGATGGAGATCTATTGTGCTGCATCCAAAATACCTGAGATATGAATCCTTCCTGTTTTATCTGTTTCACCTAGAATGCTCTTGGTCCAGATGCTTTCATGAGAGGAAACTGAAACGGCATTGAAAATGTTGTGTTACCAAACGAATTCCTCCAGAAGAAGAAGGAATAGAATCATAGTTGGCACATCAACTAGATCAAGTTGCTCAGCACCCCGTCCAACCTGACCTTGAATGTTTCCAGAGATGGGTCATCTACCACCTCTCTGGGCAACCTGTGCCAGAGTGGCTTGGCAACTACATCAGCCAGTTCCCTCAGGACTCTGTGACGCATCTCATCAGGTCCCGCAGACTTCTTTATGTTCAGGTTCATCAGGTGGTCATGAACCTGATCTTCTCTTACAGTGGGAGGGATTTTGTCCCTGCAGTCCCTCTCTTGCGGTCCATCCACTCAAGAGGTGTGGGGAGAGAGGCTGCCAGTGAAGACTGAGGCAAAAAAGTTGTAGAGTACCTCAGCTTTCTCCTCATCCATTGTTACCAGTTTGCCAGTCTTGCTTATTGGGGGGGTGGTGGGGTGGTGGTAGTGGTAGATTTGTTTTACCTTCCTGGCTGACATACCTGTAGAAGCCCTTCTTTGCGTCCCTTGCCAAGTTCAGCTCAAGGTGTGTCTTGGCTTTCCTGACCTTGCCCCTACACAACTGGGCAGCATCCCTATATTCTTCCTGGTATACCTGTCCCTGCTTCCACTGCCCATCCATTTCCTTCTTGCCCTTTAGTTTGACCAGTAGGTCTTGACTCAGCCATGCTGGTCTCTCACCCTTCTTTCCTGATTTCTTACACCTAAGGATTGAGAGCTCTTGCACTCTATGGAAGGCCTCCTTAAAGATCTGCCAGCTGAGTTCTGCTCCCTTGTCCCTGAGGGCAGTTTCCCAGGGGATGCTAATGACTAACTCCTTGAAGAGCTGGAATTTTGCTTTCTTAAAATTCAGGGTCCTGACTTTACTCTTTGCTTGCCCCATAATTCTCAGGACTGTCAACTCCACCAGTGCAGCCCAGGCTGCCTACAATCTTAATGTCACGAATTAGCTCACTTGTGTTGGTGATGACCAGCTCCAGTATTGCATCCCCTCTGGTAGGGCTGCCTATTACCTGACTTAAGAAGTTATCTTTGATGCACTCCAGGAGTCTCCTGGATGGCCTACAGCTTGCTGTGCTACTTTTCCAGCAGATGCCGGGGTAGTTGAAGTGCCCTAGCAGAATGAGAGCTTATGAGTGCGATGCCTCCTGTACCTGGAGTAAGGTTTCATCAATAGGGTCCTCTTCATTGGGTGTTTGGAATTCCTTTGTTGCCTTCCTCCACCTTCCAGAATAGATTTTGGTTTTCTTCTGGTCCGTTAAACTTAGAGAATGATTAGATAACATTATCTTTTTCTCTCCTGTCACTGAATAATTTTGATAATTTACATTACACTGTAAGGTCTTGAAGATGTGGTAAATAAATAGCCATGATTTTGGGGTTAGTTCCAAATTTTTGATTTGTAAAAAAGGATAGAATACCAGGATCACCACACACTGGTAAGGATAACCCTTTCACACTACTAAGGTAAGAAAGCGCTGAAGAACAGAAGTTCCAAGTTGCCACTTGGAAAGGAGCTGGGGCAGCATCTGACAGGATATCTGACATAGCAGCTTACTTGTACATTTCTAGCTGTACACAACACGAAGCTGAGTGCTGGCAGAAACTCTTTGAGTGAAAGGATGTTATTAGGTCCCCCTTTCCTCTGTGACTGGCAACGTGACTGTAGCTGACTGATTAGCAAAATTGCTGATCATCATTTTTAGTCTTGAAATTGTGGGGCTGTGTTTTCGGTTTTGTTTTGCTTTGTTGTTAGAGAACGGGATAATAATTCATGTTGAAACCATATAGGCTACAATAAAAACCCCCACAAAACAAAAACCTTTGCTAAGCAGTTGGTATTCAGTTCTCCGACAGGCAGAATTTAGAATAAAAGGTTACTAACATTTTGGCAGTGTTTTCCTCAGGCTTTCTCTTGCATTTCTGCCAAATATCTCACAAGGCTCAGATTTGATTAAAATGGCAATGCTCTCTGCTACTTGAATGTAATTAGAGCCATTCATTATAGCTTTAGTTGACAGTTTGGCAACCTTTACATTTTTTCTGAATATGGACAGCATTCCATGGAAACAGTTCAAGGGAAGAGTGCAAGAAGAGGGTCCTCTCTTGAACTGCAGCAAATGGAAGGCTGTCTATGCTTAGAGAAGTTTACAGGTTTCCAAACTGTCAATTGAAGCTGCAAGGAAGAGCTCTAATTAGATTAACGTAGCAGAGCTCCACATTTTTTTGTCAGTCATCTCCTGCAAGCTCCTGCTATGTAGTTATCACGTACGCTACAGGACCACCGAGTATTTCTGTTGCAAGTCACTCTGTTTTGCTGCTATTAACCCCAGTCTTAGAACACTGTTGGATGGAAAATAAATCAAGAAAATGTGTTTGCCTATGTAAACCTGTTCTGCAGGCCAGCCTTTTGCAGAATTTAGGAGAGGATTTTTGATCTGCTTGAGTTTCCCACCCTTTCCAGTACTTGTCAAATAAAACATGGCTCAAATAAAGTCAGAACAGACCTGGGCTTCTTTCAGGTTCCTAATGAATTATACCTTACTGTTCAAAATATTAAGTCAACCACTGTTACTTTTAATTTTGCGTTTGTCTATGCCATGCCCATGAACAGCTAAAATATAGCAAGAAATGCCATTTTAAGAATCTTCCAAATCATCCGAAGACACAAACCCTGTTGATTCTTACAAAGTTTTTCTTGTAATTGAACTAAGAAAGGTTTAGTCCCAAATATGATGAGAACAACTTTGTGTTTTCCCTGTGCCTCTCACTGTTAAAAGAGAAAAGGAAGAGTGCAGATTAATGGATGGGACAATCTGCAGTTTAGTTTTGCATTGCTTGTTGCTGGGCACTTCAGTATGCGAACCAGGGGATGATAGCCTGATTGCCCTTTTGGTTTCACAGCAAACTGAATACCGAGGCTTTGCAGGACAGTGGGTGCATCTGGATGAAATATGGGTTCAAAGTTGGGATAGTCTTGAGGTCACTTGTTTGTTTACAGAATTGTACACAAAGCCCAGTTCCTCCCAACAGCAATAGGAACACGCAGACCATGAGCTTTTGCCAAAGTCTCCCACCAGACAGTTTAGCCATGTGCCAGAGAAACATCTGTCTCTCTCTGCCTCAATTCCTTTATCCTCTGACATTTAACTGCTTTCTTCATTCCCAGCCTTGTTAGACGTCCTGGTCTCTAAGTCTGAAATCTCAGAAAACCTCTTAACTCCAAATGCAGCCATGGCTTTGGGCTGGCTGGTGAGAAATGCTTTTATTCTGCTTTGCAGTAGGGTGAGTTGCAGAGCAGTTACAACTCAGGACATGGAAGGCACTAGCTGTTATATTCCAAATCCTGAGTGTCTGCTGAGCCATCCTCCTTTCCTCCCAAGTCAGCTGAATATCCCTGAGTGAGGTCAATGTTATTACTTTTTCAATACCTATGATGACTCTGTGGGTAGTTGCGTGCTATGTTCGTGCTATTTGGCTTCTCTTAAGCCTTGTGTATTTTTATACTATGTTAAATTCATTAGAGAAGAAAGCAGGAGAAGCTAAGCCAAACAAAATCCTTACTGTCAGTACAGGTATTCTGGTAAGATGTACTTATATTGTTAACAGCTGATGTCACGCAGAGCTGTTTTAATCTTATGACTGATGTTACTGGGATAATACTGATTTCACCGTGTTTGGGTAAATTCACACATTTAAGTGAAACAGCTACATTGGTAAAAGACCAGCAGACATTTATTATCTCTAATGGGGTCCAGCAGATGTACTTCTTAAATCCAGCCTACCACTATGGAGCCTGAGGCTGTGGCAGGATTCCCAGGATAACCAGTGCCAAACATACATGAATTCAGAGGAGTAAATTAACAGAGTAATCACAAATGTTTAACTATTTATGTAGTTTTCTTCCTATCGGGACATTTCAGCTCATCATTGCAAACCTATTTTATTCCCTTCCCACTCTTCTTGGAACCTCCCTCCGCGTGATCATCTTTCTTTCCCACACAGTATGGAAAGAACGCTTTCAGATGCTGTTGTTTGGCTTGGCAGAGGGCTTCAGAGGCAATACCTGCTAAAGTGATTCAAACTCATAAATTTGGTCTTTACTGGCAGGCCAACTGTTTTTGGTGCCCACCAATGTACAAATGCGTCACGGTTGTGTTACTTTCTCCCATGGGTTAGTCTGTTTTAAAGTGTTCTTCCTCATGGGAGTGCAGCAAATACGTTACAGTTCTGAAAGTTTTCCTGTGCCTCAGAAACATTTTTATACAGTTCTGTCTCAAATTTTCTCTAAAATGCATATGCACTTAGATGTAAGAAGCCACTAAAGTCACATTAAGAAGCATCCTTAGCTCCATGTGTTCTTTTCCCAAGCCACAAACATTAATATTTGTGTTGAACATGAAAAGGACTTTGAAACTTAGTTAGGTTAAGGTACTCAATTTGACTCTGAGACTACATAAAGTCTTATCAAAAGCAGAGTAAAATATTCTAGGGAGACCTTCGTGGTGAGATTTATTTCTAGCAGTTTGCAAGCGGCTCACTTGGAGTTCCCTCCTCTATACTGCCATCTGCACTGAACACGTGACTGAGACAGAGGTGGTCACAAATGGCCTTCAAAGGAATTCCCTGCTTGGCTAGGATGCTCAGCACCAAATTTATTCTCCTGATGCACAGGAACTTTTGTGGCCAAAAGTGACTTATAAGACCCCAGGCTTCATACTTCAACATGTTTTTCTCTCTCTCTTCTTCAGAAGCTACTATTAGTGCATGACTGATATTACAGTCATGTTACAAGGTCAGTCCCTAGCATTAGGACAGATGCTTACTGCATTCCTTTTCTTTTGTAGGAACTACACATTTCAAGGGGATTTCTATAGGTTAGCCACACAAAAAGTACCTGCTAGTGTTTATATCTTTTTAAGATCTAATGTGATAATTGATGACATATTTTTACTTGTCCAGGTCCTATTCAAATTCTAGAAGTCCACGTTTCAAGATAATTTTCTTTATATGTGGACACATTTCTATACACTGCCTTCATTTGAAGTGAATTAGATCCCCTTACTCCATAGCATTTTAGGTAAGTCTGCTTTAACAAAACATTACCAATACAGTCAGTGTCCTTATGTATTAAAAAAATCCAATGCTGAAATGATATTGACATGAAACTCTGTCCTGGTTCCGGCAGGGA
>VZSF01010478.1:0-280758 GCA_013398295.1 Chionis minor
TTGGGTGTCCCGGGGGGTGGGTGCTCGGGGACAGGGACCGTCCCGGGGGGGTGTTGGTGGGAATACGGGGTGGGGGAGACGCCGTCCCGAGGAGTCGGGTTCCCACAAGGCCCCTTGCTGCCGCAGGGGGTGACGCGGCTCCTGCTCACCAGGATCCCCTTCTTCAAAGAGATCATTGTCAGCTCCTTCGCCTGCGACAGCTGCTCCTGGTCCAACACGGAGATCCAGTCCGCGGGCAGGATCCAGGAGCAGGGCGTGCGCTACACCCTGGCTGTCACCTCCCGCCAGGTGAGCAGGGGCTCCCCTCTTCGTCCCCTGCGGTGGGACCAGGACTGCCAGGGTGGCGGGGAGCTGCCATGCAGATTCCTTGTGCATACCTTCGTCCCTCACAAGCTGGTCTTGCTTGAGCAATAAAGTGATTATCTTCTGTGCTGTCTGAGAAATAGCATTATTTGTTTGGTAGCAACTATTTAAACCCCCAAATGTGCATGTTCCGGGTGCGCTCCTGCATATAGATAGCAAGCGGAGCGGCTGCTGGAGCTCACGCTGCTGCTTTGGTGGGTGCTGGGTACCCCAGCGGGGTCGCTTAGCCTCTGGGGGCTCGTGCTGCTGTTGGGGATCCTAACACGGCTCCTCGGCTGTCGTGTGCAGGACATGAACAGGGAGGTGGTGAAGACGGACTGTGCCACGGCTCGGATTCCAGAGCTGGACTTTGAGATCCCCGCTTTCACCCAGAAGGGAGGTGGGTGCGTGGCCTGTGCCCCTCAGTGTGCCCATGGGTGCGTGGTGGGCATTGGTTAAGGACCTGGCCTCCTGCCCGTTGGGTCAAATAAGCTTGACAGGGGCAATGTGTGCAGGCTGCCAGGGACTGGTACGAGCTGGCGGGGCGGGTAGCAGCACTGTGGCGTACTTAACGGTGCCGTCACTTCTGTTTTCTTTCCTTCCCAAGTTCTCACCACCATTGAAGGGTTAATCGACAGAGCTGTCGCGGGCCTGGAGCAGGACCAGCCTGTCCGCAGGGTAAGATGCTGTGCGAGGGGAAGCTCCTCAGGGATGCCCGCTTGACAAATGCGTGTTTTATTCATCCTCCGCCTGTTGGCATTGCACACTGCTGCTGAGACGAGTGTTAGGGCCTCGCTGGTTTGTGCGGTTGTCAGCATTGTCTTTGGCTCTGAACTGCCCCGGCATCGGTCTCAATCGTGTCCTCTTTTGCAGGCAACGGATGAAGCGGTGGCAAGTAAAATAGATGAGTTCATTGGTAAACTAAAGCAGCTGAAAGAAGTACATTCCTCCTTCACCTTTGTGAGTACGCGAAGAGCACAGCCCCTTTCTGCACGGGGGAAGCGTGGGATGACGTCCTAAAGCTTGGTTCTCCCCTAGATCATCGATGATCCCTCAGGGAACAGCTTCGTGGAGAACCCTCACGCACCGCGGAAGGACGATGCTCTTGTGGTCACTCACTACAGGAGGACTCCCCAGCAGGCTGCCATGCTGGGACTGGAGGTAATGGGGAGCTGCTGCTGCTGTGTCGTCAGCCCGCCGCGTGCGGGGCCTGCTTGCTCTCCAGAAGACCTGGAGTTAAGAAACAGAAGTGAATTGCGGTCCTGGTGTCCCCTCTTGCAGGGAGAGGAGTTGGATGAGAAGCCCGCTGATTCTGCAGAGGATCTGAGGAATGAGGTGGGGGACTTTGCAGTGCGGTTGTTATCCGGGGAACGAAAAACCCCTCTACAGAAAGCAGAAAAACAGGCACTTTAGTGCAGGGGCATGGGGGATAGCTCCACCAAAGCGTGACCGATTCAGTATCAGATTTCATCAGTTTTTTGTACACTCTTACCCAGCCATAATTACAATGTTTCTTAATATAACCTTTATGGTGATTGGTCCTTAATTACACAACTCATTAATATTCTTACTCTAAAATAGTCATTGATCAATTTTATCTGTAATACTCAAATCAAGACGGGAAGGGTAAGGGTTTTCTGAGCAGCATAACTGGTGTCCGTCACAATTTCCCTGGCTCCTTAATACAAAACGTAGAGCGATTCTGTATCTCTTGGGTTCCTATGGTCAGCTGTTCCTGTAGGCGTTTCACAAACACACGCACCCGTTCCTACGGCCGTCTGCTTCACAAACACACAAAGTGTAGTAAGATTTGGTAAAACTGAAGATAATCTCCAACACAATGGCAGCCGTGCCTGGGTGACTGGCACCTGGGCTGGCCGGGACTTTCCGATTCCCCTCTCCGCCCCCAGGTGCTGCAGTTCAACACCAACTGCCCTGAGTGCAACGCTCCGGCCAGCACCAATATGAAGCTAGTGCGTATCCTTTGGGTGGGGGCGTGGGGGGGGATCAATGCCGCCTGCGGGGGTCTGCGTGGAGGCTGGCGTGGGGGGAGAGTCACTCTGCGCCCACCTGGGTCTCCTCCTGCCGCACCCGTAAGGCACGAATAAGTGGTTCCTAGCAGAGCCCGTCAGGGCGCAGAGCTGTCCCGCTGCCGCCCACAGCTTGCCAGCGAGCTCCTGCCGTGCCTCGGGAAGAGCCCAGGCTGTGAAGAGGGCGCAAGCTGCTTCCCTGAGACTGGCCTTCTGCCAAGTTTTCCTTGACTGTCTGCTCCAGAAATCCCACACTTCAAGGAAGTTATTATCATGGCCACAAACTGCGACTCCTGTGGGCACAGGACGAATGAGGTGTGCTGGAGAACTCCTGACCCCTTTTTTGGGGGCGGTGGGGAGGCGCAGCGGTATTCTATGTTCTGGGGGGGGGTTAGGTGTTTTTTTGGAATCCCTGGCCTCCGCGGTGCGGCTGGTTGGGAAGTGGGGCTGGGAGGGAGGCTGCGTTTACGGGCAGTGTCGTGAGGCGCGTTCCGCTGGGCGTAGCGGAGCTGCCGGCTGGGCCCGCACCAAAGGGGAGCTGTGTCGGGGGTGGCGCATGTGGCCAGGTCGGGCGGGGGCTGGCTTGCCCTCCCTAAACAAGTGGAGGGGGAGAACTTGGTCCTGAGGAGCTCCGTTTGGGGCAAGTCAGCCACCTGCGCAGCCGCTCAGGTCCCGTGGGTGAGGCGCTGTCCCCGGCCTTGGCGCTGTCGGGGTAAACCCCCTTAAAGCGTCGTGGCCTGATTGAAGTGCAAAAATTCGGGAAGCTGACTGCTGGGCATTCCTAGGTGAAGTCCGGAGGAGCAATTGAACCACAGGGCACCAGGATTATGCTTCGGATTACAGACCCTTCTGACATGACGAGGGATATCCTGAAGGTACGGTGCCTTCGGGTACCTGCCCCCCCCTCCCTGCGGCGGGTGCCGGGGGGCCGGCCGTCCCTCCGGAGGGACTCACGGCGTGCTGGCCCTCACAGTCGGAGACGTGCAGTGTGGAGATCCCAGAGCTGGAGTTTGAGCTGGGGATGGGCGCGCTGGGGGGGAAGTTCACCACGCTGGAAGGGCTGCTGAAGGACATCAGAGACCTGGTGAGTGGTCCTGCGCAGCTGGGGCTTGCGCCCCTCCGCCGTCGGGTTTGGCCTGGCTGTGGGGCCGGCTGTCTCGCAGCTTGTGAGCGAGCGGGGCTGCTCTTCCAGGTGGAGAGGAACCCCTTCACTCTGGGAGACAGCTCGGCGCCCGGCAGAACGGAAAAGCTGCAGGAGTTCATTGGGAAACTGCAAGAGGTGAGCACGCTCTTCATTTCCCCGGCTCCACAATGTGGATTTTGCCAGTGCAGCTGTGAAGTCTGTTTAACTGAACTCCTTGGCGAGTGTCACAGTTTCTACCTGCTCCACGCTGGCCTTGCTGTTTTTATTAAGCTGTTACTGGTTTTTAATGGAGGGGAATGTTAGAACTGCCCGCGGCGTGCTGTGAGTGTCATGGTGCCGGAAGCGCTGAATGATGGGAAAGAGCCTCAATGCCTGGCTGTGCTCTCTCCCTGCAGATCATAGAGGGGAAGACGAGGGCTCACTTCATCATGGATGACCCTGCGGGCAACAGCTACCTTCAGGTACCCCTTGTGCGCTCCGGAGATGGGCCGCTCGGAGTCTCCTGAGCGGTTCGGGTGGATTTCCTCCTTTCCTGCCCTGATGCCTGTTGGTGGGCAGGGTTCCCTTCGGGCCCCGGCAGAGAGTGGGTTGCTGCAGACCCTGTCCAGGGAAAGGCAGCTGCCAGTGGCTTTGTTGGAAGGAACACGGGAGTGATGTTTGCTCCCTGGGTAATCCTGGTCTGGGAATGCGGTGGGCAGGTCTGCCCCGAGTCGTGCGCTCTGTGGGTTGATGGGCAAGTCTTGCCCTTGGTGTGTGGCGGGGTGACTCCTGTCCGCAGCCCCTCGCCCCTGCTGCTGAAGGGTCAGAGCCTGCGCTGGCGCCCGAGGCTCCGAGGAGAGGGGGGTGCAGGAGACCCGGTCTCTTCCCGCAGAACGTGTACGCCCCGGAGGAGGACCCGGAGCTGAAAGTGGAGCGCTACGAGCGAACCTTTGAGCAGAATGAAGACCTGGGCCTGAATGACATGAAGACGGAGGGCTACGAGTCGGAGGGAGCCTCGGGCCGGTAGCCGGGTGCCGCCGGGATCCTTCAGCCTCTTCTCCCCACGGCTCCAGGGGACTGGGACTTGTTGGGGGCTGGAGCCCCTCTCCCCTTCCCGGGGCGCGTGCCCACCCTGCGGAAGCCGCTCCAGCGGGGACGGGGGGCGGGGCCTCCCCCGGAGACGTGCTGCTGGGGTGGGGGTGGGGGGTGTGTGCGGGGACGCCTCGCGCTGTCCTGGGGGCTGCGACCCCCGAATTAAAGGTGGTGAATCNGCAGGGACCCCCCCCGAGCCGCTTCTCCCCGTCCCGCGGGGCCGGGACGCTGCCCGGGGGCTCCTCTGTGGCAGGGCTCCCCCCCCAGGGCCAGAAGCGGCCCGGTGGCCGCCGGCGGGTCCCTTCCTTGCCGGTGGCCTGACGGCAGGGCCCCTCTCCCCACACCCAGGATGCGGATCGTGGACGACGATGTCAGCTGGAACAGCATCGCTGCGGTCCCGGAGAAGGAGGAGGAGGAGGACGAAGCGGACATGCCTGTGGTGAGCGGGGGGTTATGTCGACTGCGGTTTCACAGACTAAGCCCATTCTTACAGTCCGCTGCCCATCTCTTTGGGGGGTGCTTGCCAGCCCCGCTCTTGCCGCTTCCTTTCCTGGGAGGTTCTGCAGCAGGGACGGGGGAGTCTGCCTGACCAAAGCACGAGAGGGTTGAACTAGCTCCCTGCAGGTAAACGTGGCCTCCTCTTTCCATGTTTGTGTTTTCACGACTGCCAAAAGCCCGTGGTAGGGCCCATACGGTGGTGCTCACCGTTTCAAAAAGGCTGCTTGAGACAAAGCAGGTGGTAACTGCAGCCCGCTCACCGCTGCGTGTGGCTCGTGGCACGGGCTGGAAACCCGGGCAGCCAAGAGCTGCTCTTGAAGGCTTTGGGAAGTTCTCTTCAGATCTGCCTGTAGGAGGGCAGCTGAACGATCGTCCCACATCAGTTGCCTGTCAAAGCAGTTAACTACTCGAGTTGGAGGGTAGAAATCCTTTCCTCTTTCATTTTTCTTTTTTCCTTCTGCCCCCCTAGTTTTCTTAAACCTTTCTTGTTTACTCTGGTGTTTTGTCTTCAGGTGGCAGAATTTATTGATGAGCGTCCAGATGAGGTGAAGCTCATGGAGGAATTCCGAACAAATGCTAAATGGAAACTTTTAGGAGGTGACACTAGCCCCTTCTACCTTCTCTTCCTGAATGGTTAACTGCTCTAAACAATAACATTGCAAGTTAAAGAATAATACTAGCTAAAAAAAATAAATAAATAAAATCAATCCTTGAAATGCTGGAGAGATCATGAACTGTGGAAAGCCCTAACGGTGGTGACTTTCTGATTGTTTTTCTCTAGACCAGAATGAAGACTCTCAAAGCTCGGATATTTCAGTGCCTGCCCAATCTGGCATGAGGTAGGGGGCTCCAGCTAGGAACTCTTCTGTCGGTTACCTCTTGTTTTTTGGTATTGTCTGTCTTGTTCTGCGGTTCCTAAGTACTTTGCTGTGAAATGAGGGAAGTGGCACGCACAGGTGTTCCTCTTCCGCTGTTGAATAAGCGCTGCCTGGGGGGGTGGAGCTGGCAGGGGGCAGCATGCTGCCTAGGGTGCTACCTGAAACGCTTGCAGCTGCGCTGCAGTCCTCTGACAGTGTCAGGGAGGTCCCAGTGACGACTTGCGGTGGAGCGGGAATGTGGTGAGGATGGTGGTGTTACAGCGTGCCTCTTCTGACAGCGTCTGTGGGATGTTCTGTGGTGGCACAGCGTGCCGGCTCTCTGAGAGAGCACAACGGGCTGTTTGCTTGCATAGATGGCGACTGTACAAGGGCACAAAATGGGTTTTGTAGTCAAGTGTCGCAAGGCTCCCATCACTGCAACTTTCGTGTTCAGAAAGTTGTTTTCATCCTTGACCCCTACTGCTATCTTTACGGGACCCACTTGGTTTTTGTTTCCCATCTGGAGACGGCAAACCAAACAAAAATTTAGCTTTCGTTTTCACCTTCTCTTCTCCTCGCCTCCCAGGCGACGGCGGCACGACTCTCCAGACAGCTCGCCACCACGGAGACTGCGGCACGACTCCCCGGACAAATCACCTTCAAGGCAACAGCGCCATGACTCCCCAGATCTGTCCCCTCCCAGGCGAGAGAGAAACAATTCCCTCAACCTCTTGCCTCCCAGGCGACAGCGCCACGACTCCCCTGACCTCTCCCTGCCAAAAAAGAAGCGCCACGACTCCCCCGACCTGTCACCTCCCAGGCGACAGCGCCATGACTCCCCCGACCTCTCCCCACCAAGAAGGAAACCCCACGACTCCCCTGACCTGTCACCTCCCAGGCGACAGCGCCACGACTCCCCCGACCTCTCCCCACCAAGAAGGAAGCGCCACGACTCCCCTGACCTGTCCCCTCCCAGGCGACAGCGCCACGACTCCCCCGACCTCTCCCCACCAAGAAGGAAACGCCACGACTCCCCTGACCTGTCACCTTCCAGGCGACAGCGGCATGATTCCCCAGATCTCTCCCCACCAAGAAGGAAGCGCCACGACTCCCCTGACCTGTCACCTCCCAGGCGACAGTGCCGTGACTCCCCTGACGTCTCTCCAAAGAGGGTCAGTTCAACGACGGGGAAAAAGGGCTGCAAAACCACAGAGAAGGCACAGTCAGGGGGAGTCCAAGGCGAGCCATCGCAGCTCAGGCACGGCGTCTCTGACAAGTCCTTGTCCCGTCAGAAGCGTCAGGCTACTCCAGACCTATCCCCTCCGCGGAAGAAGAGATACGATTCCGACTCAGATTTGTCACCGCCTCGGAGAAAGAGGAGTGGGTCACCTAGTCTGAAAAAGCAGAGCAGAACAAAAGGTGAGTGTGTGTGAGTTTGTTCTGTCTGTCTTGTTCTTTGCTGGCTGCCCACTCTGTGATCGTGTTTGCACACTCCTCAGAGGTGAGTGGCTTGGAATTAGTAGTCTGCAGTCGTGGAATGGTAATGGGTAAGTTGCTGTTTCTCTTGGTAAAGCTAGTTCTTGGAATCCTGTTTTTTTCAGCAACTGGATTAGAATTACCCTGAGTTAGCTGGCTAAGGCTTAAACATGTCTCTTAGGGAAAATGAAATTTCAACGCAGTCTCCAGGCAGTACACGTTCAGAAGGAAGAGAATTCACAGGCTTTTGTCACATACTTGTCTTTTCCCTACAGCTTGTCTTCTCTCAAGACCTTGGTTTTCGTAGGAGTTAACCTCGTGCATCAGCACGTTTGTTCCTTTCGTGGAGCTAATTCTGTGATTTTTAGTGAGTGTGTGTCTTTACTGCAGGGGCTTCTCCAGCCACGAAAAAGCTTAGGCCGATGCCCTCGCCGCAGCGGTGCCTGAGGCATGACTCGGACTCTCCGTCTCCCCGGAGGGGAACCCGCAACGCCTCTGATGCAGACCGCAGGCTCGGCTGCGTACGCAGTGATTCCCCACAGCGTGGTCCTCTCAGGCGGAATCAGAGCAAATCCTCAGACTCTGATTTATCTCCTCCGCGACGGACTCTGCCAGCTGGAAAGGATCAGCGTAGGTCAAGGAGTCCTCCTGACCTCTCGCCTCCTCGCCACCGTGACGCTAAGGGATCTCCTAAGAAGGTAAACGTTTCCTCTTTCCCTTGAAGCTGTAGATTGCTTCCTGTTGATAGAAAACTGGAAAAGTTCAATGACTTACAAATTGGGGAGTAGAAATTTCATATACATGTTCATGTACACGTATTCTGTGTATGCAGTCGTGCCGGACCCTCTGCTGGCAATAAGAGCCATGAGGTGGGTGTGAGAGGAGCTCTGCCTCAGTTTGCTGGTTCTGGAGCTCCAGGGAAGTTGTTCCCGAGGATACCAGCAAAGCATCTTTGTAACGTGGCTGGCTCTGCTGACATGTCTCTCTTGGCTTTGGGCCATCCCCTCCTTACAGCTCTGGGTCACCAGACAGCTCTCAGCTAGCAGTAAATGTGATTTTTTTTTTTTGTTTGATTTGCAGGCAAACGTGATGTCATCTGGGGTCAAAGCCGGCTTGGTGTCAGCTGATGTGCTGCGGAGGGAACAGCAGGAGCTCAGGAGGCATGAGAGAAATAACAAGCACTTGGAAGGTAGGGGTCTAAAAGCACTGCTGAGCAGCCGCTCGCTTTCTCTTTCCCTGCTTTCGGCTGGCCCTTGGTGCCGTATCGGCCGGGTGTTAGGCTGCTGATGGAGAGCATCCCTGCGGCGCAGCACCCAGGCGTGTGGTGGGTGCCGTGGGTAGGGTCACCGAGCCTCAGAAATAAAAGATTTGTAAGCGGTGATTTCAAAGCAATGCCCGTGAAATCATGGGGAGAGTGAGAGATAATTTTCTCCATCTGCCCCAGCTGCGAGCCTGCAGAAGCAGGTGGATATTCAAAGGGCTCACGGTATGAATGTGGCTGTGTGAGGTGGCAGCTAAAAGCAAGAGCTGCCATCCTGCCTGGTTTTGGCTGATAAGCTCTTCCCAGAGGTTCGAACAAGTAAAAGGAAAAAATGTTGAAATGAGTCATAGTTCACCACTGAACTGCCTGGAGATGACAAAATGTTCCAAAACAAGTGATTCGAGGCATCTGCCCCTTTCTCAGAGGAATCCCGACACTCTGAGACCGTCTTCCGCGACAA
This sequence comes from Chionis minor, assembly GCA_013398295.1. NCBI lineage: Eukaryota > Metazoa > Chordata > Aves > Charadriiformes > Chionidae > Chionis > Chionis minor. Next base: position 9,140 of record VZSF01010478.1, read on the forward strand.
GTCAGGCCGCAAGAGGGACCTTGCGCAGGAGCGGCTGGAGCAGCAGCAGAAAGCTGAAGCCAAGTCGGAGAGAGACGAGCAGTACGCCAAGTGGGGAAAAGGGTAAGGTTCCCGGAGCTCCGTGCTGCAGCTTGGGTCTCTCCCCTCCCTGCTTCTTAGCCCAGTTTTGGTCCTGCTTCCGGTGGTGGTGGCGTGGTGAGTCTGAGCCTGGGATCAGGAGAGCTCGTGTTCCCCATGTCTTGGAAACCCCTTAGTTATTCCCCCTGCGTTGCTGGCTGTGCATTGGGAATGCTGCGCGCACAGTGGAAGTTCAGAACGGTGATCAATGCTGCCAGCTGAGCAAGTCGTGCTCAACAATTGTCTGGTGTGGGGGTGAAAGCTTTTGAGTGTGTGTTTTCAGGCTCGCGCAGGGGAGGCAACAGCAGCAGAACGTGGAAGATGCAATAAAAGAGATGCAGAAGCCATTGGCCCGTTATATTGATGATCAGGATCTGGACCGAATGCTGAGAGAACAGGAGAGAGAAGGAGACCCCATGGCTGAGTTCATCAAAAAAAGGAAGGCCAAAGAGAACAAGGAAAAGAAAGGTTTGGATGTTTGTCACACCAGTGGGTGGTTTAAAGCCCTGGCAGCTGCTGTCAGATGGGCAGCCTCAGATTGCCGGAGCAGCTTAGTCCTGAAGGACTGCTGCTCTGCAGTTCCTGTAGTAGTGCTATTTGCTGTTATTGGCTTGTTACCAGTAACTGTTGCTGCTATTTGTTAGCTTGGAGAGCAGTATCCAGTGACTTAAAATCCACCTGCTTCCAGTTTGATTAATTGTGTCTCTGGCAGTTTCGTCTGTGAGCTGTAGTTGGCTGTTCAGCAGCCGGTGCGCTGTGCCTGTATCTACCTCTTAAGCTGATGACGCTGTGACCGCGTGACTGCGCTGCAGTAGTAAATGGCTGTATTGCTTTTACTCTTTCTAGAAAAACCTAGGTACAACGGACCAGCGCCTCCACTCAACAGGTTTAATATATGGCCCGGGCATCGCTGGGATGGTGTGGACAGGTGCGTGTTCCTGATACAGTGGTGTGTTAGAGTAACAGTAAAAATAAATGAGCTGTTGCTTCAAAGAGTTCACCACGTAAAGATTCCCAGTTATCCGCTGGGTGGGGTTTGTTGGCCGTAGTAAGGTTGAATGCGTTAAGTTGTGCATGGGTGGTGACTGCGTGCTCGGCTGGGGCGGCAGGGAGCAAGGCTGGTGCTGTCAGCAGGGCTGTGAACAGCTTCAGAGATGCCGGCGGTTGCGGCCCACAGGTGGAGGTGGGAACTAAGCCAGAGTGACAGTAGTGGAAAACTCCTCATGGCTCTGAAAAGTTTCTTTGCTTCAGAAAAGCTTCTGCGCAGCAGCCCCACGGTCTTCTCGCTGTTACTTTGTAGGTCCAACGGATTCGAGCAGCAGCGCTTTGCCAGGATAGCCAACAAGAAGGCGGTTCAGGAGCTTGCGTACAAGTGGAGCGTTGAGGACATGTAGGCAAGGAAAAGAACGGTGCAAAGCAGTGCTCCAGAAGCGGCGCTGCCGAGATTGACCCACAGCCACTGCCAGAGCTGGGAGGAATGGCTCCCTCTGCCCGGACCAAGCCCTGCCCTCGGCATTCAGCATCCCAGAGGACCGTCTCCCAAGAGGCGAGGCTGAATTTAGAGGATGGCTGCTGAAAGAGGGTTTTCCTGTTGGCCCGAGAGGAGCGCAGAGAGCTGCAGCGGTGCGGTTGGAGCAGCGCAGCGGCTGAGCGGGGAGGCTGCCTGCAGCAGTACCTCGGCGCTCTGGCGCTCCCCCGTGAGATGCTGCAGGCACCGGGTTCTGCTCCATTTACTTGTCTTCTGACAAACCAGAGAAACTGTACGCTTGATTGGTTTATGCCAAATGCTTTGTTGTCTGGGGGTGGTTCCCAAGTGTTCAGGTCTCCTAAATCTCAGGTTTTTCTTCATAGTAAAAGTATGCCGAACGCTCCGTCACCGGAGAGTTACACTCATCCGGTCGGTCAGTCTGTTCCATAACCCTGTTGCGGTCTCGCTTGTGCTCGGGTTCTTCCAGAGAGCAACGATACCCTAAACCTCCATAGTACTGTGAGCTGATTTGCCTGTGGCTGATGTCACATCCTCTCTGTGTCCTTCCCAGCCTGCCCGAAGGGCTTCTGTCGAGTTTGTGTAGCTATTGTGCCCTCTAGTTCATGGAGTCACCGACTTCCAGTGAAGTTGGTGAAGCCCAGCTTCTCCTAGCCCTGTCGCAGCCGGGAGCTGCTTGCTGCGTGTCACTCTCTCCTGCAAGAGGGACCAACCTGCAATGCTGTATTTGACAGCAAAATCTTCAGGAGCCCCCACCACTCTTTAGGGGTCAGTTTCTTGTGGAGATAAACGTGCAGAGGGTGTTGAGGTAGCTTCCCCTGAGGGTTGGTTGGGAGTAGCTCGCGGTGGTGGCTGGGTCCCCCCAGGCTGGTCTCTGGCCAGCGGTGCTGCTAGTTTGGCGCTTGCCTGACGCTGCTGCCTGGGGGCGCGCTCCGGTGCGAAGTGTAACCTCTCTCTTGTGATCCGATTTGTCGGGCTTGGAGCTGGAGGCCAGGCAGAGAGCTTCCCTTAATCCCTGCTTGCGAGAAAGCACTTGTGGAAATAAATACAGTTGTTCTCGTTGACGTCCCAGGGAGCGCGTATGAAATGCAGCCAGCAGTTTCCATGGAGATGCCTTGCCTTCAGCAGTGGTCAGGGGCCAGCCGTCAGAACTGCTCTTTGCGGTGGTTCTCGAGCGCTAGGAGGGCCGTGGGCGAGAAATACAATGACAAAGTCTTCTCTGGAGTGGGAGAGTCTTGGGACTTCCTTCCCTGGTTTTTTATTCACTGTTCCTAGCAGTCCTGGAATCTGTGTGTACACTTGTAAATAACAGCTTTCTTTTTGTACTTGACTTTGTGTGGTGGTGTTTTTTCCGACGCAGGGGCGAGGAGGGTACGCAATTGTCAGCCTGCTGGTAACAGGGCTGGCTGCGGTGTCGGCTGTGGCCGTCGCCGGCCGCGGCTGCCTCCGCCAAACAACTTGTGCTTTGCTGACGCCTTTTTCGGGGTCTGTTGGTAGCCGTGCAGGCTGCAAGCGGGAGCTCCCGGCCCCCTGGCTGCGCTGGCGGTCCCACCTGTGTTTAGGGGGCGCTCGGCTGAGCTCTGCCGCCTGCTCCGGGGACAGATACTCTTCCCTGGCTGCCTGCCGGTGCGTGAGCCGCGGGCTGGGAGAGGAACGGAGAACCAGGCACCGCGTGTTATGCTGGTGGGAGTGAGCTGTGCGTTTTCACTGGACTAGCCAAACTGAAGGAAACCACCCTGAGCGGGAATCGCTTCTTTTGTGGGCGTGAAGGCAGCCTGGGGAAGGCTTTGCTCACCGGGGCCCTGTTGCAGCCTGCCAGGCAGGAAGGTGGTTTGGGAGCGGGAGGCAATGGCGTGAGGCAGCAGTGAGAGTTCAGAGCCACTCGCTGCAGCCTGTTGAAAGCCCGCTCTTCACTCGTGCATGTTTTGCAGTTGTACTCTCCCCTTCTGTCACCGAGGTCCTGCTTTTTTTGGGGTTTTTTTCCTGTAACTTGAGGCAGCTGCAGCCTTTAAGAGTGGAGTTGCATTTGACATGTACTCATTTTTGCTCTCGCTTATCTGAGTGCTTCTGGAGAGGTTGAAAAAAAAAAAAAATACTGTGGAATTACTGAATTCAGCTCTCTGCGGAGAGTTGTTGCCCTGGTTAGGTGCTTGTACCTTCCTGTCCACCCGGCTTGAGCAAGAGAACGCTTCTCTGACAGAGCGGCAGAAGCCGGCAGCTGCCTCGCTCACCTGAGAACTGGGAATAGAAGCTGCTGCTCAGGGAGCCAGAGCCATCGTAATGCTGGTGCCAAGCACAGCATTTTGGTTTACTGCCCAAAAACGGCATAAACTTCTGCTCTTGCAACTGATTTTGAAGGCTGCAGATTTAAGATTTTAAACAGAGGTACGTGTGTTTATTGCTACCAGAGGGACCTCGGATCTGTTTGTTACAATACTGAATTTATGCAATGCATCTAGTATTTGTTTATTGCCAGATATTTTCTTGGTAAAACATACCTGTACGAAATAAACAAAATATGGGAGAGCTTAGATAATGCAATTACCGCGTTTTAATATGCATCCTTCTATGTTGTTGCCTCGGTGCAAATGGGCAAACATTAGGCTGGCTGATGTGGGTGCAGCTGGACTAATAAAACATGGGATCTGAAGTGGCACGTCTGCTTCAGAGGGGACGGGAGAGCTGCCCTCTGCCGATGGACCAAGCCCGTCTGCCGAGGCGCCCGGAGCGCCGCCTGGCAGCGGGAGCTTGAAGGAAGAGAGGACAGTAGGAGCGGCTCGAAGGGAACGTTAGGATGGGACAGTAAAGAAGAGCGAATGCTTTTCCCTCTCGCTGGCTCTCGAGGAGCGGCCGGCACGCACCCTTCCTACATGCGGAGCGGCGCTGCTCCCCTCTCTTGTGGAGGATGCTGGGACCTGGCCTGGGGGGTGTTCGCTCGGAGTGTGACTCCTGCCGCGGCAGCGTGGGATGCGAAGGAGCACGAGGTGGAATGCTGCTGGCAGCGCGGCATTCGGAGCACATCCGCCTTGGGCGTCTGCTGGCCGGGGAGCGGGGATGCCGCTTTGTCCCGGTGCCCTTGGTCTGCGTCTCGCATGGCTGCGGCTCTCCTGCCCCAGATGTGGCTGTGTCTGAGCCCTTCTGGCAGCACAGCAATCGGAAAACGCGGTGGGATCCTCTGGGATGAGAGGGGTGATGGAGATAAAGTGAGTGACACCGGGAAGCGGATCTCTTTATTAGTGTTTCTGGAAGGGCAGCAGCCCCGGTCTTGGCATCGAGCAGCAACTTTGATTAGCTTTAACCAAAAAAAATGAATATTAAAATCTTAATTTAATTTAAAACACTGTCATTCACAGTCATGGCAAACACTGAGCAGCGTAATTATTATGCAAATTAGGCAGATAGAAAAATGATTAATAATTGCGCAAATTAAAAATTATTGTAAACATCCTGTGACTAGTGATAAGTCCGGGAGGAGTGCGTGCGCAGGAGGCAGCGTTGCTCAGCCAGCTCCTGCATCCTGATTTTCTCATTAGCGGGATTTAATTAGCAAACGATGCGAAGGAGCCGAGCGGTGTTTGGGGGCGGGTCGGGGGTCGGCGTGGGTTTGGGACGCTGAGGCAGCTGGCACCGCGCTTGGGCTTGGAGTCCAGCTCCCGGCTTCCAGCTCCGTTACTGCGCGGAGGAAGCTGCTCTGGGAGCTGGTTCCCTCCTTTTTGGAGGACCCGTGGTGCTGGCGCCGCTGCGAGCCGGGGCTGCTGCGGGGCTGTCGCGTGCTCCTGCTGCTGGCTGGCTGTCTGTCTGTCTGTCTGTCGTCCTGCAGGCAGGGCCAGGCTGCACCCCTGACCAGCCCCGAAACGGGCACTTGCTAATGACTGGCGGAGCTTGCTCCCTCCGACAAATAATGAGCTTATTTGTCTGGTGTTTTGCTGCTAATTGCACAACATTATTTTTTCCCTCTGTTTGACTGTTTTACTTTTATACTTTTGACAGTGAGCACGATAATAATAATAATAGGCTTACACTGGCTAATAGGCTTACGTGGTGCATTATTCATGTCAAGGACAAGCAATTAAGCTTGGCCTCACACATAATAATTAGATTTTTGTTGATGAGCTGATCGGTAATGTGTTTAGTTAAGATTAAGAACTTAATGCCTGCTGTGTGACACCGCCTGCCCCCAGGACCCCTGCCCGCTGGCGGAGGGTGGCGGTGGGCGCTGGCGGGGCTGGCCGGAGTGGTGGCTGGAGAAGGGCTGCCAGGTTCAGCCTGCGCCTCCGCCGCCCCGACTCTGTCCCGGGGAGGATGAACGTGGCTTCTGCCCTCCACCTGCCTCTTGGTTGTGCTTCGGTTTGGGTTTAATAGCTCCAGCAATGCGGGCTCTGGCAAGTGGCGGGTTATTGTGCCAGTTTCCTGCTGAGATCTCTTCTTATTTTTTAATTAAAAAGAGCCTGGGATTTTCCATTTTAATTTTCCTCTAACCGGCAGCAGCCGCCAGTCGCGGGTGCCCGGCAGAGCCCGGTGGCCGAGTGAGTTGTCCTGGGTGTCGCGCGGGGGCTGCTGCCCCAGCGGGGTCCCCTCTCCGTCTGGGGGAAAAGCGCTTCACCTGGCGGCTCCCTCCCACAGCCGGCAGCGGGACCGGGAAAGAAAATCCCTGAGACTGGCAGGTTAGTGATTGTATATGCATACGTGCGCTTTCCCTAATTATTCCATAATTAGGGACACGCAGAGATAAAAATTACTAATAATATTTACTCTAGACTATTTTTTTAAATAACCTCTCTCTCTCTCTCTCTCTTGCTCGTTCGCTGAATCTTGGTGGAAATAACTTTGCAGATCCCAGTTAATGAATATTTGTAAATGCAAGAACATTCGGCGCCGGAATATCCAGAGGGCATCCTCTCTCTGCCTTGTAATTTTTTTTCCACGAGATATTTAATATTTATGGTTCCACAGCCTCGTGAATAAAGAGCCACCCGCAAACCCCCAGGAGCTCAGGGGCTGGGGATATTTATGGCGCTTCCTCTTTTCCTTTTCAATTACAAAGACACCTCACATAATTAAGTGCTAATAACCTTGTTAATCTAAAATTGATACTCTTTCTCCTGGCCATCTCTTAATAGAATTAAAAACAGATTAATAATCAAGGGTAGGAGACATTGCACGCAATTAAGGGAGCGGGGGCCGCACTCTGGCCCGTGGCCGTGCTCCCCGGGGAGGACGCGGGAGCCGATGGCACCCGGGCTGGCACGGGTGACGCCGGGGTCAGGGCTCGCTGGCCGCCCCGGCGGGGAGATGCCTTTCCCCGCTGCTCTTTACAGCGCTTAAATTTTTAAGACAAAACAGCCATGTAACACCCATCTCCTAATGAAACTGTTTTATGTTAATTAATTATGTATCAAGGCTCATTTTCATGCGCAGCCCAGCTCCGCTTCCCCTCCGCTGAGCCTTTGATCTGTCAAAGGCTAAACGGGAGATAAATAATCAAATTAAAAAGCAGCCTGGATGGAAATAAACACGTTTTAGATGTGTTATCTGGCGGGTAGAGCGAGGTGCCGAGTCATCGGGCTCCTGGTTTGGGCACCGCTCCGCTGCACCCGCGGGGCGTGGGAGGTTTCCCGTGCCTCGGTTTCCCCGCGGCGCCCCAAGCCCTGCTGTCACCCCCTGGGGACATCGCTGTGTCCCCGTGCACGGAGCGGGGTCTCGGGACAGCTCTGCCTCCCAGGGGATGGCCGCTGCTCCTCTCCGGGAGAAGGAGGCTGTGGAGGACTTTACCTGCACAATACTGATGAAAAACTAAAAGTTTTTGGCACTTCCTTTTTCCGGGTGCCAAAACATCCCCCAGCAGCTCCGGGCCGCAGCCAGTCCATGCCCAGCAGTGGACACAGTTTCGGGATAATTTAACACAGTCTCATAACAATTTGTTACACCTAAGCGGAGGCAGATGTGCATCCATATTCATTTTGGAGGAACTTCAGGAATTACAACTTCATCAGCCAAGCCAGCCCCACGCCGCAGCCCTCCAGCCTGGGCTCCCGTTCAAGCGGGGAAGGTGAGGACGGCGACAAGGACTCGCCTGGTCCCCTCGGCTGCAGGGCTGCGGCTTTGGGATTGGGGACTGCAGGGCTGCAAGGAGCAAGGCTGACCTTGGAGCGTCGCCTGCGGGGAGCGAGAGCCCCTCCAGCTCCTGCCAGGCTCCGCTTCCCCTCCATCCCGCTGCCTGCCTGCTTGTGCCTGCGGCCACGTGCTTCGGGACCCCCGCCTTGGCTCCCGGGCTGCAATCCCAGGCTGGTGTGAAGCCCATGGCCGCGTCTCCCACGGCCTCGGCTGCTCCGAGGGATGCTGGCAGCGGTGACGGAGAGCAGCGCGTGGCGGGACCCTCCGCCTGCTTCCCCCGGGCCAGGCTGGTGCGGTGCCATAAGTCAGGTGTTGCTCCGGCAGTAAACACCCTCCAGCAGAAATTGCAGATTATAATGTGGAGTGCTTTACAGCCGTAATAAAACTGTAGTGTTCTGGCCTGCATGTAATTACGGGCTGATAGATTTCTTCTTAAAGGGCTTCTTCAGAGAGGGGCCCCGGCGGGCACCCGGGGGCTGTGCCCACCCACCGCTCCTGTGGTGCCAGCGCTTTGGGGGTGGGCGCAGGGTTGCTGCAGTCCCCGCCTGAGGGACCCCTTTCTCGTGAGGACATGGGCTGGGGGCTGCGGAGAGCCCCCCGGGGGGCGCTGGCAGAAGGGACCCCCATCATGGGGGGGCACAGCAGGCTCCGGGCTGGTGCCCCCGCTGCAGCCCGCCTTGTCCCGCTGAGCGTAAACAGAGCGGAGCTCGCGCTCCTGGCTGCGCCCTGTCGCGCTGCGGGCAGCGGTGTGCCCGGGGGTGTCGTGGGTTTGGGCCGGATCGGCCCAAGCAAGCCGAGCGACAGATGTTCCCTCTCTCCTGCGAGAGAAGGAGAGAGACTAGTTTAGTAAGAACTAAACTACTTTAATGAAATATAAAGACTAAAATAACAAAAGAAAATAATGAAATATATACAAAACCGTATCAAGCTCCCAGGATGACAGTCACGTCACCAGCAGGCACTGGGAAGTCCCAGACCGGACTCAGCGACGGAAGGGAACTGGATCCAGGAATACACGGGTCAGGATCAAAGGCAGACGAACCGATGGAGTCCTCCTCGGACGCCGGCCATTGAAGAAGGAAAGCCAGAGCCCCAGCAAGAGCAAAAGCCCAAGCAAGTCGGAGAAGAAGGTGAAGCCGTAAAACAGGAAACGGGTAAAACCAGAACAACGGAACAACGGAACGCTGAGCCTTTGATCCCTCAGCTGTTATACTGAGCATGATGCAGATGGGATGGAATACACTGTTTGGTCGGTTTTGGGTCACCTGTCCTGTCTGCTCCTCCCCACAGACGGGACCCCTCGACGCCTCTCTGCTTCCAGCCCTCCAGCAGGGCAAATAACCAGGTGTCTGCCCTTGGTCGTTATCGCAGTAAGTCTAAGCAAGGGCCTCTCTGCACACTGTGCCTCGGCGTCAGCTATAAACATGGGTCTTATCACTCTGGGAAAGAGCAGTTTTCTGCACAATATGCTGTTAATTTCAGCAGTAAGAAGAGGCCTAGTTAGAAAGCAGAGTTACTGAACAAAATTGGTCCTGTTTTACCTCAAACCAGGACAGGGGGTTATTCGGTTGGCGGATTAGGCGGGAGCGCGTTACGCTGCAGCGGCCCCTCTCTGGGGCGTTTTGATGGCGATGTAGTAGTTGTCTCTCCAGGTGCGCTCGGCTGCGCTGCGTGCCCAGCTCCTGCCGCGAGCGGCGACGCCAGCGCTGCGCAGAACGAGCTGTGTCGGGACGTTGGCCGGGCCCAGCCCCGCGCAAGTGCCACGCCACGAGGTCCCCAGCCCAGAGAGGAGCCCATCCCGGCAGAGGACGTGGGGACGCCGCATCCCTTTGTCAGCCGGTGCTGCTGCAGGTGAGCATCCGTGACCTTCACCGGCGCCACGGTTGGGCAGCGAGGAGGAGGGAGCCAGCTGCCAGCGTGGAAGCGTCGTTGCCTGGCCCCAGCCTGGGCTCCCGCAGCGCCCCACGTCCTGCCTCTTGCTCGGATGTTGGTGTTTTTGCACAGCCAGTCCCGGTGGTGGTGCCCCGCGGGACCGGCCAGGGCTCTCGGTGAGGCCACGGCACCCGCCGCAGCCAGCCGGCCCCGAGCAGCCTGACTTTCTCCGATGCCATCTGGCAAAGCCGCCGTCTCGCCCCGCTGCCGGGAGGCGAAGCCGAGCACGGAGCAATCAAAGGGAGCGTGCAGAGAACGTCGTCCCCTCCAGTCTCGCCCCAGGCCCTGCCTTTGGGCTTCTGAAGGCTTTGCTCCAGCGGCGTCAGTTCTCATTAATCCCCACATCAAAGCCGGAGCTGCCAAACATCCTGGAGAGAGCGTGCCGGCTTCCTAAGCGGCGTGGCGGGGAGGCGGAGGGGCGAGCTGTGCCGGGCGACTCGCAGCGGGGCTGCTCGGGGCAGAGCATCTGCCGGCAGCGGCGGCGCAGTCCCGCGGGGACGCGGGAGGGAAGGAGCGGGGCTCCGGCCCCTCGGCTCTTGCGGACGAAGCCCGCGGGGCAGCGGCCAGCGGAGCTGCGAGGGGAAGGTGCGAGGTGGATCCCGGGCAAGGGAAGGGCCTTTTGCAGCAAGACCTCCCGCGCACCGCACATGCGCAAGCAAGAGGGAGAGATTTTGCAAGAAAAGTCACGATAAGAAGAGAAGGCGCTCTGGCACGCGGAGAGCTTTATTTGCCCCAGCGCGGTCCCCGCTGCCGCGCTGTCGCTGCGAGGCCGGGTTTCCCTGCGCTGCTCCGCCATGGCTCAGCATCCCTCCAGCGAGCTAATCAGGTCAATGCAGTTTTAACACGGCGAAGGGAATCTTTATATTTTTTGTCAGACTCATTCTTCTCCCCGGTCTCTCTGTAGGGGGCTGAATTATTTAATGCTGTATATCAAACAGAGCTGTTTTCCCTTCGTCGGGCTGCTGACTGTGCACTTTAGGGCTGGGAAGATTGGCAGATGGCCGCTCTCTGGGGTGGGGGGGGTGGAGGGGGAACCCATCGGACCGAGCAAATTACCCACTCGCTGCCGGATTTACAGAACAACTCCCATCCCGCTTCCAGGCGTCCGAACAAACAGGGCGGATTTGCCAAAGGGGCGAGCGCCTGGTGGCTCCCTGGTTTGTGCCGCCGGAGGAGCAATTCCCGCGGGTCGGGCGGCCGCGGCGGTGCCCATCGCGGCGGTGCCCGTCGTGGCGGCCCGTAATTGGGTGACAGCGAACATATGTTGGCGGGGTGCAGGTCGCGTGCGGCGATTATCGCATGCCAGGTGAATAAACACAAAGGGCCGGTTTGTGTATCGGGGTTTATCTTTTCCATTAATGGCTTTCTAAATTGGTGGCAGTGGAGCAAAAAAACCCAATTTGAACTCGGAGCATGCATGATTACTATTGTAATAACCTTGGCTAATAAGAATATGATGTGGTGTTAGGCTGGGAAAGAAAACACATTTCTCATTAGCTTTTTGATTAATTACTCCACATAATTTCCTAGGGGGACATGCTTGGGACTGATTGCCTTTGCTTTTGACGCGTGGAAGTGGTTTACCTTAACTTAATAATTTTCTCGGTGACATTTTAATGGCAGTCCTCAATTAATCTCCAGTCGGCGGGAGGCAGCGCTGCCTTGCCCGGGCGGAGGGCAGGCTCTCGCGCTCTCCCGGGGGTGGCTTCGGCGCACCCGCTTTGCCCTCCCTTCTGCGGAGCTGGGGGGAGCGGGACAGCAGCAGCCGCCGTCGCCGGGGCGTGCGCGCTCCATCGGCAGCGGTTCCGGCAGGGATGCCCTGCCAGTGCTGCCGGGCGCAGGCACCGGGACGGCACAGGGCTGGAGCATCTCTGCGTCACACAGCGCCGGAGCCGCTGGTCCTCCCCTCCCTTTCCCTGCCCTTCCCTTCCCTTCCCGGTGACGCTCAGCCGCCAAGTGTTTGAGATACCTGGGAGTGCGACAGCCAGCCAGCCGCTTCCTCGCCGGGCGAGCGCTGCCAGGGATCCAGCTGTTAGGAGGCATATGTTTACATGGTTTGGAAGCGACCAATTTCCTTCCTTGCGTTATGATATAAATATTTTACAGGAGCTAAAATATTCAAAGACCGTTTGATGTTGCCACATGGAGCGGTATCAAATGAGGGTGGGAAGGAGGGGAAAAATGAGAGGGGAGCAAGCAGAGATTCATTTGTTTCCCTCCCTGAAAATTGAATTATGCTGCATATTTCTGCATCATAAAATTACCCAGAACATTGATCTCTGCTTATTGTTTCAGGAGCAGGTGCCTGGCTCACGCTACAGCAGCGGGGCCGCGTCCCACGTGGTGCTGCCACCGCGCGTGGGGATGGTCCCTGTGGCACATCGTGCCCCCGGGATGTGCATCCCGCATCCCAGGTGCATCCGTTTGCTGATGGAATCTCCACCTGAGTGGTGTGAACAAAGCTTTCCCCCCCTTCCAGCTGAGCCCTGCGCTTTTAGACCAGAATTAGAACATTGGCAGGTCCGTCTGAATCTCCCCTAAAGAAAAGGTCAGCGTAATTCCGCATCTCGCCCTGCTGGCCTGACGTGTCGGGGGGCGCTGCCTGAGCGCTGGTTGCCCGCTGCTGCAGCCGGTTTGCCATGGCCCTTCTCTGCCTTGGCCACCACTTGCCGTGGTGCTGCCCAGGACCCTCCGCTCGCCCCTGCCCGCTCCTGGGGGCTTGCAACAACGAGAACTAGGGCTCGGCACTTGCTTAGGGGATTTCTAGCGCGATGGCTGCAGCCAGAGTGAGCTCTTTTCCCAGTGAAAAGGTGAAGGTGTGGGGAAGGGACCTGGAAGTGGAAAAATCACCCAGGGCTGGTGCCCACCGGCTGCCCCGCTGTCCTTGCGCTGCTGCGGAGCAGGCGGTGGGGAGAGCGGAGGGAAGGGAGCTCGCAGAGGAAGCAGGCACGTTTTGGAAGTGCCGCTTAGCGGGATGCAGGAGCGGGAAGCAGGAGCAGCTCCTGGCTGGGTGGTCTTGCGGCAGGGCTGACCTTCCCCATCGCAGCCAGCCCCTTCCCGGGGCTTTTCCCGGGGCTGGGTGGGTGACGCTCAGCGGGTGCTCGTGCTGCGGGGTGGAGGGGATGAGGCGGGTGGGTGGCAGGTTCCCCGGGAGCCCCAGACCACGGAGCCGAGGGAAGCCCCTGCCCTGCCGGCTCGTAGCCCCCCCTCGACAGCTCAGTGGGAGCCGGATTTGCTCCGGCAGCTGGACGGAGAGGCGTGGAGCCCACTCGCGCCGCCTGGCAGCAGAGGAGCCTGACGTGACCAGCCGAGCATGGAGGGAGGATAGGCAGGATTACCGCCCAAATCCGGCTCCTTCTCCTGCTCCGCGGCGGCGGCCACCTCCTCCCGGGCAAGCACGGCTGTGCCCGCGGTGGTCAATCTGGGGACAGGGAGCAGCGCGAGAGGGGCTGCCGGAGGAGGGGGGGGCAGAAGGCCCCTGCGGAACCCCGCTGGCTCTGCGTGGCGGGGGAGGGCATGGCCGAGCACCGGCGGCACCGGGAGGATAAGTGCTGGCAATATTTATGTTTCCATCCAAATGCATGGATCAAAGCCGACACTTTAATCTATTCAACAACATCTCAAGGATTAAAAAGTTGCGGGCAAATCGCAGTCCTAAATTGGTAATATATTTTTGCTTGTCAGTTGACAAATCACTTTACAAACCCCTTCTGTAGCTTCCTGCAGTCCGCAGGTTTGCCGGATTGGGATGTGCCAGTTTTCCAGCCGCCCGTGTCTCGGTGGCTTGTGCCGCGCTCCTCCTCCGAGCTGCGCTGTGCTTGCTGGCTGCGGGCTCGGAGCAGGGCTGGGCAGCAGGCTGTCACCACCCCGGGGTGTTTATATTTTCTCTCTGGCCCAAACAAGTGGTTCTTTCCTTTTCTCATGCTTCATTCCTCGCTGCGGCGATGGCGTGGTTGGGGGCACGGCTGCCTCTGCCACACCACGGTGGTCCCGGCATGCTGTCCCCACGGAGCGGCAGCAGCCGTGCGTGCCAGCTCGCTGCCACCCTAACAGGGGTGCTGGTGCAACCGGGGACCCCCCGTTGGTAAAGAGGCGCTGAGGGAGGGGACACCGCGGGTCGAGGACGCGCTCGAACACCCGGTGGGTGACAGCCCTTCTCCCCCCGCCGGGGACACAGCCTCCGCTTTCCCCCGCGCCTGCTCAGTGCCGCTCCGCCTGGCAATGACTTTTATTTACCGGCGTGTTTATCTTTCAAACAAAGTAATTGCTAATTAATTGGCGAGGAGCTTTATTTCTAATCCCTCAGCTCACGGGAGGGAAATCTGGCCGTTTCCGTGGGCGCGCGTGCATCTGTGGCAAGCGCTTGGTGGCTGCGCCATCTGCAAACGGCGGGCAGGTGCCCGCTGTGGGGAGCAGGGAATTGCTGACGGATGGAGCCCTGTCCTCGCCCCCCGTTTGCCGAAGCAGCAGCCCACCTGAGCAGACGCCGGCAGGCGCCGCGTGGTTTGCTTTGGGGGGGCCGGGGTGGGCATCACAGGGGGGGCCGGCGGCTGGGCAGGAGCTCTCTTTCCCTCTCTCACCAGAGGGAACGCCGCTCCGCTCCACCGCAACATTTCAGCTGGATTTAGGGCTCGGTACGGTAAAGCCGCTGTTATCTCGGGCGGCCGCTTTGGATAAACATGGCAGCTTGCTGCTAAAGCCTCTGCCCGCTCGGCGCCCTGCCGCTGCGCCAACGCCGTGCTGCACGGCCGCGCTCCCACGAATTTCCCCTTCCTGGGGCTCCACTTGCAGCTGGCCATGGGCTCCGGTGCCGGGTGAAGGGAGCGCCCACCCTGCGCCGGCTGCAGCCTAAATGCAGCGGAGCGGGTCCCAGGCATGGCTCGGAGAGGAGGATCCAGCAGGGAGGCAGCACTCAATGCCAAGGGATCTTTCCATGCTGGCTTCTTTTTATTGCGATTCTTTTTGTCTTCTCTCTCTCTTCTGGCCAGTGCCAGGCGAGTTGATGAATTATCCCAATATATATTCTGTCTGGAAAGAAAACACATATCATATATATCTTTGACAAGTTATTATTCTTCCTTATCAGAATATGTGTGCATCCAGCCACGCCATAACTCACCCTTTGCGCCGCTCGTGTAAGCAGACAGGAGGAGCGCGGCGGCTTCACGCCGCTCCCGCATCCCGGCACGGCCCCGGCCAGGGTGCGATGGGGCTGGGGTGCCGGGCAGGGGGGCTGCCTGCCTCCGCTGCTGGCCAGCCGGAGCGGGGGTCTGGGAGGAGGCAAGAACACCACCGTCGAGCTAATTTGGCGCCTGCCTCACCTCCAGCTGATTGCTGCAAATTAAATTTCACGCCAATGAGCCGGAGGAGCCGGCGTGCGGCGCGGCGAGGGGGGAAGAGGGCCGGGTGGCGGAGGCAACCTGCAGCGAGCGGTTGCCAGCGCAGCCTCCCGCCCCGGCTGGGTGGGCACGGATGGTCCCTGGCCATGCCTGCGCTTCCCGGGCGCTCCCAGGCGGGATCCCTCCCTGCGCTGGTCCTGGGCTCCTCGGCAGCGGGTCACGGGTGCCGCTGGGCGCCCCTCTGCCCCCCGCCTGCGGCCGGCCCCGTGCCCGGGGGATGCGCCGCAGGATTGTATGAAAATCGGTGCACAGATGAGCGAGCAAACACTTGTCTGCTTTTTTTCTCCCTGTAGCGACAGCCCCGGACTCTGAAATGAAGCCCAGTGGGGGACGGGCTGTGCCTGGGCTGCGGGAGCAGGGAGAGACGTGTGCTGCAGCACGGCGCCCGCCCCAGGGGTGCTCGGGGCGCAGGGTGGGTGCCCCCGCGGGCGGGGGGTGCAGGGGTCCCTGCCATGCCGCGGCCACGCGGGGCTGCGAGCGGTGGCAATGCTCCCCCTCTCCACCGTAGTGCCTTTAATGTTTAACTTATTAAGATAATAGCTGTTCCATCTCCGTCGGTTTGAAACACGATCTAATAGGAATCTCATAACAAAAGTTGCTAAGCAGCTAGGACATGATTTACTAATAGACTCTGAATGTGCTGTAACTGAGATGGAAATTAATTTAGTGATTAGGAGATTAATATATGGAGTAGAGCATATCATTGCCTTTAAAGGCCAGGAGGAACTGTTGGGATGAGGAACTCCAGCGATGCCTTCAGGGAAGGTGTTGAAGCTGTTTAGTCTCGACGCCTCCTTCCAGACTTCGGGGCCAGGCTGCAGGAGAGGGATTGCTGCCTAATTTTCTATTAAACACCGAATCCTTCCCTATGTGTTTGTTAGGGTTGTTTTGTTCTCGCAGACACCTGAGCCTGTCATTTGGGGAGAAAAAATCCTGATCTGGCCCCCCTGCCTCCAACCTGCCTGAATCAGGGCCAGAGGCAGCGCTGGGACTGCAGACGGGGAGGGAAGCACGCGGGGCTCGCAGCCTGCCCCTTCTTATTTTTGTTGATTCTTTCCAGCAGCAAGCAGCTGTGCATCCATATTTATTGAGGGGAAGAGAAGAAGCACCGTCGGTAATCCCAGGAAAGCGGAACATCTTGTAATTATCCGGGTAGCTCGGCTTGGCGCGGGCGTGCGCAGGCTCCCGAGAGCGCGGGCTGACCAGGAGCGCTGCTCTGATTTCCCAGCTCTGGGTCACCGGGGAGGGCGAACAGGAGAGATCGGATGTTAAACATGCTCTGAACATCGCGGGGAGAAAAGGAGCTGACGGACAATTGTCTCTCCTGCGGAAAGGAACCGGGCGGGGAGCCGGGAGCCTCCTGCTCGGCAGCTCCGCGGCCGGGATGGGGTGAGAGCCGCCCGCATCCCGTGGCACCCGGGCGGGCGCTCCCCGCCTCTGCCTGCTCCCCCTCGCTGATGCTGGCGGGGCGGCAGAGCGGGGGAGACGGCGTGCACCCCAAAACCTCCCTGGGAAGGCGCAGGGGGCCTCGTGCTGCCCAGGTGCGCGGCAGCAGCAGGCAGCAGCCGGCAGCAGCGCTTGCCACTGCCATGGAAACCGGCGTGGGGATGGCGGGCAGGAGCGCGGTCCCTCTGCCGGGCCCTGGGAAAGATGCCCGGCGCCCTGCCAGCAGAGCCACCGCTGGCGTGGCCTCCCCCCTCGCAATGGCAGTGGGACAAAAAGCTGGGGTGGGAGACAGGGAGCGAAAGGGAATGCTTCCAAAAC
Organism: Chionis minor; assembly: GCA_013398295.1. Lineage (NCBI taxonomy): Eukaryota > Metazoa > Chordata > Aves > Charadriiformes > Chionidae > Chionis > Chionis minor. Next base: position 25,952 of record VZSF01010478.1, read on the forward strand.
CCCGGAGCCGGCAGCGCTTGGAGCGGCAGGGAGGAGCGGGCGAGGCAGGGAGATGCCACGGGCTGCTTTTGGGAGCGGGGCCGTGTGCCAGCTGGTGATGGTGCTCGCAGGCATCGGCGTGCCGCGGTGCGAGGGGTCCCGAGCACCGGGGGGCCTGCGGGGGCGGTGCGGAGGTGCCAGGTCCCCCTGCTCCCCGGGTGCCCCGGGGCGAGGGGACGGGACTCAAGACACCGCCCGAGCCGGCGGCTCCTCTCTGCCTTCAGCTGGCGAGGGAGGTGGCGTTCCCAGAAGGGAAAACGTGATCTCCCGAAGTCACGGATAAGATTTCTGGCAGAGAGCAGGAGCGCGAGATGAAGAGGAGCGCGCGCACGCCTTTCTTCTCCCTTCTGGGCTTTTCTCTCCCGTAGCTATCTGCGGCGCAGCCTTGCGAGAAGAAAAGCTTGTGGGCATCTGTGCTCCGCTTCTGCCTTCCCCGGGGGGCCATCAATATGCAGGGCCCGTTACCTGCGTAAAGGCCCTTCGCTGCTTCTGCACCGTCAAGGTTACGGCAGGAGCTCTTCCTCCAGGGAATGGTCCTGGAGCAGAGCAGGCGGCAGCAGGGAGGCTCGGGCAGGACGCGCTGCCCTGGAGGAGGACGAGGAGGAGGATGAGGATGAGGATAAGGATGGGTTCCTCTTTGGCTAGGCTTGATTCTGGCGGCATTATGGGGTGCAGCCGGGCTCCGGGAGCTGCTCCCAAATTCAGGGTGCAGTTTATCCCAGCAGGAAGTCCACCATCCCGCCCTCGAGGGGTGGGAGGCGGTGTGAGCGAAGGCAGGCGGACAGTCAGCCCCGCCGGTGCCAGCGCCGGAGCCGGAGCCGCCGTACATCCCCGCTCCCCGCCACACCTGCTCCAGGCGCCGGGATGAAGGCAAATATTTGGAGAACGGCAGAGCCCAAACTGCACAGTGTTTCAGTCGGAGTCAGCAGCCTTTCGGGGGCTGGGATTAATTTGAAGGAATTTACTGGTGGAGTTTGTGGCAGATAAAACAGTTTGCTTATTTCACACTTGTATGGCCACCTGCTACGAACTGTTTGTTCAGTTTCAAATTCTTTAATTAAAATCAACATAAAACAGATTGAAAACATCCCAAGAAGGGGATGCTTGATTTGCTGGAGGATATTGCAGAAGACGAGCCAAAGCGCTTAAAAAGGCGCTGTATCGCTGGGAGGCGCCCACGGGCGGGCGCTGGACGCTGCAGGTCGGCGTGTGCCCCGGCCGCCAGCCCGGCACCCAGGGCAGGGTGTCCCGGGGCACCCGGGCTCGCCGCCCTTGGTCGCCACGGCGGTGTTCCTGCGTGCCTTCCGTTCTTTACCCCAACGCCCTTCCCGGTGCAGCCAGCCCGGCGCGGCCGCGGAGCCCGGCGCGGGTGGGTGCAGGCGCGGTGCCGCCTCGCAGCCCTTTGCGGAGCTGATTAGAGGCCTCCTCCAACAAACACCAAAGCTTCAATTAACAGGGGCCGCTTGCAACCCTCTTGCAGAGCCCAGATAAGAATAGAAATTTCCCTTGGAAAATGGATTTGTGTTTAGCTGCGTGTGCCGGGCAGTAAATGACCTGCTCTCTGCGGTGGCGGAGAGGGGCCGGGGACAATTAGGGTGCTCATTGGGAACCGGTTATCTGAAGGAAACAGGCGCGCTGCTATTTAGCTGTCTAATATCCCAGTGGGAGGGAAAGCAGAATTAAAAACCCTCTCTTTTCAGAGCCATTTCAATCTGAAGGAGGATTCTTCCTTTACGGGGCGGCTTTTCATTCGAAGGGGCTTCTTCCTCGCTCCGCTCCCTTGTTTGCGTGCGGCCAGAGGGGCGGCGAGGGGAAGGAGGGCCAGCGGGGCGCGGGGGGTGCCCGTGTCCCCCCGCCGAGGTGGAGCCCCCCCAGCGGGCAGCAGCGTCGCCGCCGAGGACGCGGGGATGCTCGGAGCGAGCCGACCAGCCTCTCCGCGCATTCATCGCCGCGCCGGCGTCTCCCGCTCCGGCGCAGGCGAAACAATAACAGCCGCGCGGTGCAGAAAGTTAATATGTCGCCAGACGAGCGTTTTAATAACTGGAAAGGTTAAAAAAAAAACCCCTCTCCGGCTGCGCGCAGGCTCCTGCCAGCTCGCGCTCCTGCGAGCCTGGGAGACCCAGAGTACCATGACTGTATTGATTCAATTATTCTCTACAATGTAATACTCTGCATTTGTGTGATAGCAACAAACAGAGTTGAAAGACATACAAAAATAAATGATCTGAAAGTTAATATGGCTGAATGAGCAGCTCTGAATAAGAGGAGAGCGCGCTTTGGTTTTACATTGTAAAATCAATAGCGTGCAGAACAATGTCCTAACTTCCTCCAGGGACCCGGAGAGGACCCGCCTGAATCGATCACTATGCAAATTAATTGAATTCATGAAACCCACATCGCCGGGTAATTGATGCTTCTTATAATTACCTCCGAGTTATGAGCTTTTGGGGGATTTCATTGATTCCTGCTCAGAGAGAGGGCGAGGGCAGGTTCCTGGAAGCGCTGAGCCAGGGGGTACCCGGCCCCCCGAGCCCGGCGGGCTCTCGCTGCAGCCCCTCCGGAAAGCGCCGTCCCCCGTCCCTGGGGACAAGAGGGACACAGGGGGTGGCGGGTGCGGGTGCCGTGGGCGCACGTGGCGGGGCTGGCCGTGCCGGGCGGCCGGTGCTGCGCCCGGTTGACGGATCGTGTAAGCGAACAGGTTTCATCCAAAGGGATAATAGGCTTACATAGCGCATTATTTAAGAAAAAGGGACAGGCAATTGAGCTCTGCAGACTAATTAGATTAAGTTGATGAGCTCATCAGTAATGTGTGTAATTAAGATCAAGAGCTAATTGTGGGCTGTTTGATGCCCTGCATTAACCCAGCTGCCCCTTGCAGAGTGTGGCGTGGTTGGGCTGGGGGGGAAGCGGCTGGGCTCCCTGGGGTCCCACTCCCTCTGGAGCTGAGGAGGGGACGTGTGGCTGTCCCCAGACCCGCTCCTGGATGCCAGGCGGGAGGTGACAATGCTGGGAACGAGCTCCAGGTGCACTGTCACCTGCCCACGCACAGCATGGGCAGGTTTTTCTCCCTGCTCTGCCTCACAGCTGCTGCTTGTGAAGGTAGAAATAGCAGTGCCTCCTTGCACCCAAGGGCTTCCACATCTCACTGGGTTGGGTTTTTAAGCGTATCTTTTAGGTGTCTCTGCCCAAAGTGAGTCCAGAGGAACACGGACCTCCCGGATGGATGTATCTGACCAGGTATCTGCTATTTTCTAGCCCCCTCTGTCCCCTGGCTGGCTCCGGTGCTGGCCGTCCCCTGCTGCATCGCAGCTGGGTGCCGCGGGAAGCTCTCTGTGAAACTCGCTGAGTTTGTGGCCAGGCAGCGCGGAGCCTGCAGGTTTGTGCAAAACGGAAAGAACAAAGGGTGAGCGGGACGGGCTGGGTGGAAAGCAAGAAAAGGAAAAGTCAGCCCCAGTTCTGAGGGAACTGCAGACACGGCTCGCTCTGGAGAAATGGCACGCGATGATGGTAGGATTTATCAAACCAGATATAGCGCTTCACAAGACAGACAATTCTGGCTGTGTCGTGGCGGCTGGAGCGCCGGTGCAGCCTCTTTACAGCTTTTGTCCTTGCTCTCTCGTATTTCATATCTGATCTTTTTTCCTTTCTCCTGCATCAACGTCTCTTCTCCGCTTCGCTCCCTTTATTCTCCCACGTCACTTCTTTCTTCTTCCGCTATCTCATCTGCCTAACCCTCCCGCTCCCTCTCCACTCAATGGCTTCTCCGCAGAACCACTTCGTGCTCCTCCGGCCCCTCCGTGGGCTGCGCTCCTGGGCCCTCTGGCCGGCTCTGCCTTGTCGAGGGGTGGTTTTGGGAAGGGGCTCACAGCCCCCTCGCCGAGCCCTCTATGCTGCTGCCCGTTCCCGCTGCGCCGGGCACCGCGCTCCCTCCGCTTCGGGCTCCTTGTCTCCGTCTCCAAGGTTACACAAACTGCCTCCCTCTCCTCTCCTGAGCTCCCCTCAGGATTTCCCAGTGCTGTGTGCCGTTTGGGTTTTCTTCTTCGTTGCCTTTCCCAGTTTTCCCGTGCCTTTCGGGTGGAGGGCTGTCTGCTGCGTCCTGCCTTCGGAGAGCACCCCTTGCACCTGGCTAAAGGGCAGGCAGGGTTTGCATCCACCTCGCTCCCAACGAGCACCCTTGTAACTCATGGCTGAGCACCCAGGACCACCCTGCAGCATCCCAGCTGGGCTGGCAGTTCTCGGGGGGGACCCCAGGCTGCCCCCCACCCTGAGGTGGCGTGGATTCCCACCGGGAGCGGGGCTCTCCTGCAGGGCTGCCTTGGGGAAGCAAAGTGAGGTGCTGCTCATCCTGGTGAGAAACTAGGGGCAGCAGGAGAGCACGTGTGAACACACAGTATGTGCTATTTGTTTGCTGGTGGTCCCGGTGGCTGGGCCGGGGGCAGTGCAGCCCCCCCAGCAGCCTGCGTGGCCCACGGCTGCCGGAATGGGGGTCAGCGGGGGGCTCCTTTCTGCGGAGTCTTTCGGTTGCTACAGCCTGGAAGGTGGTGGTGTGGTGGGGAAATAAGCAAAACAAACCCGAAAACCTTTCCCAGATGTACGAGCAGCCTGAAATAACTTTGGCTTCTCTCTCTGCAATAACTGGAGGGGAACAGGAGCAGATGTTTATAGGTCACGCTCTGCATTTTTTTTCCCCCTTTCCTTTTGATGAGGAGTTTATTTTTCTCCGGTTTATTTTGCTTATAGAGAGCTGCGTTGCGATTCCCCCTTTCTGTGCCAGCTGAGAGCGGTGGCTTCCCGCGGGAGCAGTGCCGGCCACGCAAACCCGGCGGGTGCCAGGGTGCTGACACCCCCCACGCCAGAGGGGTCCCGTGTGGGAGCTGGACAGGGGGATGCTCCCGCGGTGGGGACAGCGGCGAGGGGCAGGATAAATGCGGGAGCAGCGCAGCCGGGTGCAGGGATGCGAAGCCCCAGGGGGGACCCCCTGGCACCGGGGGGGTTGCGTGGGGCTGCCACGGGTGGGCGAGCCCCGGGCTGTCCCCGCGGCGGCGTGGACGGGAGATGGCAGTGCTGCACCGGCGCAGGGCCCCGCGTCCCCAGCCACTCGCCAGCCGTGGTGGCCGGCTCGCAGGTCGCTGCGGTTATTAATTGTCTCTAATAAGAAGCCCTCGGGCTAACTGCTGGCCCGCCGTCCCGTCTCCTGCCTGGCCGAGGAGCGGGTCCCAGGGCTGGGGGGGCTCCGGCCCCTCTCCCTGCAGGGAGGGTGCTGGAAGGAGCCGTGGAAGCGCTGGGCGCAGGGATGCGTTGGCCGCACGGCTCACCGCTGCCTTGGTCCCCTGGGAGCTGCGGGAGCCAGAGGCGTCCCCGCAAAGTCCTTTTATCCGTTTAGAAATAACGGCTAAATAAAGGCGGCAGGTCGCCGCGGTCCCGAGCACGGTCCAAGTGCCTTTGGGGATCACAGTATCCAGCCCAAATTCCCCCAGCCCAGGAAGAACCTGGTCCCAACTCCGCTCCCAGGGGCAACGCCAGCTCCATCCCTCTGGCGCGGGAGAAGGGCAGGAGGCCTGGCCCTCCGCGGGCACGCGCACGATGGAAAGGGCTTCCAACAGGAGAGAGTTCTCTCTCAAGGCTTTTCTTTTTTTAAAAGCCGTTGTGAAGGGGGGAGTTTGGAGAAGAGGAGAGTTTAGACAGATCTGATTCCCCTATCTCAGACAAACACTTGCCTTTCCCTGACTGCAAATCAACAGGACATGTTCCAGGGAAAGATCATCTCGAAAGAAATGGATTTTCCCCCTACTGCTTTGCCATTTTTGCTTGTATTTCTGAAAGCTGGAGTGACGGGTTGTGAACTTTAAGGAGCGATTTCTATTCTTCTCTCTCGTCTGACATGCGGGCAGAGGGACTGCGAGCTTCAATAACAAGACAGGACTGCGGCACCTTGGGGGAGGATGCCGGGACTGAGGCAGCATCCTTCTGCCTCCGAAAGCATCCGCTCCTCCGGGGCTGCGGCAGGAAACTTTGTTCGGGGCGGGAGGCGGCCGCCGGGAAAGGGCAGGGCTGGGGGGGCCGCTCGTGCCCGTCGGGCTCTCCGGGCGCCCGGCTGGCAGGCTCTGGGCAGGGCGGCAGTGCGGCTGCGGAGCAGGTCTCGCCTGCTAATTGCAGAGAGCAAGCGACACAAAGCAATCCGAGTAATAAAACGGCAGCGTTTAATTAATACCGAATGACTCTGGAGCTCGTATGGATTTCTACATTAGATCCACGTTAACATGAGAGAGTCTGATCACGACTCGCGTTAAGGCAACAAATGTTCGAGGATTAGCACGGGCGGGTGGCGCCGCGTCCCACACCAGTGCTCCCATCGCCGGGGACGGAGATGTCCCCGTAGGCGTGGGACGGCACCCGCCGTGTCCTGCCCCTGCCCAGGTGATGCCCGGTGAGTTTCTGGCTCTTCCCCTGTCAGCCGTCCCAGCGTGGTTCATGGGCATGGGGCTTTTCCAGCAGATCCCACCCCGTTGGGCTGGCCACGATTCTAAACGGAAAGCCGGAGAAATGGAGGCGAAGTTGCGAGCTCCACCCAAACTCTGCATCCTCCACCTAAGTACAGCACCACCCCCCAGCCCCACAGTCTTTTGAGTTTTGTATTAAACACTCATTATACCTTTGGTGTGACAAATGATTGAAAAGTGTAATTTGAAAGCTAAGCTCCCAATCACACTCTTCCCTATTGTTTATTTGCCAGCTCCAAACGGGTTGGCTGCCAAGGAAAGTAATCAGAAGGTAATAGCCTGATATCGGATGAATCCCCAGAGCTGCCAGCAAGCTGGAAAACTACAATCTCGGTGCCGCCTGCAGTATTCATGTGCTGAAAATAATTGTGTAAAACAGCGTAGCTGGGATCAAACTTGGGCTGACATTTTGCATTGTAAGGCTCGCATTCAGCGCGGTCTGATGTGGTTATTAGTAACTTGCTCGGGGGCAAGACAGCCAAAAGCGTCTCGGGGAGGGATGTTGCGATTCATTTGCCCATGTAGATGAGACAGCACCTTCCCAAAGCAAAGTACGTATCTTTATCGCCGTCCCCTCCCTCCCTGCGTTGCCTCTCGCTTCCCCCTCTTGCCGCGATCCTTGCGAAGCACTGATTTTATTGAGTGTGGCAAGTGGCAGTTCATTAAAAAGTGGGAGCAGATGGGGAAGGGATTGTAGAAGAAGATTAATGATGCACACCGACAACTAAATCGGCCCAGGTTTTGGAGTAAACACAATCACGCCGGCTTCCTGGGAGCGGGTAATCCTCCTCTGTCAGCTCCGGTCTAGTTAGCCGGCCGCGCGGGGCTGGGGAGAGCTAACGAGAAGGGATGCCGTGGCTGCTGCCTTCGCTACGGAGCCTGACGGCAGGTGGGATGTGGCTGCTCTTGGCGGGGGACCTCGGCTCTGGCGGCGATGCTGGCAGGGGGCTGCGGGAAAGGGCTGGGAGCTGGTGCCATCCTCGGGTGGCAGGGCTGATGCCGGGGCCGTGGCGGCTGCTGCCCTGTCCCGGGAACGGCGGCGCAGAGAGAGCGGCGATCTCACCGGGACTCGAGGACGCGGTCGGCTCCGTCTGCTCGCCAGGGCAGGATTTCTCCATCCCTTCCTGCCAGCTCCGCTCAGCCTTGCTCGCCCCCGCCGCTCCCAGCAGCGCGCTGAGCTCGGCACGTTGTCGCTGGCAGCGCTGGGGCCGGGCTCTGGAAGCCAGCTGGCAATGGCGCGGGTGATGGATGCCCAGGGCGAGACGGAGCCCGGCTGCCCCACCGCGGGCTCCCGGGTGCTGCCGCCCTGCCCGGCTCCCGCGGGATGCGCGGTGGTCCCGGCTGGCGCGGCCACGCCGCTTGGTTGGGAAGACAGAGATGTCAGGCCTGCCACGGGGGAGCCGGGCTGCTCATTAAGCACGCTAAACTTCCGTCAGCAGCCGCTTTTCCCCGCCGTGACAAAGTTCACCTTTCCCTACCTGCTTGGCTTGTCCCGGCCTCGCGTCTCCTTTCATTTTCTGACAGCGCTGACCTATCCGCCGGCTTTGCTGCGTGCTAATAGAAAGGCCATACACCAGCGAGCATCTCTGCCGCCGGATTTAAATACAGGGTACATTTGTCTTGCAGCAGGACGGCTGGTTCCTGCCAGCCTCCCCTCAGGAGGACAAGCCTTTCATTATTGATGTGACTGTAATTTTGCTGCAATTTACAGAAAAGTGCCCGACACCTTGTTTAAGCGCCGGCGGGGAGGGGAGCGGGACAGGGCTCGCCTGCGTGGCGGTGGGGGGGCTCCCCAGGGGATGCCGCCCCTTGGGGGGCTGCGGGCTGGGAGCCGGGTGGGACGATGTGGATCCCACAGATCCATGTGGGCTGACGGGACACGACGGCTCAGCCGAGGCTGTCACCCCTGCCGTCCCCTCCTTGCCCAGTGCCGCGGCCAGCTGGCACGGGGGGATGCTACCGGGGAGAGCTGCTGCCCAGCCGAGCCACCACCGAGGGCATAAATAATTTAATAAAGGAATGTTTGAAATTATACCGTCCTAAATAATATAATAAACCCTAATTTACTCACATTTATCTCCCGGAGTTTTTTCTGAAAGCAGTAATCTTGCATCTTCTACAGTGATGGATTAGCAGGAAGGAAACTCCACTGAGGAATAAAAACCCACATCGTGTAGTTTTTGACATGTTATTATTCAGTTTTATCTCGGGTTGCTCATTCCTGGGCCATTACTCATGTTCACAGGGATTTTTCTCCCCCCTTATTTATTTATTTTTACCGTGACCAGAAGCAAAGATGCTAACAAATTATCCCGCCTTTCCCTCCTCCCCCGGGAGGGGTGGTGGGCGCAGGGAGCGGTGCGGCAGGCCCGCGGGGGGTCTCCCATTGGCACCCCAATCTGCAGACACCAGGGAGGGTACCGGGTACCGCTCTCCCCGGCAGCGCTCCGGCTGAGCCCCGCTCCTCCTCTGTGGGCAGGGAGGGACGCGGCTTAATTAGTCCGTGAGTTTCTAACAGGTCCGATCGATGGAACAGATTACAGCGGTGCGGTCGTGTCGTTTTCACGGCGCAAAATAAAATAAAATAAATAATAAAAGGGGAGGTGCTGCCCAGGGTGAGCGGGGTGGCGTTGGGAATGCTTCGGGCAGCAGCGGGCACGCTGGCTCCGCGTGCCGTGAGCTGGGAGGGCGGCGTGGGCAGCGCTCCTCTCCTTTGCTGCGCAGGGCGGCTGCGGTCATTAACGCTGAGGACATGGGAGTCTGCCGTTGGCAGCTTTAATTATTGCTAAAACTCCGTCTTTATTGCTTATTAGCAGTTATGCATGGCGGTATCCAGGATGCAGTGCCCTGTCGCTTTCCCCTTGGAGGGAAGGATTTTTGGCTGCCTCGCTTAAAGTCACAAGGAGGTTATTAAATAACTGCAAATTACAGGAGTTACGCCCGGGATGGTGGCGCTCTTATCTACTACCAGCGCTTTATTTGCTCCCAAGCTTGAAAGAGGGTGTGGAAACCCCGGCAGCAGCCAGGGCCATGGTGCGGGGTCACCCTGAGGAGCCTCGGCATCAGGAGCGGAGCAGGTCGGACCAGCCCTTCCCAGCAGCATCTCCCAGTGAAACCAGTCCCTTCTGGCGGTGTTCAGCGGACCTCGGCTGCCCCCAGCTCTGCTCTCCCCCCCGCCAGTGTTCCTGCCCCATCTGGCACAGCGCAGACAGGCAGAAAGCGCTTGCTCTGTGTTCAAAACATAGAGCAGCTTTGTGTTTATTTATGTTTACTGTAAAGCATGCCTGTTGCGCATATATATATATATACATACACACACACAGGCGCTGCACAGGGGGTGGGCTGGGAAGTGCACAGCTCTCAGTGGGGAGGGGCTGGCAGAGCAGCAAACCCTGGAAAGCATCCAAAATCCCCAAGTGACAGCAAAAACAAGCCCCTCGGCGGCTGGTATGAGGCAGGACGGCTTTCACGTCTCCTCCAGCCACGCCAACCCGGCAGCAGGCGCCCAGCCGGGGGCTCTGCCGGCTCCTCCTGCCCCCACCACACGCACCCTTTGCATCAGCTTTAGTGGAAAAAAATAGAGCGCCCTGCAACACCGGGTCAGCTGGGCTCGGTGGGGATCTGCTCCGTGGAGGGGGGATGCTGCCGAGCCCCGAGCCGGGCGTCCTGCGCATCCTGGGTCCCGCCGGACCCGGCGTCTGCCAGGCAGCCAGCTCCTTGTTTGACTATCCCTCTCCAAATTTGCTTAGCTCAAGCTGGAATCTGCAGTAAGCAAACAATTTTCTGTTTATACTCGGCGCTAATCGAGAGGCAGCGAGCGCTGCCCATTAATAACTTTGAAGACGCCGGTGTTTGCAGAGGGCTGTGTACAGCATGTCGCGCTTCCCGGGCAGCGCCCGACCAGCCGGCCATATCCCGGCGAGCGCGGGCACTTCCAGTGGGAACTCCTCGGTGCCAGGCGGGTGAGGATGAGAGGCCACCTTAGATCCAGGGAACCCCGCTTGCGGCTGCATCCCAGCAGTGGGGAGGGCTCCTGGGCATCCCAGTGCCGGGTCGTGCCGCTGCCTCCTGCCAGAAACCTCCAACCGGTCGGATTCCCCCGACGCCAGCGCTGCCCCTGGGGTCGGCAGCACCTCCCGGCCACCTGCCCTTGCCGGGAGCGCAAGGAGATCATGTTTATTTGCAAATAGGGATGTTATGGAGCCAAATGAGCGAGATTATTAGGGGCTGCTGGAATTGTCAGCGCAGGCTGTTTAATTAGAGCTCAGCCGTAACACTCATCATTACCCAGTCGCTGAGCTCTGATCTCGGGCTCCGTACCCCCAGGCTTCCCCGCCACAAGGAGCGCACTGAAGCCGGCTCTCTCCCCCGCTCCCTCATCAAATACCTGCTCAAGACTCTCAAGGTTAGCGCGATGGGGGTCAGCCGCGTTCAAACGTTGATTACAGAGTCGGCAGGAGCTGCTAAGATTTCTAATTAAGATTAAAGAACGCACACAGCTTATAAATGCTTCTTAGGAATGTATAATTTGATTAGCTTGTTTTCCTGCATCCCTTTCACTCCCCGGTTGGCTCAGGTGGCCCCTTGCCGGGGGCTCCCGGCCGCAGCCGCCCCTCGCTCCCCGCCAGCCCTGGGGACGCGGACCGGAGGCTCCCACGCCGCTGCCTCTCCCGCAGCATCCCGGGAAAAGGCAGCCCTGCCAAACCTCCCGATGAAGGTTTTGTGCAGCAGGCAGGACCGGCAGGGGCCCATGCCCGCGTGCCGTGCTGCTTTGGAGATGGAAGCGGCACCGTGAGCTGGCCTGGCGTCCAAGAGGGAGCTCCGTCACTTCACCAGGAGGGCCACCAGCGGGTACCAGTGTCCCTCACCTGCCACCGCTCCCGGTCCCAGCCCGTCCGCTGGCTCAAGCCAAGGCCGGAGCTGGGAAAGAGCTCTCCGCCCTACGTACCTGAGCGGGGGGGACAGCTGTGCATCAATATTTATTTGAAACTCCCAGGAAACCTGGATGAAGTGTAATTATCTCAGCTCAATCAACCCGGATTAGCATAACATCAAGTCACCCATCAGACGTGGGGTTTGATTTCTGGGATCAAAGCCGCGCGCTGTAGCCACTGATTAAGCGGGTGCAGGGGAGGCGGGAGAAGAAAGCCGCGTCCCCGGCTCCTTTCGTATTCCCATTGTTGCCAAGTTAACTTTTCCCTCCCAAACTTCCCAGGGGCATCGCGGGAAGCGGCTCCCCCAGCCCACTGAGCTGCACAGGATCGCTCCCCGCGCAGCATCTAACCCCCAGCTCCACTCCCCTTAATTAAGAACTAAATATAGATCTTAATTAAGGCACTGATGAATTTAATTTGGAGTGGCATTACTGCCTTAACTTCCAGAGCTCGGTGCCTTGTTTGTATAATGTATAATATAAGCTAAATGAGTGCTTACTTGTTACCACCATAAATAATTCCCTCGCAAATCCCTTCAGATACGTCTCAGACACTAATCCATCTCCTCCTACAGAATATTCATGGGCACCGAGCCTCTGTCTTCCTGCCTCACAGATTTTAACATGAAACAGCTTGTGAAATTCTCCCCCTCTAAAACGAGCGCCCGACAGGGAAGGGAAGGGAAAGGCGAGAGGCAGCAGCGCGGGGTGGTGGGATCTGTAGTTCGGGTTTGACGCCGGGGTTATCGTCTCAGCCCTGACGTCACGGGCGAGGAGCCGGGGCTGAGGATGCCCTGCGGCTCCGGGATGCTTCTGGGATACCACGTGCCGGCGGCAGGGCTGGGGTGATCCCTCGTCCGGCCACCTCGGCCTCGCTTGGCGGGGAGATGTGGCTTTAGAACATGCACAGTGATGGATCTCCTCCCTCCAAGTCGGAAAAAGGAGGAGCAAAAAGCCAATTAAGAGAGCAAAGTGGGAAACGCTCGGCTGGTATGCTCCGACCCACCGGAGCCCGCCTGGCCTCTCTCCCCGGGGCAGGTGTGGGTTAAGCTGCTGCGGACCCCTTCGCCCTCCCACCCTCTTCCACATCCCTACCCGGATCCCACCAGCAGCCCAGTCCTGCCGGCTCCCAACTGCTGCCCCGCAGCTCCTGCCCTTCCCGGCCGCCGCGGGTCCATCCGTCACCCTGAGCAGGCAGCCCTTTTTTGTAAAAAAGCCATTTTGTCCGGAGCTAACAGAGTCAGGCTTCATTGTCCCGGGATTGCCCAGCAATTGCCGGGAGCAGGCGCTGGCAAGGGCAGCGGTGCTGCCGCCGCTCAGCCCCCGGTGGGCGATGGGTGCTGGGTGGGAGCCGGCCCTGCAGCCCCCGGCCGGCGCGGGTCCGGCCACAGCCCTCGGCACGGCGCAGCGGAGCGTGGCCGGGGGATGTGGGTGGTGCGGGGAGTGCGGGAGCCGGAGCGGGGAGGGTCCATGGAGAGGGGGCACCGCGCGGATACCTGGATTAGAGCCGGTGGGAGCTCGGCTGTCAGATTCAGCGGGAGGGCGGATAGTCGGGAATCAGCTCCTGCCTTTGATTAAGTAACATCCAGCAATCAATTTCCTCTGCGGAGCAAGAACCGGAGAGCAGTGCTGGGAAGAGAAGTAAAAAAGCCTGCATTTGCTCTGCACTCAGCCACGAGCCACGGTTGTGTCTTGCTTGCTTAAAGGATTCCTGTTAAAGCTCCACCACTTTCATTCCTTAAACATATAGCGAAATAATCAATGGATTTTTTGATATAGCCTAAGCCGTGTGAACCTTTTCATGGGAAGCAATGGCGAGTGGATAGAGCTGGCATTAAGGTCTGAAAAGGAACACGCACAGGAAAAGCCACGGCTAGAATTCCCAGTGATCAGGGGCTGAATGGGCAGCTCCGTGCCTTTCCGAGGGCATTGCCTTGCGCTCGGCCGCTGCCGCCGAGAGCTGCGTGGCCGCTGCACCCTGCCACGCCACTTGTCGCTCGCTGGTTGCAGCCCAAACTCCCCATGGGGGAGCTAAAACTCGGCGTCCCCATCCTTTTCCCGGGGTGGAGAGCGGGACAGGCGGGCTGAGCCTCCCTGAGCAGCACCAGCCGGTGCAGGGACCGCTACCCGCCCTGCGTGCCGGCTGCAGTGTGTCCGTACGGACAAAGCGAGGGAACGCTGCTGCGTGTGCCCGGCGCGCAGCCTGGGATGGTGCCAGCGGGAATGCTTACGAGCCATCCTCTCCTCGAGGCTCCCAGCTCCGAGCAGGCTCCGTTGGAGCCGGCAGACAGATACTTTTGCTTTCCCAGCTCCCGTCCCCATCGTTTTCCCATGCCTCTAAAACCGCGGGTCACAAGGCTTCACAACGAATTTAGCCGCCGCTCCGCCTTTTATTAGTATAAGTGCCTTAAAAACATACCAGAGATTCCACTAATTTCCTCATTACTAGAAGGAAATTAGCCATTTGAGATCCTGCCTGACAGAATTAGCCCGGTGATAGGTGCTTTGTTGCCGCGTGTGTGAGACGGCCACACTGCTGGCACCCCAAGGCAGCCCAAAGAGCTCGAAGGGCTCTGCACGGGCACCGTGGCTGTGCTGGTGGATAAAAGGCAGCCAGGCAGGGCTGGAGGCAGGAGAAAAGCCGGAGCCGTGCCATCACCCTGCTAATCCCCACGGCTGCGCCCGCCGGGCTCTCAGCCTTGCCCTCTTCACCCTGGCGAGGATGCGACCTGCGGCGCCGGCAATAAAAGCCGTTTAACCCCACGCTCGGGGCGCAGGGATGAATGTCCTTCCCTGGCAGGGTGAGGACACGTTCCCCCCCAGCCCTCGGTGGGGTCCATGAGATGTTCTGCCTGCTCGGCTTCGTTTTCCTGCTCCCCACTGTCCCGGTACAAATAATTTGCTCAGCTAACAGACGACGCGTTTATCCCAAGGGATACAAGCCTGAACATTAGGATGTCAAAACCGGCTGCATTTGCAATACGTTACTGTCAAATGGAAAATAAAAAGGGAGTCGCAGTTATTTAATTCGGTGCCGGTGCAGGAGGGTGTGAGCAGGGGGAGGCTGCAGTGGGGCCGGGGTCCAGACCCCCCTGGTCCCCAGGCAGGGAGGGTGCGGGGCGGAGGTGTCGCTGTGGGAGAGATGCCGCATCGCCGCACTGCTTCTCTGCCCGCCTCGCACCCGCGCGCGAAGCCGGGAGAAGCAGCCTCGTCTGCGGGCAGGTCGCGTGGGGTACGTGGCAGCTCATCCATCTGTGCCAGCAAAATTTGTACTTTAAAAAATTTGTTGGGGAAAAAAAAAAAAAAAAGGCTTTTTGAAGACAAACATCCTAGCTCCTTAGGGAAGGCTCTGAGTTTGCAGAATACCAATTAAAAATACAAAAGTCCTTTTAAAAAAAAAATCTATAAAGCCAGGTTCTGAGATCAGGAGAGGGGGGCTGTGGCGGGGGGGGATGGCACATCGCGTCCTTTGGCAATAACAAGTCGAGGGGAGGGAGCAGGAGAACCGAAGCAGTATAGTGCTGGTGCCACAGCAGTGCCTGCTGGAAATCAAAGGCAGGTTATTTATCGAGATTTCTCAGCCTTTTGGCTTGCAAGAGACGAGCACATTTCCCCCAGGCTGAAAGCTGCCCTGCTCCCAGAAACCAGTACTTGGGGCGGGACGGGAAAAAGCAACTTCCCGTTACAGCCCAGCATGGTGGTTACTGAAGAAAACGTGGTCCACCCTCGCCGAGAGCCCGATGGCCGGAGCACCACGGCCCCAGCGGAGAGGGCTCGTTTCGGTGGTCCTTCTTGCCCAGCAAAGCCGCCCTTGGCAATAAGCTGCGGGTCAGGTCCGAGGGGGCTGCTGGTGCCGTGCGGAGCCGCAGGAACTCGGGCACGGCTGGGCGCCGGGAGAACGGTCCCGTTCCAGCCCGTGTCTCACCCCGGGAGGGCGGTTCAGCACATGCTTCATGGCACCGCCTGCCTTTTGCCCCCCTCTGAGAACCCCCTGCCACCACGGGCAAGCGCTGCCACCCCCGGGTGACCTTCACGCCGGGTGGCAGCGTGGCGGGGGCTGCTCGCCCTCCTTTGGCTCGGGGCGGGATGAGTGACAGCCTGTCGGTGGCGGGGACCGGAGCCTCCCTGCTGATGCTGAGATAATGCACTGGGTAATAGTTTTCGACGTATTTCATTGAAATATAACAAAATATTTGCATAGCATTATTAGATAAATGGGAGCTGACTGGAGGCAGAGCTCATTTGGAAATACGATGTGAAAATTCATTTAAAATGAAAGAATATGGAAGCTTAAGTTTATGGTAATAGATTGATCGCAGAGAGTAGCTAATGACTCCCAACAAATATATCTCAGCCGCTGTATCCTTTTTCCCTGCTTGGCTGCTGCCCTGTGCGTGCTCGTGCGTGCGCCGGCTCCCGTGCGGAGGACGGGGACGCCTCCCCACCTGGTGCTGCTGGTGTTCGCAAAGCCCCCATTTATGGGGGCGAACCACAGCCGCGGCTGCCAGCTCCGACCCGGCCTGGGAATGCTGGGAGCCCGCGGTGCACGGGGAGCGGGCATGACGGAGCGGGAGGAGGAGGGAAAGGGCTGCGTGACTCCGCGATAAATGCTTGGGTTTAATTTCCATCTCCCGATGCTAAAGCAGATTGAAATGAAGCGACTGAAAAGCTGCAGATGAGAGGTGGGGAAATTAATAATGTCATAGTAATAATAGTAATGAGTGGCTGTGCATGTGCTAATTAGTTTGGAGCCCTCTCTCCAACTTTGGTGCGCCTGTGCGTGCCGGCTTAATCAGCTCGCCTGTGGCGGGGAGAAACTCGCAGGTGAGGGCGAGCTCCGCTGCCCACCTGAGCCGGGTTCTGCTCGTTAGCACCCCGGGCTGCTGCAGGGATAATTGGGCAAATCAAGAGCCTTCAAATAGGGGTGGCCCCCTCCCAGCGCAGGGCTGCAGGACCCAGGCCAGGTGGGACTGGCTCGTGTGGCTGCTGGCGATGGGAGGAGATGCTCTCCGGCCGTGGAAACCCCAGGCAAGTTGTGTCCCGGCACGCGGAGACTTTGTCGAAAGAGAGAAATGTGTGTTTTGGCAGTGGGGAAGCGGAGCCCTGAGTGTGGGCTGCTGTTCTCTGTGCTGCAGAGTCTCCCGGAGTTCCCAGTTGTGAAACACCCTGTGCAGTGTCCGTGTGTTCCCACAGCCTCCCGTGCCGCGCCAGATATTGGGAGAGGCTTCCAGGGAGCACGGGAGGAAAAAGAAAGGCTGTGTTGTGTGGGCGCAGGGATGATGCAGGAAGGGTCTCTGGAGCCACCTGTGGCACAGCTAAAGGCACACGCTGAATTTCTGGATTTCAGCGCTTTAGTTGAGCTTTTCCTTTTAAGCTGTGGGTAGGTGTGGGAGGTGAAGCAGTGCGGGAGGGAAGATGGAAGGAAGAGCAGATGAAAGAGAGGAGAAAATATGCCGAGGAAACGGGCAACTGCTCCTCTTTGTGTCTTTCCAGTTGCTTGCCTGTCACTTCTCACAAGGGTTTGGAGAGAGAAAACCTTCTCTTTGGGGCGCTGGGAGGCACTGGCTCACAAGCAGCTTTTGGGAAGGCACTGGCCAATCCTGCCCCAAAATGGGGGCTGCAGGGCTCTGTTGCTAAAGGAGAACCAGATGGGCGGAGGAGCTGTGCCGGGTCCCAGCTGTGCCAGGCGGCTCCTGCTCGGCAGCCTGGTGGGTCTCGGTAGAGGACAGGGCTGTGCTGGGGGCGCCGCAGGGTTTTGGCCCCTTTCCCACTGCGTGCCGGGGCGTTGGGCTGCCTGGGACAGGATGGAGGGGGTCAAGCTGACTCAATTAATTTCCTCGTTTGTTGTTTAAGAGAAAAGCAGTCTATCTCTAAATTGTGTAAAGAGTCCACGAGCAGCCTTTGCGTAAAGCTTGCTTCGGGAACTGGCTGCCCGTGGGCTTCTGCACGCAGCTGATGCTTTAATCCTGATATTTCCATAGCAGAAACGGTGCTCAGGAGGTTAAAGAAAGAAAGCTGCTACTTACAAGGTGGAAAGGTAGAGATTTTTCCGCATGAAATGGTGTGTGAGAATAGCAGGCAGGAGCCTGGCTGGCCTGCCGAGTGACAGCGGGCCGCATCCCTCGCTCGCCCGTGTGCCGGTGCTGTTCCCATTAGTATTCGGGGCTGGTGGGAGAAGCCACTTAGGCCTGGAGACAGCTTCACACAGACACAATTGAAATGTTTTTATAAATGACCAGCCAGGTTTGAGTGACATGCCCTTCTTAAGCTAAATAAAATTAAAGATAAACCTTCGAAAAAATACATGAGCTAAACATCCCTTCTGCACTTCATTATTCAAATGCCTCTGCCCATCGCCGCAGCAATTAGCTGCCTCCCTCGAGGTGCTGGGGTGGTGGGGCGGCTGTGTGGGGTGGGGGTGAGGAAACCGGCCCCTTCTCCTCCTCCTCCTCGCGAGGAACTGGACTGGTGGTGCTGGGGTGAGCACAGGCGTGGGGACAGGCGGCTGCCGGGGCGGGAGGAGACGCCACCGTGCCGTCCCCAGGTGCCGTGGCGCAGCTGGGAAGGAAACGCTGGCCGTTTGCGAATCCTTGGTGTTGGAGTGAAGTTCTGAAATGTTCTGCTGTAAATGTTCATCTTTAATTACACCATGGTGCGCTCCGGAGCGCTGCCTGGCCAGGCTTCGGGTAGCGAGCACCTGCGGGAGGCGGCAATTCCCAGCAGGAAAGTGGGGGATCCCTCTTCCCTCTCTCTTCTACAGAGAAAGAGACATCTCCGGTGGGGCTGGGGGCTCCGGCTGTGCCACCTGCCGGGGTTTTCAGCACTTTGCTCAGCAGCGGATACCTGTGCTTGGGGAGCAGCGTGGGGGCCGGGAGCTGGACCGGAGCCGGGTGGGAGATCCGGAACATGCGTTACCACGGGGGTGGCATCGCAGCGGCGGGCAGGGGAGCCGTGGCTCGTCCCTCCAGCCATGGCATCGCTTGGGAGGCGATGGGCCATTGGCGTTTCTGCTGTGATTTCTTCTCTAATTGCCTCTGTCCTTGTTAACTTGTTCTCCCCTTCTTTGCGCTCCCCCTAATGAGTAACTCCTACTTGATGTACAAGATGTAAGTATACAAGTTATTAATCTTCCGCCGAAGCAATTACATCAGCGTGCGATCCCTCCCCGACGGTGAGCTTGTTCTGCCATTGCCCCTTATCAGGTTAGCAATTTCGGATCTGCATTAAGTGTTCAGAAATCAATTTTCAGCTTATTTTGTGCTACGGAATTTGCCATGCCTGGATCTGTGATACTAATTGAACAAGAGCAATTGATGTTTTAGTAGTAATTAAAGATGGTAATTATTACCAAATCTCCCCGTGGCCCCGTGTGTTTGCTTTGGACTTGTCAAAACTGGAGGCAGGCAGAATCAATCTTAATAAAGTCGGTACGTCAAAGCGCCTTCCTGGTAATGGTTTCCCACAAGGTTGGTGATGGAGCGAGAGGGGAAGATGGGGAGAAATTATCAAGCCTTGTAGAGGGCAGGGACACTAATGGGTGCTTACTAATTAAAGAAAAATTGCAAAAATCTTTATCCAAACGGAAAACTTCTCAATACTTTTTAATCACCGGATCCTTGTAAAGCGGGTTGGAAGTGACGGGGGCGCAATGGCTGGTCCCAGCCAAGGGAACGCCTGTCCTGGCCACTGATGCGGCCTCTCACCAGCAGCATCGGTACATTTGGCTATGACTTTTCCTTTAATTTGTAGTGCTGCGTGACAGCCTCGCCAAGCCTCAGCAAGCCCTGCTGATGGATGAATTGCTGACCTATTTATCAACACCTGCTTTATGGGCATTTTTGCCCACTGATGCCAGAGCCGAGTGGCCCCTTGAGACACGCAGGAGGCGAGTTTAGAAGACGTCCCATGAGGATGGACAGCAGGAAGAAGTGGGGAGGAGAAGCCTCTGTGCAGGAAGGCTGATGGTGGCCCAGCTGCCTCCCGGGGCGGTGGAGCCCCTGGCTGTGGAGATGCTCCTGCTGCCAGCTGGGAGGGGCCGGTGCCGGGACAGGCGTCGTGCAGGGCTGGGAGCAGGCTCCTGCCCAGGCTCACCCCTTTCCGTCCATCTGCAAGGCAAATCCTCTGCCGAAATGGCTCCCGGCTGATATTTATACAGGCGAAAGCAGGATCAGGGCTGCTGAATCGCTGCCTCCCTGTCCCCATGGAAACAGATGCGGGATGCTGCAGAGCGGAGCTCCTCGCAGCTCCAACTCTGGAAGCCAGTCCTCATCCCCGGTCCCCTGGCAGAAGAGCCCTTGAGCAGGGGGCGGGGGGCCAAGCCCATCTCCATTTTGTCTTAGGAGAGCGAGACCCTTCTCTTCAGAGGAAAAATGGAAATGTAATCAGATCAGCTTGTATGGTGCAAATAGAAAATCAGTTTTAATAAAGCCAGAAGAAATGCAAAGCAGCCGCTTGTGATGGAAATTGTGTTAAATAGGCACCTCTTTAAGGAAAAGCCACTCCGGGGATGCGTATCGGGGAGGCGCGCAGCCCCGGGCTCCCTCCTGCTCCTCGGGCGGCGCAGGAGCAGCCTTCGCAGGCGGGAATGGCTTCGTGGGTTGGCATTCGCCCGGCAGCATCCTCTGGGGCACGGAGGGGCAGCGCCCAAAGGGCACGGGACCCCTGCCCCCGCAGCCCCCCTTCCCGCGGGCTCCCCACACCGCAGCCCCTTCAGCAGGGGAAGGGCTCCTGCCAGCGCTGCAGGGTGCAATTATAGCTCCGAGGAGGCCCTTTGGCTTTATTGCTTTCATTTATTACAAAAAGACCAGTGTCTGTTTTCTGAAGCAGCTATCTGGTCAAATCGTGGCTGATAAGCAATGCTGGCCTGTCTTTTTAAGACAACCAAAATTTATCACTTTTCACTTATTTATTTTGTGGGGCTCTGGTGGTGGCATGTATTTTTCTTGAAGTGACGTTTTGCGAAAGGCTTTATTTTCCCATTCAGCCCCGGGAAAAAACCCCAGAAAAAACCCAGAGGAAGGCAGTTTTGTAATGAACCCCACGGGAAGGTACAGGAGGGAACTTTGTGCTGGTTCCAGCGGTGCCATCGCTGTCAGGCCCCTCAAAAGCTGGCTGTGCCGGGGCAGTTGTCAACCACGCTGTGTTTTTATTTTCTACGTTAGCTGTTAAGTTGCACCAAGCTTTTTCAGCAGAGGATTGTGGGGAGGGTTTTGTGCCCAGCCAGGGGGCATTCCGGTGCGTGGGATGAGTTTGCCCGGCTTGATCTGCTCCCCTGTGGATGCTGCTCCGTGCTGGGCTGCCAGCATCCTTCCCGGGCTGGGGGTGCCGGGGCTGCCCGGCAGCACAGCCGCAGCCAGGCGGTGCCGGGGGAGGAGGAGGAGATGTAAACTCCTAAGTGGACCCGACAGCGTGGGAGAGACTTGTGAGTCTGTGCGTAGCATCGCCAATGTCTTTAAATCTCTCCCCTTCCTAGCAGGAGAAGCTCCACTTATAGTAAAATCCTCGCAGCAAATGAAACAAAACAAGGAGGAATTTAATGCGTGAAACCTTTATTAGAGCCCTGAGGAACAGGCTCCCTTAAAGTTTCCTTAATGAGATTACAGGAACGATGTACCTTACATCTGTCGGGCTGTGTCAAATGGCTTTCGAGGCTGTTTGGAGCCAGCAGAGGAGGCTGGTGCTGGGCGAGACGTGTGAGGGCGCCCGGACCCCCATGGCTCAGCCCCTGGGGAGGGCTGTGGCCCTGCAGTCTGGGCACGTGGTGCTCCGGTGTCGTTCTCGGGTGGTGGCCTTGATTTCTCCAAGTCCCTCTCTGTGACAGCCCCCTGAAAGGCTGTTTGCCGGGTGGCTGCAAGACGGGAGGCAGGTGCCTGGCGTTCCTGCCCTGGAGCTGCCCCTGGGATGCAGGGGCTGGAGCTGGGCGTCCGTGGGCTGCTCCTTGCCCAGGCTGGCAGCAGGCAGCCGGGTGAACCCCAGCACGGCTGCCCTGGGGGGAGAGTAGGGCTGTGGTAGGGAGCCACCATCCCCAGTTACTGCCGGGAACCACTCCAGTAAACTCCCCAGCCCTCCTCTTTTCCTCTCTGCCGGCTTTCCCCAAAGGGCGGAAGATGTTCCTGGATCATACAGAAAGGGCAGCATCTCCCCTTTTCTATTAATCCCTCACCCAAAGGAGAGCGCCGGGTGTTAGGACAGGAGGGGGGAATTGAAAGGCACACAAAGCAAAGGCACGACCTATAATTGGCCCGCCGTAATTTCATAATTCATCTCCGTGCAACACAATGAAATTAAAAGAGTTTAGATTCCAAAGTGTAATGATCATCAATTAAATTCTGCTGGGGCTGAGCTTCCCTCTCATTTGAATTTTATTTTATTATTATTATTATTTCTCTGTGATTGCGAGAGGATGAAAACAAAAGCTGCTGCTGGAGGTTGTGGTGGGGGGAGCGGCTGGGGAGAATTAGAGATGGCAATTACTGCTCGGTGACAGAGAAAACCGAGGGAAAGGAGGTTTTTCCTCTGCTGTGCACCAGTCGCAGGCAGGGGAATCCATCATCCTGAGTCTAATCAGTTAATGCTGATAAACTGCCAGCAATAACTGACAATTGAGCTGGGGGCTTTGGGCTCGGAGTTCATTCATTTTGGAAGTGCCATAACTAACCCATTAAAAACAGAAAAGCACAAAAGCAAAGCCCTGGCCCCTGCCTGGGTGCCCTAATGGAGGCTGCTGTTGATTCTTTTAAGTGTGGATGATGATGTGTTTAGCGGCTATTGATGCCAGAGGTTTAGCCCAGGCTGGAAAAGCCGCTGGATGCTTTGAAGAAAGGAGTTTGTGTTTATCCCTGGCAGCTTTTGCCCTGGGTGCCGGCTCCTGCGGTAACCCTGGGGGAGACGGGGCGCGCGGGGGTCCTGGCGGATCAAGGGTCTGGTGCGACTGGGCTCACTGGGCTACGTGCTGGGTGCCTACGGGGTCTGGCTCTTAAACTCCGGTGCCAGGGCGGTGTGGAACGCTGCTGCTGCGAGGGGTCCCTCGGGGAATCGCCTCCGGTGGGCTGCATCACTTGCGCGCTCTCTGTGAAATTACTGATGCAAATGGAGTTGGGCTGCGCTGGCTCTTCTCGCAAGCTGCCTCTTGAGAGGCGAAGCCTGGCTTAGCGGTGCGGCTGCCTTCGGCGCGCATTCGCTGACTGCTCGTGGCGGTTAAACGTACACCGGCGAACGTGCAGCCATGGCTGGGCTTGGCGAGGTGCTGGCTGAAGCTGGGCGATGGAGGCTTTCCATCTCAGACCACTCCTCTGCCTCGCTTAACTTCTGGCATCGCCCGCGGAATAGGCGGTGAACGCCTTGACCCCGAGGTGACAAATCACGGGACCTGATCTCCGCAGGCAGCCCTGAGTGAGGGCTGGAGAACCCAGGGGCATGTGGGGCTGTCCCGGCTGATTCATTGCCCCGGCGCCTGGGACCGCTTCCAGCCCTGTTGCCCCTCGGTCTGGCCCGGCTAGCTCGGCTTTGACCATGGCTTCCGTCATCGTTTGAAGCTATGTGGACAGAGGTGTCCAGATTTATTTACCCAGGGGATCTAGATAGCCAGCTTCCCTTATTTTACAAGAAATAGCTTTTCCCATAAATTATACAGGCAGAGAGTGACCGCTTTGGTTGTCCATCCCACGTAGCAGGGACTGGAGAAGTTCCCTGACCTGCTTTTCCTTTACCAGGGGAGACTCCTCACCCAAACACCCCCTTGGGGTTACAGCTTTCCGGGTGCCGAGACTGCTTTGCCATGTTTCCGTGTTTAATTACCCTTGCTGTAAAGCTCGCACCTGATGGCTGGTCTGCGTTTGTCTGGCTCTCGCTTGCAGCCACTGGGTTTTTTCCACCTTTGTTGTTAGAGTGAAGAGCCCTCTATTATCAAATTTTTTTGTTCTCTGTGTAGGTATTTAAAGACTTTGATCAAGTCACCTCATCACCTTCTCTTTGTTAATCTGGAGAGACTGAACTCCTTGAGACTTTTGCAATAAGGCAGGAATTGTGCCTCTGCGTCCCCCGGCTGCTTTGAAAACCCCAGCCAGAGAGTCGAAGGTTGGGCACCTGAAAGCGAGAGGGGACCTGGAGAACTCGCCCCGATACGTGTCTCTGCTTCTCCCCCGCTTTTGCACTGGGCTTTGAGATTGCAGAGGGATTGTGCTAGTGACTCTGTCGGAAAGTTTCTGTTCGTGGTTTTTTTTCCTTTCTTCTCCTGCGACGGATAATAACTCCTTCTCAGAAGCAGATTTCCCAGGGAAACGCCAGCTCTTCTCCGAGTCCTCCCCCCCGACTGCACTCCCTGCCCCGCACCGGCATCCCGGTGCCTGGGAGCTGCAGGGTGCGCGCCGGGGGAGACGGGGAATTGCTGCTTGCGGCTCCCGCTGCCTTCCTCTGCAGGCAGAGTGCGTGCTGTGTTTGCAAGCGTCGCGCTCGGCTGCCACCCTTTTCCTCTCAGCGGTGGCAGAAACCCCGTCGGCTGCGTTTGGGGAGGTGGGAAGAGCGGCGTCTGTGAGTTATTTTCCTGGAGAGCTGAAAAATCGCGGTGTGTTTGGCTTTGAATGCTTTCATGGATCAGTCAAGGAGGACTAACTTCAATCTAGACCCGGCAGACCCTTCTGCACAACATATTTGGGAGGTTGCACAAGCTAGCTCCCGGAAAGCCTCTTGGGAGCCCACTAAAGCCTATCATCAAAGGTATTTAGTCCTTGCAGGAAACAGAATTGTGGAAAGACTAAATGATCCGGAAAGGATGTTTCACCTCAAAGGGGTCTGTTTTCCAGCCCGGCTCTGAATTTCAAACTCCTGGCTGTGCTACGGGCCCAGCTCGGGCTCCAAAGGACCGAAGTGCAGCGCCTTTGATGGGCTTCAGGACCGGGATTACCTGGGCGCGTAGCTGTGCCAGCTCTTTCCACTGCTAATTCCCCAGATGTCCCTTCGTACGGGTGCCGTGGGGACAAACCTCGGGCAGCTGGAAGATGCTCTGCCCCACGCGGGGCTGGCAGAGCCGGTCAGCCTGGCAAGGAGCGGGCACCGACAACCCCTGCAGGGCCAGGCTCGCTCACCTCCGCCACCCCCGGGGAGGAAGGCTTCCTCCCCTCATCCTCCTCTCCCCCAGCTGCCCCGGTGTAATGAGTTGTCAGGACCGCGAGGATGGACGGTGCGCACCGGGTCCTGATGAGATGATACAGCAACGATTCCATTTCATCTCGAATTTGACATTAAACTTTAATAGTCTCAAGGACAAGAAGCCAAGAGATATCAGATGTAATGAGATAAAGCAAAGTTTCTCTGACAGCAAATTTGATCACAAATGGGCTCTGAGATTGCTTCTTTGATATAAATGAAACATAATTCATCTTCCAGTGCCTTGAATGGGCTTTGAGGCCATGTATAATAACAGTGTCGCCATTGCCTAGCTCTGACAAGTGACTGCGTGGCACCGGCAGAAAGGACCCCGAGACCACGCTCGCTCTCCCTTGTGGCCCTGGCTGGGACATCAGAGGTGGCAGCCGGGTGCCAGGAGCCGCCGGGCAGGGACAGGCAGCACCGCTCTGCTCCCACCGCACGGCTGGAGAGATGATACTTCCAGCCCTGGAAAGTTGGGGGCTGCTGGTGCAGGGCTGGGCTGTGCTCCTTGTGCCCCGACGGGCTCGGGAAGCACCAAGCGCTGCTGCCCCCCAGCCCTGCCCGCCGAGGGGGTCGCCCGGGGGTGCGGGATGCAGGAGGCTCAGGAGGGAGCAGAGGGATGCTGGGGACAGGGAGCAGCGCCGGCGGAAATTCTTGTTTCCCGCTGCGGTTGCTCAGGGAGCTGGAGCAGGAGGGCACGAAGCCGTGGTCTCTGCCGAAGGGTTTGCTTCTCGCGTGGCTGCGCCGCTCCCTCGTCGCGGAGGTGGCGATGCCAGCCCTCCTGCTGCGGCTGCTGCCTCCCGCCGTGGCCGGACCAAGCCACATTTCTCTTCAGGAGCAGCAGTAGCTACTGATTTTTGGGCTCTAGGGGTTGTTTGTGCAAGTTTATCCCTGCCGGTAAGAAGTCAACAGGCGAAGGCTTGGCTGACAGGGGTTGCACGGGGGGGTCCCAGTCCCCTTCCCACCTGCAGGCTGCCGGGTTTTGCCTGCCCAAGCAGCGAGGCGAAGCGCAGCTGCTTGTCTGGAGGACCCAGCCCCAGGGCCATTGCTGAGGCGTAACGAAGGACAGCAGAAATGAAGCGAATACTCCCGAAATGCCCGGAGACCGCAATAAGTTCACGTAGAGGTTCATTGAGCAATTGTGAATAACAAAGCAATTCGCTAAAATCTATCCGCTTGCAGTTAGCCGAGCAAAGTGAAGGGCCAAGTGCACTGGGTAAGTCATTTGCAGCAAAGAGTCGGCCGGGCTCTGGTAGCGAAGATTAATTAGTGTTTGAGGGGACTGAAAAGAGGTGAAAGATTGCCAAACACTGTCAGTTAGTCGTTTGAGAACGGCACCGGCAAGGCAGGTGTGTGTTACACCTGGCTCTGCAGATCACCGCCAGCACGTGCTTCCGCGCCGCTGACCTTGCGGGGAGCTGGAGTCGGAAAACCCAAGAGCGATCCCAAAACTCCGCAGCGCATTTGTTCGGGGCGGGCCAAACCCCGCATCCGGCAGGGTTTGGGCACGGGATGTGCCTGGGCAGCTGTTGAGGGAGGGTTTGAGGGCTGGCGTCTGGCACGTAAACGCGATGGCGAAGCAGATGTTGCGCTAGGGGTTCGCTGGATGCTTTAAAGCCTGCTTTGTTTGTGAGAATCAACGTGGCCCTGGCTGGCAGAGGAGGGGTCTTCTACCAGCCGAGAGCGCTTTGCTCTGCAGAGCCCACCCAGCGCCCGCCGCAGAGCACCGCGCTCCCTCGTCTGCCCGCAGCCCCGCAGGAAGACCTTGGGGCCGACAGCGCTGCTACTGTAATTATAATGGATTCATTTTGCGCCGTTCCCTGATCTTGTTATTATCTTTGTCATCAGAATTAATTTAGCTCTGTGTTTTTCCTTCCCCTTTCATGTTGCGAGCGTCTGGGGGAGGATGTGACAGCATCCTAATGGCCGGCGTGTTAGGTGAGATGTGGCAGCGTGACCTTTCCCGGCGCCGCTCGGCACGGCCTCGGTGGTGGCAGCAGGTGACGGGGCCACGCTCCCAGCCCCTGACCCAGCCGCCCCGAGCCCTGGCTTTGTCCCTTCCCTGGCGGTGCTCGCACCGTTTCCGTACCGTGCGCTGCCAGGGTGCACTGGGTGGGTTTGGGGGGGCTGCAGGGCTCTCCGGTGTTTTGCCCACAGATGTCTCACCCGAGCAGCTCCGGGGTGCCTGTAGGAAGGGAGGCAGAGGGGACGGTGGCTGCTGGAGCCCTTCCCCTGGCGCCCCCGCACATCCGGTGACAAACGCCATCAGTCTGCTGGCGTGGGGATCGGCAGCCTGCAAGGAGCCCAACGCTTGCTGCCTTTTCTTAATTGGCAAGACAGGCTTGATTTATTTGTTAATTAGCAGACAGACATGTGCGTGATTACGTGTCTGTTTTAGGTGCGCTTTAAAGTGGCAGCTCCCCGCGGGGAGCTCGGAGGAAAGGCAGAGGGGAGGGGGGCAGCCGGACGCCTGTGTGGGAAAGGGTGGCGTGGGGTGTCAGGAGCTGGATGGAGTAGTTTGTCTGTGAGCATCCCCTTGGTGTCTCCCGAGGTCCTCGCTGGGCAGCGTGACAGAGGGAAAGCCGTCCCTCCTCTTGCCACCAGACCAGTGATGCGGGAAACCAGGGACTGGGGCAGTCGTGCCCCTTTTCCAGGGCACTTTTGCAAGCACCAGTGTGCTTAGCTGAGCGATTCAGAGTCCCAGGTGTCTCAGAAAATTGTTGCTTTGCCTGTGGCCTTATCCTTGGAGTAGAGAAGGAGTTAAGTGGCAGAGAAAATGCAGCTGCCCACCTGAATCCTGGTGGGAAGTGGCTGGGAGGTCAGCTCTGGCGGGGGGGCTGGGGACATGGGCACGCGCCGGAGTCCACGGCTCTGGGAAAGGGTGGTGGCATCGGGAGATGGGGCAGGCAGGGAGGAGAGGTGCAGGCGACAGGGTGGCCTTGAGGGCTCTGCTGTGCTGGTTTGGGCAGAGCATGGGGCTGGGGTAGGTGGCAGCAATGGTGCGGTGTCCTGGGACCGTGTCCTCAGGGCTGCTGGGGCCACATCCTGCTCCCTCCGGCTCAGCAGGGGTCCTTGTCCCTGCGTCTCCAAGCACGGGGTGCATGGGAGGATGAGGAGGGATATTTTTTTTTCCCACTTGCAATACATTAATTGTCTGTGGGGAAATGAACAGGGGTTTTTTGCATGATAAAGAAGCCTGGAAATCAAGGATGGCAGCTGCTTCATTTCCTGTTTTTTTAAAAAAATTTTTATTATCATTAAATTGCTTCCAGTGACCTGTAATATTTTTGTACAGTGGCAATTACGGCTTTTGGAGGATTAAGCCGCGTGCACACGCACAACCCGTTAACTTCGTCTAAAGGGCAGAGCGGAGCTCCCCGGTGCAGCGGCAACCGGCGTCGTGCTCCCCTCACCCCATTTAGCCTAACGAGGCCCCCCAGGCTGCCCAAGCGGGCTGGACTGCGCGGTGGCCGGCTGGGTTTGCTGGGGAGAGGCACGGGCATGCGGAGAGGCAAGCCCGGGCTGAGGACGGGCTGGCAGGTTCCCTTGGGATATGTGGGTGCCACGCTGCTGCTGTCTCGGTCGCTGTCCTGCCAGTTGTGCTTGCTGGGGAAGGAATGTGGGACACTTCCATGACTTTCAATTTTTTAGTATTTTTAAATATTCAATTCTACATTTTCAATGACCACCATGCCATTTACTGGTCTGGGGCACGTATCCTAACCCTGCTCCACAAAAGCAGCCCAGCTTCCCAGAGTCTGCTGGAGTTGCTCCCAGCAGAGCCGGGGTGGTGGGGCGGAAGGGACCCGTACGTTCTGCATGCTCTCCTCGTCCTTCCCCTTCCTGGCCTTGGAGAACAACACTGGTGTGCTCCAGTGGTGCTCTGCAGAGAGATTTTTCATTCCTTTTGTGTGTCCCCCCCTCCAAGCGCCGCATCGAGCCGGAGCGTGCGGGGTTGAGCGCAGGCTGCTGATGGGGTCCTTCCTGCCTGAAACTCCTGGTGAATATGAAAAGTCGAATTGATTCCCTCTAATAAATGAAGCAGTTGGATGTCTCATTTGTAACTTGACATCCACGCCAGTGCTTCAGCTGCTGCTTCTCACCCCTGGCTGGGAGATGCACTTATTAAGATGGCATTCTGCAAAGCTATTGCCATTTACCGGGAGCCAATCTATCTGCAATTCGCTTCGGGTCGGGAAGGAGCTGCTGCTGGGGGCAGAGCGAGCTGGGGCGGGAGCAGGCTCCAGGGTGGCTTTGGATGTCTCCTTTCTGCCAATAGATCACTGTCTCGTTCGGCGTCCGGCGCGGGAGGAGATGGCTTGCTAGCCCGGCAGGGGCTCTTGGTGCCGCTCGTGCCGCCTGGCAGCCAGCGTGGTGCGGTCTGTGTGTGCCGGGGCCGGTGGGTGCCGGGCGAGGGGTGCCCGGGTGCGAGCATCGGGGGCTTTGCGAGGCCGTGCGCTGCCGTACGTGCTGCAGGGGCCGTTTGTGAGGTGTTCCCGCGGTGCCTGGCTCTGATCCCTGCAAAGCCAATGATGGAGGTCACAAATTCCGCCCTGTGGAGGGGAGCCGGGCACGCGGCGGGGATGCTGCTCCCGCGCAGCGCCCGTGTTCTGCGAGGGCCTCCTGATGGAAGCGGTTTTGCCCGCTTCCCCTCCCCTCCGCTTTCCGTTGTGGTTCCTCTGCAGGACTAAAAACAATCACGATAAATCAGAAACCCTCCCTCGGTCTCGGCGAGGTGCTGCGAACTCGGGGTAGGAGTTTATCCATCCTAAATAATAATGCACTGGAGCTGCCAGTTCCCTGCTGACTCGATTTGCATGACGCTAAAAATCAATGACCTGGGCGACTCTTTGATGCGCGAAGAGAGTCCGGAGACTCGGTGCCGGACTATCCAGGGACACGCAGGATGCCGGAAGCTATTAACGGTGAGGATGTTGTCACGGGCGAGCCATGCCCTGGATTTCACACCAATCTAACAAAGGGAGCTAGTTGCTGCGAGTACAGAGCCTGGGCTGATTAAATCTTTGTTTAAGAGCTCCGGAGCTCCATTACCTACATCAGGAGGGAGTTAATTAAACAAGGAAGGCGGGAGGTGGCAGCCGATGTGGCTGAGGGCATCTCCGTGGAGGGATGGCTCCTGCGCTGCTCCTCCGGACAGCGTGCCAGACGAGAGCCAGCCTTCAGCAAAGCCCGTCTGCTCACGGCACTGCCGGCGCTTTCCCGGCAGCTGGAAAATTCCAGTGCCTTACCTCCACCTCTCCAACCCCCTGCTTTTCTATCCCCTCTCCCGGGGAATCTCTAGAAAACATGACTTTTCCCGTGGCTTTGGGTGCTCCTTGCTCTACCCCTAGCCCTGTCAAAGCCACCCTGCTCCCTGCCCGGCGGGGCGACTGCTCCCGGCATCGCCTCGGCGCGGATAAGCTGGGAGCTGGGTGTGGAGCTGATGTCCCCCTGGGAATGCCGGTGCATTCAGGCAGATGCCAGCTTTTGCATCACAGCTGCCGAGCGCTCTTCCAGGCAAGCGGGATTCTAACTGGCGCCTTGTTCGATGAGCACGGTGGGGGAAGCGGTGGGAAAATCAGCGGAGTTCCCCTCCGTGGCCAGTGCAGCAACTGTCTCTCCAGGCCCCCTATTTGTTATTTGGATATCAGGCTGCCCGTAATCGGTTTCCACTTCCATTAGGCGCATCCCTGTCAGGAGCTGGAGGCTCGGTGGCAGCCACCCCGCTGCTTCCATTTGCCTGTACGAGGCAATAGATTAGATTCCTGTTTGCTTCATGGAAGATCCCTAGTTGTATCAATTAGATATGTCAGAGGGACCCGGGGGAATATTTCTTCTTTTATTTATTTATTGGAGTCGAAGACATCGCAGGCTATCGCAGTGAGACACATAATGTCTCTCTCCTTTCTTCACTCACACTCCCTCTCTTTCTTTTTATGGCTTGTAATAAAGCACAGCAAAGGTTATTTCCAGAGGGGGGAGGCTGTTGCTGGGCTGGTACCCGGCACTGTTGGATGGAGCATCCCTGTTCGCGCACCGGGGCACACGCTGGCCCTGTCTGAGCCAGAGCAGAGAAACGCTCTCATGTCACCTTTCCCCAAGCCTGACGTTTCCGACAGCCTCATATTTCCTTGCCTGTGTGCAGGTGTCCCGCAGCGCGCTGCCATCCCAGCCCGGCTGCTGGCTCTGCGCATCCCAGCCAGCCCCGGCACGGGGCAGAGCCAAGGGCACTGCTCGGCAGCCCCGGCCCCTTGATCCGGTCCTGCCGCAGGTGCCACCGAGAGGCACCGGAGCAAATCTAATGAAATGTGCAAGAAAGTGGTGCAAACCCACCTGCGAGGTGGGGGTCAATCTCTTCTCCCAAGGAACAAGCGACAGGACAAGAGGAAATGGCCTCAAGTTGTGCCAGGGGAGGTTTAGGTTGGATATGAGGAAAAACTTCTTTACGGAAAGGGTTCTCAAGCATTGGAAGAGGCTGCCCAGGGAGGTGGTGGAATCACCGTCCCTGGAGGTATTTAAAAGCCGGCCAGACGTGGTGCTGAGGGACGTGGGTTAGGGGTGGGTTTGGCAGTGTAGGTTTATGGTTGGACTCGATGGTCTCGAAGGTCTCTTCCAACCCAAGTGATTCTGTGATTCTATGAAATAATTTAATTGTGTCAGTGCTGGCAACGGTGAGAGGTGAGGGTAACGAAAGAAGCCCCGATGATGCCTGGCATCCTACATACATCAGCTGGAGCAGGTGCTTCCTTGCAGGGGAGGGGAAATGGCAGTTAATGCTCCCAGATTCCTCATGGCACACGGGAGCAGCCTGGCCAAAGCCCTCCTCTCCTGGAAGGACCCGGGCAACTAGCAAACTGGTGCTTGGTGTAAGAGGAAAAGGTTTTGCTGGCCTGACACTCCCTGGTGGACCTCGCGGTCCCTGGGGAGGGATGCTGGTCCCCAGGGAGGGATGCCTGCCCCCAGGGGGTGCGTGGGGACGAGGGGCTGCAAGGAGCATCGCTCCATGCCCAGCCAGGCTGGGGCACCCGCTGGGGAAGCCTGTCTGCGGGGCAGCTGCCTGCACGTCAGAATCCTGTGAAATTCCGCACCGGATGTGGCGGCCCTGGTTTTGATGAAGCTGCTAAATTTTGCTTCGTGTTAGCTCTGAGTTCAGACGGGCTCTTGTCTGTCCTGCGGGGCAGCCTGGTGGCATTGCGGGGCCTGTTAATCTGGTTTGTGTAAAATACCCTTGGCTCCTGTCATCGGCTGCCTCCTGTTCCCACCGGGGTCAAGTGCGGACCTCCCATCCATTTCAGTGAGAAGGGCAGCCCATAAAACATGCTTTATGAGCATTAGCTAATGAATCCCTCCCACAAGGCGTGCGCTATGCAGCGAGGTAGTTGGGAATTGTTCCTTTTTATGCCCTGTGAGTGCGTTTCCTTGGTTTTTGGGGGGAGGAGGGGAGTATTGCGAAGCAATGGGGTTTTTGAAGAAGGGGGACTAAGACGGTGTGCGGATCGCTGCTTTAATTATCATCTACCTCTTGCTGGGGTCCCTCATAGAGGAGCCATGGGATGATCCCATCAGGACACGGTGGTCCTGCCCCTTGCCCCCACGCCGCAGCCACCGTGGCCTGGCTCCGGGCTGGCCGTGGAGGGTTTGCTTGTGACTAACCTGCGAATAACTTGCTGGATACCTGCCTCGGCAGCCAGAGAGCTGCCCCGCTCGCAGGCGCCCGTTATTAATGCGCCGGCTCCCCCCGAATCGTCGGTTTACTCCGGCTCCGTCTCTGGGAGTGAGTCCCATTTGAATGTTAATGCCTCTAAGATGAAACCTGGCTGATTAAATTTTAGACTTGCAAATGGATTTGGTAAATAGATGTTAGGAAAGGCGGGACAGAGACTGCCTGCCTTGATAGCAGATACAGTAAATAGCAGCACTTTGTGATTAGGTGAGAGATTCACTCTCGGAAAATGGGAGTCTCGAGGGGCTGTTTTCCGGTGAG
This sequence comes from Chionis minor, assembly GCA_013398295.1. Classification (NCBI taxonomy): domain Eukaryota; kingdom Metazoa; phylum Chordata; class Aves; order Charadriiformes; family Chionidae; genus Chionis; species Chionis minor. The sequence continues at coordinate 58,554 of VZSF01010478.1, forward strand.
AAGTCCTTTAAGTAAATAAATTTATGGCAGTTTTTCTTTTCCCAAACCAAAAGAAGGAAAAAAAAAAAGTCCCTGGGCTGCTTCTCCCCGGCTGTCTGCAGGCGGCCGAACGGGAAATAAGGGAACAAGGAAATGGGCAGCCCTGCTCCGGTGCTGGGGCCAGGCGGCGGGCGCTCGATCCCGTGCCAGCAGCATGGGGGAAGTGGGATGATGAGCCATGACGCTCGCAGCCTCTCCCGCCACTCTTGTGTGGCACGCCAGGGCAAGGAGGGTTTTGTGGGAAATGCCCCCGGGATCGGTTCCTGGTGCTGCAGCGAACGCAGGAATCAAGGGGCAGGTGGGGAGGGCTGGACTCTCGCCGGTCCTGGGGAAGCGCTTGAGCATCGGTCGCTCCTGTCGGCGGGTGGGAAAGCAAAGGCAGGGAGCAGGGATGCAGCCTGGACGAGAGATCCTTCCCTCCTGCCCAGCCCTGGCAGCACCCTCTGTCTCAATTGCAGCTGAGGATGGATTAATTTATTTTCCCCGGGAAAAAGAAAGCCTGGATTTGAAATAGCTTTAAAAATGCAGATAGTGGGGCAAACCACATCGACCTCTGCATATAATATAGAGGAAGATTTTAATAACAGTGTTGCATTCATTCTTATCTGGAGCAGTGTGAAATATTGAGAAGAAAGAAGAAAAAAGTAAGTGTTGAAGCTGGAGCCTGGCTTTAGCACATATTAAACCATTTGTCTTTTGCTCCCCTGCTGAGCTCCAGCGTGCAGGGCTGCTCCAGCCCTAAAATCTGGAGAGAAAGCCAGCGTGGGCAGGCAGTGTCCGAGGGGAAGGGGCTGCTGAGCTGCCTGGCAGCGGACAGATGCTTCCCTTGGAGCTGCTTCCCTCTGTGGCAGATTCTCGCCCATTCTCGTGTGATATTTGGGGTGTATTGGCGTTCCTAACCCTGGCTGGGTGGGATGCTGCTCTCGGAGGTCCTGTGCTTGCCCTCTCTGCCCTGCAGTCTGTCTGGCCATCGGCTCCTGAGGGGGACCGTGGTCATGCACCCTGTCCCATCACTCTGCTGAGCATCTCCTGGCCAGAGCCACCCTCAGGAGTGAGGCCACATGTCCCGAGGGCTTTCCTGCTTTGGGTGACAAACCTGGGTGCTGGGGCTTCGTGTCCACAGTGGCCTGTCCTTCTGCTGAGGGAGCTGGCGCTAGTGAATGTCCAGGGAGAGTTATGCTTCCTATTTACCCACCTGAAATCTCCATTGCTTTTCCTGTTCTGTATATTGAAGCATACATCATCTGTTCATTAAAGCATAATCTCCAAATTATACCAGCTCTGAGCAAACACGGTTACACTGGCTGCTCACATTAGCAGGGATCGATATCGCACCGTGCCTGCTGCAGCTATTTGGGAGGAGCTGGTGCTAAATCCTCATTTCTTCGAGGCAGGCTGCACATGGCAGGCGGAGGGATGCCCTGCCTGCGGGAGCGGATAGCACCGGGACCGCTGGATTTTTATTCAGGGGATGAGGCAGAAGCAGCTTGAGATGGGGCTGGTTTGGCTGATGGGCTGGGGCTGAGTGTGGATAGAGCATCAGGGGGTCACCTGCTGTGTCAGGGTTATTGTAGGGACAGATGAACGGAGATGCAGGGAGGTGGAGAGCATGGCTGTTTACAAGGGGTCTGTACTGTATCTTGAAGCTTTCAAGACTTTGGAGGGTCTCAAACTTGGCATAATTTCCTGGAGGAGGAATTGAATCAATAGAAATAATCTTTCAGGTGGTAAGAAAGTAAATTTGCCCCAGGGGCACAAACCAGTCGAGGTTCCTCATGGACAGAGTGGCCCGTGGCTCAGGAGTGGAGTTCCTCAGGACCGCGGAGTCTCTTTTCCCACTGGGAACTGGAGAGGAGCCCCTCCTATAGCAGACGTATTAATGCACGCTGTGTTTGCCAGCGGTGGCGCTGGGTGTTTTGTCCAAGTTGGCTGGTTTCCAGGCTCCATAGTGTGTCACTGCCTGTCTTCTCCAATGTGTGACTCGGGCCTTCCTCGCGTCCTGGGAATCCTCCTGTTAACAGTGGTGGACACGGCTGGGCTCGCGCCCAAGTATGTCCCTCAGCTGCTGTCAAAAGCTATGGGCTTCAGAAAGAAGTGGGAAACAGAGGGACCTCCTCCTTCAGTCCCTTACGCTGCAAGATGTTGATTTTAGGCACTTTGTGGAAGTTTGGCTTAATTCCCTCTGAAAAAAAAAAAAATACTGGATGGCGTTGCTGGTGCTGTTGGGCACTCAGCGTCATGGCCGGCTCTCGGGGGATGACTCCACGTCGCGTACTTGCTGTCCTCCACACAGCAGCACCACGCACTCGGGAGAGACGGGGTGCAGGGGGTGTCCCCGAGCCCCCGGCCGAGGTGGGCAGGGGCTCGGCGCTGCAGGCAGTGTGCCGCCCGCCGGCGGCGCCGCAGCAGGCACTGTCATTGAGACATTACCGCCGAACCCTGACCACCGTCCTCAGGAGCACAGTAGCCGGTTTTGATTTGACAGGATTCATGGGAAAGTATTTTAAATAATACATGAAGTTTCCATGCAGTTCAAGGCTTGCGTGCTCGTTTAACAGCAGCTGCGACGTGTTAGCGTCTGATAAACACGCTTGTTATATATTATGTATATGGCATCCTGATGCCAGATTCTTAGGGAGGTTTCTCCGGTCATGCAGCTGGGCTGTTTGCTGTGCATGTGGATGAGGCTGCGTTTGCATCCCCAATGTAAACACTGCTGGTGCGCGCGCTCCGCTCCGAGCAGCCTTGCGATGGAGTGCAAGGGAAAGTGTAATCGCTACATCTACTTACCGAGAGGGGAAAATGCATGAGGAAGGTTTCTAAGTGGCTTAAAATATCCTGAATTCCCTGCCAGGCCAGTGGGCACCCAGACCTCTGCTTTCCAGTGTCAGAACTTTCAGCCCGGTGGCCTGGTTCCTTCAGCTGCATCTTGAGGCTCTTGGCTGGAAAGGGCATGGGCTTGGGGCACGGCTGTCCTGCTTAACCGGCGAGGTGAGCAGGGACGTGTGGGAGCTGCTACCGCAGTCCTGGCAGCAGCTCTTGCGCGTGTGCTGGGAAGAGGGACCACGGCGCTTCAAAGGCACTGAGAAACTCAGATTTCAGGCAGATAGAGAGAACTAATTAAAAATAAACAAACATGCGCATTTGTCCATTTTTTGAAAGGTTATATGTATTCTGTGAATTGTGCCTGCCAGCTTGAGGCGGGGGACGCGGGGGTTTTGGGTGGAACGCAGCAGGGCTGCCTGGCGCTGACTGCGCCCGGACCTGGCTTCCCATCGCTGCCGGCTGCCGCAGGGGCACCAGGACAGTTGTGTCCCAGGGGGATGGCGATCAGAAAGTCTCCCTGACCTTTTGGGGGGATCAGCTGGTGGCTGGAAGTATGGAATGTGCTTATCCCAGGAGGCTGGTGACCCTGCCAGCGGTGGCAGGACTGTTCAGCGCTGCCCGCATCCCGAAGGGCGCCCATCCAGTGGCAGCAGGGATGGGGACAAAGCGGAGGAAACTCTTACTGTTTCGGGTTTGGTTTTGCTCTCAGGCTTTTCAGAACAGGGGAGCAAACATTTCCTACATCCGATGGTGAATATGCAGGGCCGAGATCTAATCTCTCTCTTATTCACATGCTGATGAGGTCCTCGGCATCCCTTTCCAGGAGCTCTTGTTTGAGCTTCCCCAACCCTTTCCTCGGCAGAGAAAAGCTTTGCAAAGGCTGGCAGTGGCAGTGGCCTTGGCTGCCCCTGTGCCCAGCCACCAGGTAGCTGGGATGGGAAGCGGGGGTCGGTGCTCATCCCCACCGCTTCAGACTCGGGTGTGTTTCTGTGCTTTGGGGGAAGCAAGCCAGCTCCTTAATGAGGGACAACTGCTGGCTCTTACCTTGCTAGGCAGCTAATTGAGGTGTGCTGGCTGCTCTCCTGTTCGCAGTCACCAGGAGTTTGTCTAAAGCAATTGTTGAGCACCCGCCGGATCAAAGGGCTGGGGCTCTTCAGCCTGCCAGTGCCCTGGCTGCTGACGGCGCCTTCCCCCCGCTTCCCTGAGTGACTGGTTGACAAAATAAATCTGTGGGAGAAGGAGGCATTTCTGATCCGCTGTCATCTTCCCCAAACGCTCCTGATGCAATTTCTTTCCTCATTACACGCGAGATGTCAAGTCCTCACCTGCGAGAGTGCAGCTCGACATCTCTCCTGCCCGCCAGCCTCCCCCCGAAAGCCTTCAATCTCCGGCGGCAGCCGCCTGACAGGGTCCCCGCAGCGGTGGCTGCCTCGGGGGAGCTGCCACCCACCTTCCCTGCGGCTCTGCCTCCCAGCCTGGCACCTTTCGGGGCAGCGTCCGTCCCTCGCCGTGCGCCCCTGCCCTCTGCCCCGCGGCCACGATGGGGAGGGACCGCGTTCAGCCCGATGGGGACATGCCTTCAGCCAGGGGCCAGGCTGTCAGCCTGCTCATCCTCCTCCCAGGCTGGGCTTTCCGGTGCTCTGCACCTCTTTGGTCGCTCTGGTGGGTGATGAGGAAGCCTGAGCTTGCGCCGGCAGCCGTGGGTGTGCAGCCCCATTCCCGGGAATGCTTTCCCAGCCGCCGGGAGCTGCAGGGCTGTGAGCCCAGACCTCCTGTGGGGATGGAGCTGGGGTTTGGGGAAGGGCAGCTGAGCTGCGTCACCTCCAGCATGCCTTTGTGGAGGAGAAGGAGCAATTAGCAGTCTGATAGCAAGATTAATAGCAGATGCTCATAATTAACTCACTATGCATGTAAGCAGCTATTGTCTCCATTTTATCCTGCGTAGATTGATATTCAGGAGTGACTCGTTATATAGACAGAACCTATTTTGCCTGCAGAGCGCAGCCACCAGAATGGAAATTGCAATTAGAGTTGGCTGTGTCCCTGCCAAAAGATTTGAGAGGAGAAGGCACCGGGGCGGGACAGGCACCCCTGGCCTGCCGGGAGCGCTGCCGTGGGGGGCTGCTGCCGGTCCCCCCTCGCAGCCCGGAGCAGCAGCCCGGGCTGGGCGCTCCCCCCGCGCTCCACGCAAGCTCTCTTACGGCAGAGCTGCTGCTGGGCTGTCCTCAGCCCGCTTGTGAAAAGGAGAGTTGAAAAATGGCTGGAGAAACTGGAGAGTGGCCAAAAGCTGCGGAGAGTTGCAAAGAGAAGCAGAACAAAGCGAGGTCAAACGCTGCAGCTCTCTCCAGTCAGAAAAGCCTTGTTTCTTGCCTCTAAACGCTTTCTGGACCAGCCCTGCCCTCGCTGGTGTGCCTGCACGCTCTGCCGGCGTGGGTGAGGGATGCTGGGATTCGTGCCCCCCCCTTTTTGGTGTACATTAAAGGATGCAGGGGCTGCGCCCACCACCCTGGCAGATGCAAGTACGGCTTCCCCAGGCTCGGCACCGGCGTTGGAGGGAGGAGCAGAGCGGGGTGCACCGGGGGGACACTGTCTGTCCCTGCCCGGCGCTTGGGACCGGTCCCTGCTGCAGCTCGATAGCCTGCGCATCGATCCCGCCAGGGCCCTTCAGCACATCTCTCACGGTTCAAGAAAAACCGAGCGGTGCGGCGTGACTGCCAGCTAGCACGTCGGCGCTCGGCTCGAGGCACGTATCGATCCGAGAAAACTGGAGTCCTGGCGAGGGCTGAGGGGGAGCTGGGCTGTCGCGGCGGTGAGAGCCAGGGCTGTGAGCTTTCGGACAGCAAAACGTGGTCCGTGTGCGCCTGTCTGCGTTGTAGTGCTGTCTGCTTGTGGCTACTGAGCTGCAGGGACTCGCTGGACCTGACTTCTTTGGACATCCCGGTAATTGCCTGTCAATTTGCTTTCCTGGAACAGCTTCTCTAAGGATGACCCTCCCTGGGGAGAGGTGTAAAGCTGCTGCTGCAGTCTATCTTTTGGGTTTTGGGTGTTTTGTTTTGGTTTTTTTTTTCCTCCCTGCTCACCATCACCTCTTAAAAGCCCTTCACTCAAGAGTGAGTCAGGAAAGGTTTATTTGTGTAACCCGATTAAAGTGTTTGCAGACTGCAAAGATGTGAGCTGCCAAGGCTGGCGGCGGCACCGTCCCTTCGGCCCGGCCGTGCCGTGTTGGAGGACACTTAAGGGGAGGGATGTGGGTCCTGCACGGAGATTTGGTGGGGGGCCTGAGGGCACGTTGTTACAATTCAGCCACCAATGCAACCGCTCAATAGGCTTTTGGAGCAAGACTGGGCTATTTTAGAAACCCGTTGCTTTAGAAGCACGCCTCGCTTCCGACTGCAGCTTCACGTGGCTTCGGAGGCTAGTGGTCTGTCCGCACAACTCCCCTTCCCCAGCCCGATTTCGGGATGATGAGCTCTCCCAGAGTCCATTCCAGCTCCTGCGAGCATCCACACAGCTGCCACTGGTGGGGTGATGGTGAGTTATGTTCTTCGGTACCCAGCACCGCTGGTCCAAGAGACTCTCCGTAACCCGGGACACTAAGCTGAGGCATGAAAACAAAAGTTATTTGGGCACTACGCTTCGCGGCAGCCCTTGTGTCAGATGTGTCTCCTCGTGTGCCGACATGCCCTGCTTCCTTAGCCAAGCATCACCTGGGTTAAAGGAGCAATGCCGCGCTGCTGGAGGCAGCTGTGGGCGCTCCTGCCCGGCGAGCCTCCCTGCCGGGCTGGGGGGGTGGACAGACGGGTGCTGCGAGGGCGCTGAGTGCCGCCGGTGCTGCTGCGGGGCGGGGAGGGGAACCCCTGTTCCCGGCACTGCTGCACCGCTGCGGTCCAGTCGGGCGCCTTCCTTGCGGATCTCATGGTACTTGGTGTGTTCTTAGCACTTCAGGTCTAATATTCAATAAACTGGAAGGGAGTCTTGGTGGCGGAAAAGCTGAGAATGTGCCTCTGGAGGTTCCCAGGCATGAAGCCAGTGGGAGAAGAACCTGAAATGGGCTGGTTTTGCTACCCCTGTAATGCCATACTGCGCCAATAGTGTTTTCTTCCCCTCTTCGCCGAATTTCTTTGCTCCGGCTTGTCGAGCGGCAGGATTAAACAGAACCACCTTGAAAAAGGAGCTCTCTAAAGAAAGCACATGAATAATGACAAAACCACAGTGCGGGTACCTCTGTTAGAGCCTTGGCTGGTGCGAGGGGGTGGGATGGGACTGTTGCCCTCCTGCATCCTGCAGGAGGCTGCTCTGGCGAAGGCTGCTGCTCCGCTGCACCGTGACACCTGGTAAAACACCCATTAAACGTGACGGCAGCACACTGATAGCAAAATAAAGTTAAAGGACTGTTCATTATCCCTTCAGTCCCAGGGCCCTGCTGATGGGCACTAAAAGGAGGGCTTCTGTGGGACCGGGTACCTGTGGAGCCTCCGGCCAGGGCTTTGCCGTGGCCCAGGGGTGCAGCGTGGCAGGGCTGCATCCCTCCTGTGCCGGGAAACGCCGCCCCCCTGCGCGCCGCCGTTCCGCAAAATATTTAAGTGCATGTTTAACTTTTATAAACCCGTGTTTAATGTATTTCCAATTAACCAAAGCACTTGAAAATGTGCTGGAATTTAAGCAAGCGGATAATTGCGTTCCGGGGCTGGCGGTGCTGTCGGGTCCAGGTCCGTACCTAATGACGCTGGGTGGATCCGGGAGAGCGGCTGTCCTTCCCTGCGCCATGAATCATGCGGGCTTCATTAGCTGCCCACACAGCCTGAATGGAGAGGGCCACTTCTGCTGCAGGAACCTTTGCAGGGAAAGACTCTTACGGCTGCTCGGATGGCTGGGACGTGCCGGGGGCATGTGGATACGGGCAGCGTGCCTGTGAGCGAGGGGCAGGCCCTTGGTTTTGTGGCATGGGGCGGTGGTAAAGGAGAGTTTGGGATTTTTAAAGGGTTCAGTTTGGGTTCTTTTCTCCCTTTTAAGCCTGGCCTTTGAAAGGGATGCCGAATGCCCAGACACCGCCCTGGTTCCCTGCTGTCCTGGGAGCTGGATCGCGCGGGGAGGCGGCAGTGAGGGCTGGCTGCTTTTGGAGGGAGAGGATGAACGTCCTGCCCCAGCCTCTCCTCCGGGAGGAATGTGAGTCCTGATTCCCCCTTCAGAGAGCTGTGTCCCCCCCGCTGTACCCCGCTCGAAGCGCAGTCGCGCCGTTTCCTGGGGGCTGGATGCGGGTGCAGCGCGCTGCGAGCAGCAGGGGCGAGGTGTGGGGAGGAGACAGGCAGCGGGACCCGATGGGGTTACACGGCGCCGCCTGCGAACAAATCATCCCATCTGCCTAATCCCTGCACCCTGAGCAGCCTTGCTGTCTGGTCTCCTCCAGAACTCCAGTGAGAATCAAAGGCTTGTGGCTAATATCGTCTGCACGTGTAATTAGGCAGCCACAGTTGCCATCTGGTCTCTGGTCACGCCGACCTGTGCCCAGGCAGGGCTGTCGCTGCCGGAGCTGGGGAGGCTCCCGGGTGGCATTCCCTTTTGGGTGGCTGGCAGTCGCATCCCCTGGCTGATGGATCGTGTCCCTCATGGCTGGAATGCATCTACCCGCGTGTTGGCGGTGGGGAAATGGCTTTGTCCCCCTCCTGCTGGAAAAGGGGTTCCCTTGGCAGCCTCGGCAGGGCAAGGGGCAGGCAGTGGGCTGCCCTTGTCGGGGAGCAGAGCGGGAGCAGATCCCCAGCTGCTTATTTCCACGAGCGATGGCTCCGGCACGGGCTGGGAGTGCCAGGCTGGCAGGGGAGAAGCGTGCTCTTCTGAGCCTCCAGCTCTTCGCTCCTGCATCTTCTCACTGGCTCGTGTTGCCTCCTAACAGACCGCGAAGGCGCAGGCATATGGTAATGCATATTTAACTGGTATTTACATTCAACATTGTCTCTCTGTAGCTCTGTTTTCCTTCCCAAACGCTCTAATTCCTCCAGGCTCCCGGCTGGGGAGGTGCGAGGGAAGGCAGGGGCCGGAGGGGCTGCGCTGGGGGCTGCTGCCCGTGCGCTCCTGCTCAGCATCCCCTCGGCTAGCACCCAGGTGGTTTTGGACCAGTCCAGTGGCTCTGGACGCCTGGTGGTTTTGGGAGAGGCGGGTGAGAAGGCTGTGTCGGGGTCGGCGAAGAAACGGGGTGTGATGTGCCTGGCGCGCTGCCCCAGCCAGGCTTCCCTTCCCTCCGGGCTCCCTCCTGCCCCGTGGCGAGCATCCTCCTGCATCCCCTTCTCCAGCGGTCCTCGGCTTGGGAGAACAACTGGCATGGGGAAGAGCCTCAGCCAGGGCTGGACGTGGCGCCGTGCCTCTCGCTGGCTCTTACCCGTGGCTGAGAAATGTGAAAACCAATTAAGAATGGAAGGGAACTGTTAAGGGGGGGGGGGAAAAAAAAGGCTCCTGTTCCAATTGACTCTGCTCCTTAATCTCAGTGCTCAGGAGCTATCGTTATTCCAAATATACAGGCATAATAATTAAACATAATTACTTGTAGGTTCTGGGCTGGTGACTAACGCTCCCAATGAAATTTCTATTAAGAAAAACACTGACTGTTTAATAAATAATAACAATAGCTCGCTGTCTAGTCATCGGCAGGGCCCCGGCGTGTTTGGGGGCACCCGGCGGGGAGGGAGCAGGGGCTGCGAGGAGCAGCGTGTCGCGGGGGTGTCCCCAGTCCCATCCTCATACCGACCCATGCCCTGTTGAGCCTGGGGCTCTAAGAGCCTCTCACCATCCTCACCCGCCCTGGCTCCCACACCCTCCTCACCCCGGGGGTCCCTGCCAGCCCTGGGGCTCCCTCCCATCCCTAAAATGCAGCTCAGTGTGACCAGGGAGAGGTCCTCGGGGTCTTCAATCGCTCCACATAAAGGTTAAAAAGCAAATGATTATTTTAGTAATGAGGGCGTCATCGGAGCTCCGGAGAGAGAAATCACCTGTGTAGCTCTGAACCTTTTCCTCGAGAATTAATCCTAATTTAGTATCCAATTACAAACTTCGAGGGTGATATAATGGCCTGAAACATTAGTCAAGGCAAATTCCATAATTGATGGCTGCTAATATGAAACAGTTTGAAAATGAGGACGCATTTTGTTTTTAAATCCTTACCTCCTCCCCCTCCTCTGAGAAATCTGCCGGCTTTGGGAGCAAGAGCACTTCGAGAGAACAAAGACCCTTTGAAAGCTCCTTTTTTTCCCCCCCCTTTCAATGCTTATCTGAAAGGACATCTTTTTCCCCTTAGCTGCTGTAATCATAAAAGCACAGGTGACAAACTGCTTCATATCAGGCATCATCAATTCGAAGTTGGGTTTTTTATAAATATATATATGTGTGTGTATATATAGAAAAGGCAGCAGCAGTGTTCAGGCTCTGCACCGGCAGATGATTCCTATCGGCTCGCTGGGGAAAAAAGCCAGCCAACAAACTTTAAGGGACAACTTTAATCTGTTCCCCCCGCGGCGGCGATGCCGGGTGTGGCGCTGCCAGCTCAGCGGGGGCACGGTGGCTCTGAGCCCCGGCAGCCTGCGGAAGGGCATGGGGCTGGCCGGCCTCCAGCGCCGGCTCTTTCATGCGGGGACCGCTGTGATCCTCTTAGCAGTGGCAGGGCTGCCGGCGGCAAGGGGCTTGTTATTACCTCCGCCGCCACCAGCAAGGTTTTGCAAATGCACCGCAGGCGAGTTCTTCTGGGCTTGTAAATACTTTCATCTCTGTGTTGTGCTTTCTGTTACCGCGGGAAAGAAAGATAACTTTTAACGTTCCGGCCCAAAGTTGCCCCAGCGTAACGTCATTGGGCGGCTGAGGGAGGTGGCTCTGAGCTTTCATTAGCGATATGCTGATTTTTCGCCCGTCCGGGAGGCTCTGATGCAGCTAGCAGGCTGCAGCGCGGTGGGGCTCGGCTCGGCGTATGTGGGGCTCGGGGATGCACCTTCCCCCCGGTGTGTGACTCGACCCTCTCTGCAGCGTCGCTCGAAGCGCTGAGCACGTGCCTGTTGTGGACACATCAGCAGGTAGCGCTGAAGCAAAATACCTATAAAAGACACTTTGTTCATGGAACTGGAGGCCAGAGCTGCAATCCACGTGTTTAAGGGAAAAGGAGGGCAGCAACGGGAATGCACCCAGGGACCACCCTCCAGCTGCGTGAACTCCTCCTTCCCCGCAACAGTGAATGAAAGTGGCTTCATAAAGATCAAACCAGGCTCAGAAGCCTGAAGCTGCTGGAGCAGCCGTCCTGGAGAGACGCGTCCCTTGCCCTGCCTGTGGTTTGGGTGGGACACTAGGGTGTCACGCTGCCGGGTGAGCGTCCGGCATCCTCCCGGGATGTGGCCGGCATCCTCCTGGGACCGGGCAGCCTGCTGTGCTGGGACCAGCTGGCACCAGCCCAGTCTTGGCAACATCTTGGCAGGGCTCTGGTTTCCAAGGTGACTATCTCCTTCCCCAGTCTTTGAACTCCAAGGTGATTTCTTGTCTCTGAACACCACGGCGGGTCCGCTGGCGTTTCTCCACACCGCGCTGAGATGGCTCTGCTGCCCGGGATGCTTTTCTCAGTCTGATCAACAAAGTGTTTTGGTCAGATAAGGCTGACTCGGATTGTCACACGCTGAAATAAATAAATATCTATCTCTCTGTAACAAACGTGCTCCGTGGTGTTGAGAAACCTCCTGGGTTTTTCTCTGCCTGGTGTTTTCCTCCTCCAGCTCAGCCCCAGGTGGGCAGAGGTAAGAGCTGCATCACACGGAGCCCCTTGGCCAGTCGGGGGCGTGGGAAAGGGACGGGGAGCTCTTGGCAGCAACGGATGGGTCAGGAAGGAAATGGACTCCCCGTTATTCCCTTTGGAGGGCCAACGGAGTTGGGGGACACGCAGTGCAGGACCAGGGGATGCGAGAGTCACAGCTCTGCTTCCCCTTGCTGCAGCGCTTGCAGTCAGCTTCCCTCAGATTTTTAGCTGCAATCTTTTGTGAATGATAGAAAGCAAAGGGAAAGGGGGGGAGGAAAGAAAAATCCAAGGGGGTTGGAAGTCACCCTTTGAGGATAGCTCTATTGTTGCAGGCTTTACAATCCGAGGGGCTGAATCGACTCACAATTCTGTGCCAAGCAAATACCCAAACTGTGCGAGCTCCTGCTGCTTTGATCCGAAACATCGGGCTGCGACTCGGCACGCAGAACGGCGCGTGCTTGGCCCGCTCTGTTGGCTATCCCTGGGGCTGCCTCCGCAGCTCTTGGGTATTTACATTCCCATTTCAGGTTTGTTCACTGGTGCTCCTCTCCCCAGCGCCGCAGCTGGGCGCCCCGGGGGTGCAGCCCATGCAGGTGGGTGCTGTGAGGCTGCTCGGCCCCCGCCGCCGCAGCAGGGGCGACCGCAGCCTTGTTGTCGTGGCCTCCTCCATCTCGCTGCTTCCTGCGCCTCTATCTCCCTGGGTTGATAATGACGTATCGCTCCTAACGAGTCGGAGTCTGCCTGGAACAGAGTGGGTGTTAGCACACATAATTCAGCAGTCTCTGAGCAAGGAGGTTGACTTTCTTTGTTGGAGGACAGATCCTGGAGTTGTTCTAGCTTCTCTGTCTGTTTTTTCTGCATCCGTCTGCCGAGATTTTTTGTAATTCACTCACTCGTGGGGCACGCGTGCGCTGGCAGTGAGTGTCTGCCTGCAGCATTGCTTTCTGTACTCTCTTGGGCTGGTGGACGTGATGCATCTCCCCAAAACGGTCCCGTGGGAGAAGCTCCATCTGTCTCGCAGGAGCCGTGTGAGTCCTGCCGGGTGAGAAGGGGCCGGGGAAGCTCTGTCGTGCGGCACCCCCTGTCCTCCGCTGCCAGAGCCCCTTCCTGGAGGTTAATTCAGCCTTATTCTGGGCCTCAGCCAGTCAGGGGTCGGTGCTCCTCTGTGAGGCAGGACAAGATAATCTGCTTATCTTTGAGTCCATCGCGCTGTCGAAGCCCTTTCTGCCTGCGGAGAATTAGTGCAATGCCATTAGGGATTACGTGTGTCCCCCCTCCCCAACCCTGACCTCCATAAATCTCTCAAGCTCCAGTGCCCGAGTGATGTGCTGCGGGGAAGTCGTGCCAAGTGCTAATAGTGCTGGACCGTAAATCCCTCCTCCTGTACTTAAAAGCCTGTGATTTCTGTCCCCCACGGGCGGCAGCGTGTGCTGCACGGGGATGTTTGTCAACACGGACCGTGCAGGAGGAGGACGGACCTGCTGACAGCCCTTCCCAGCTGGAGCGCCCCATGGCCTGGGAAAACTGCCGCTCCGTGCTGTCCCTCCCTCTCTGCGTTCGGTGGAGGAGGACAAGGACACCCACCATCGCGCGGGCACCTTCCAAACCGCTGTGTCCGGTGGGGTGCTGCCCGTGGGCACGGCAGCAGCGCCTGGGTTACGGATCCTGCCCACGCCTGACCTTGTATCAACCTGGAGGGGCTGCCCCAACCCGTGTCCCTCCGTTTGCAGCCCTTCCCTGCGTGGAGCGAGGTCCCATCCCACCTGCTTTGACCTGGCCCGGTGGCCTGGCAGCTCATGCTGCCCCAGCCCGGCGTGCAGCACCGCGCGACGTCGGGGCACGCTGCCCGCGGAGAGGAGCTTTTGGCTCGGGATCGGCGATGTCAAGAGTTTTCAGCTAATCCAGCAAAGCATCCAAATGTGCCGCCCGAGGCGCCAGCCAGCGCCCTCCTTCCCGCAGACCTGCAATTTAATCTTTCTGCTTCTGATATTTCCAGCCTCAGTAAAACCCGTGCCGGAAGAAGAGCTTTTCCTGAGGATGCTCAGGAAAACCCACTTGCAGCCATGCCCCTTCCCGGGGCAGGGAAATGGCTAGAGGAGGAGGGGAGGCAGGGTGCAGGGTCTGGAGCGGGACAGGGCAGGCAGGGGATGCAGCCGCTCCTGTGTGGCAGGCGAATCCGTAGGGAAGCCCGGCAGCACGGTGGTGATTGCTGAGCACGTCAACATTTCTCCTGCTCCCTCTGAGATGTCCCTTTGTCAGCAGGTTTCGAAGATGGCTCTCCCCCTTCCCCTTCTTTAGGAAGGTTTATATAAAACTTTAATTACAGTAGCACTGTTTAAAAAGGATCATTACGCCTCCCGAGCAAACAGCAGTCGCAAGCGCGACACAAGCGCAACGTGAAATACCAGGGTGACAAAATACTGCCGGCGCTATCGGCGGTGTGTCAGCTCCCCCAGCGCCGTGTAACGCCTCAATTTGTAAGGAAGCTCGCGTGCCATGCCCTATGATAAATGTTTAAATGAAGCGTTCAGACGAGTCAGATGTTGGGGAAGGAACTGATTTATCCTGGTGTGGCAAAACATCCCGGCGCACCTGCTAATAATCCTGCAGATGATAAACCCGTTTCCGAGTGAGCATCGCCCTGCTCTGCTGCGGCCCCGGCAGCGCGGGGCGCCGGAGGGGACAGAGGAGGGTCCGAGTGGGTACGCTGGTGCCGGGCTTTAATTCCCATTTCAGGACAACAAGCAAATGCTTTCAGGGACTGGTTTTTGGTGGGTTCTCAAATGCAGATTCGCCTCTCCCAGTTCTTCCCCTGCTGTGTCACACCCTGGGGCACGGCGGTGCGATGCAGCGAGCGGCGTTCGAGGACGATATGGCAAGTAATTGCTGAGCAGAGGAGAATAAATCTCCAGCATTAGGGGTGCATGTACAGTGCCGTAAAGCAAAGAACCAATATAACAGTCTACATAACACCATTAGTCTGGGACCGAGGCATTTGATATAGAATGAGAGATGGCATGAGCCAACAGGTCTCTACTTTATTTTTTTTTTCCTTGTGTTTAATACAGTGTTCTCGATGCCACTTTCTATGCTCAATGTGTTTTATTGTTTTGCTCACCCTGAAAGAGAAACGGCTGGAGCTTTGATAAATGGATGGAAACGCTGGGCTGGTTGTGGCTGTGGCTTCCCTGGGTGGTCTGACCCGGAGGGGGATGCAGGCTGGGGGTCCCTGGGTCCCCGCGGAGCAGGGGTTGGGATGTGGCTGCGCCCCAGCCTGGCCCCTCCGCAGGACTGACCCATCGCTGCCCACCAGCTGAGCGCCACTTTCCCTCCTGGCCGCTTCCTCCTCCTCCTCGCCCCGAGCTCCGGCCACCGTGGCACGGCACCCGGCGGGTCTCTGCATCCCCACATCCCTCTGGAGAGCTAATTCAATTACTGATTTTGCAGATGAAAGGGAGCTGGAGGAGGGAGGGGGGGACATGGGTAGCAGAAAGCATCCGCCGTAGCATCTGCTTCCCCGGAAGGGGTGCAGAGCCCTGATTATCTTCCTTTGATGTTGGCGGCCGGGGCCGGATCCATCCGGGTTCCCTCTGCTGGATCTCCCCTTCAGCGCCCGGCCCCTCCGAAAGCTGCCTGACGGGCGCTGCTGGAAGGAGAAAGGATGGCGAGCTGTCCCGGGGTGTTCCTGGGATTTCCTCCCCTCTCGCCTGGCTTGGTGGTGGGGACACGGCATCAGGGCGGGAGTCTGGTCCATGGGGTGCGTCCAGGTTCGGCCAGGGGTCCGGTGTTCCCGCAGCGCGGAGCCAGCAGGAACGGGATGGTTTGCAGAAGTGACAGAACAAACCCTGTAAGAATGAGCTGGGGAAGCAGCTACCGACTAAGAAAGCAATTTTGGAAGACAAATGTAATCTGTGGATCTGAATATCCACAAGTGAAATAGGAGGGAAGATAAAAGGAGCAAAAAGTCAGGGAATCCAAGCGGCGCCGGTTGCACTTCAAAGGGGAAGGGAGCTGGCTTATAGATTTACCGCCAGTTGCGGCTGTGCCGGCACAGAGCAGAGAGCCAGCATGGGAGAGAGATGGGGATGCAGAGGAAAGGGAATTTTAAAAGCAGAATTTCAGACGTCTGTTTCCCCCTGGGTGAAATTACACAGAGAAATATTCTGGCAAACTACGAAAGGGACGGAGATGAAAGCGCAGCCCAGAATATACATTGCAAATGACATCTGTCCAGGAGGGACAGCAGAGCTCGCTCTGAAACGGGGCCGTACGCAGTCTGGGGGTCCGGACCCCAGGTTTCCAGCGCTGGTTTGTTGGCTGGGGGTGCAGGGGGACAGGCTGGGCATCACCTACGCGCGGGCACTGTGGGAGAGCCCATAACTGCCTGTTGGACCCCCCAGCTTCCCTTGGCACTGTGAGCGGTATCGATTAGAGCCGGGCAAACAGCGCAAAAATGGTCTGGGAGATGCTCGTGTGAATCCGCGGGTGCAGGAGGATTTGCTGAGCTAGATCTGGCTGGCAAACGACACGGTGCCGGTGAAACGAGCTCTCCCAGGAGCGGGTACCTGGCACCCCGCAGGGGCAGGCGATGCTCCCCAGCTGAGGACGGAGGCAGGAGAGCGCGGCAGCGCTGCCTGCGCTTGCTTCCCGTGCTGCAGGGCTGGGGACCGGCCCCTCTGCGGCGTGACCTGCCGGGGGCCAGCCCAGGCGAGGGGGATTTGCACAGGAGGGCCAGGAGCAGGTGGAGAGCGGAAACAAAGGCACCCCAGCAGCTTGGGAAAGGTTGCCTTCGCTTGCGGTTCAAAGCGCTGGGCAATAATAATCAAGATTTATCGCTCGGCGATCACCATAGCAACATCAAAACACAAGTGGGAGAGGCATGCTCTCCTGTGGAGCCGGGAGGG
Source organism: Chionis minor (assembly GCA_013398295.1). Lineage (NCBI taxonomy): Eukaryota > Metazoa > Chordata > Aves > Charadriiformes > Chionidae > Chionis > Chionis minor. The sequence goes on from VZSF01010478.1 coordinate 75,081, forward strand.
CGGCCGCTCGTCCGGGGGCTTCCCGTGCCTCCTCCCTGCGGTCACTCAGCCCAGACCGGGAGAAGGCAGAGGCTGGTCAGAGCCTGGCGGGAAGGAAAGCTGGGCTTAAAGAGTGAAGGAAAGAGCTCTTCTAGCTGCCATTGAGCCCCGCCTTGCTGCAGAAATATTGGGAGCAAAGGTCCACATGCGCAGGTCCGTGATGCTCAGTCCTGTCCCCATCGGAGAGTGCTGGTGCTCGGCTGCCCCTCAGCCTCTGTCCCGCTCCTTGAGGCACTGCTGGTCCTCGCCGCCTCCTTTCCGGATGCTGGCCGACGGCTGCGTGCAAACAGTGGGTGGAAAGAAGAAAATGCTGATTTTCTGCACCGGCTCAAGCCACAGGTCGCTGGTGTTGGTGGCTCCGTGCGCTGCTCCGGAGGGATGCTGGCTCCTCCTCGGCACGGGCAGCTCTGCAATGAGGAGTGCTCGCCTTGCTGGCACTAGCTCCAGCCACATCCTCCCTACCAGAGCTGTTAAGCCTCAATAAATATGCTTTTAATAATCAAACAGTGTTTGTTTAGCATAAACCAACTCCCCTACTAAATCGATGCGGAAGCAGGGAGCGGCATGTGGTTCAGAGACATAACTCAGGGGCTGCCTGGCGCCGTCTCCGCAGGGCTGGGGAGGGCATTTGTCTCCGCTCCTCGCTGCCGTCCTCCCCGGGAGCCCCAGGGCAGGGCTGGCGCGCTCCCTGGCTGCTCCCTTTGGGTTTGGGGCTGGGAGAGGCTCCCAGGGGACGTGCTGGCAGCAGGACGCATGCTGTGAATGCATCCCTGCTAGCCTGCAGGCTGGGACCAGCCCCTCCGAAACCAAGCAGGGACCGTGGGGGATGCTGACATGGATGCAGGTGGAAATCTCCCACCTCGTGCAGGGCACAGTGCATCAGCCGGGCGAGCGGAGCATCCGCTGGCAAATAGCCGGGGCTGTTTGTGTGCTCCCCTCGCTGGGAGGTGTCTCACCCCGCTGGGTGCCGACTGGGGGGGCTCAGCCTCCGGCAGGGCTGCCGGGCAAGAGCAGCTCTGCTCCGCGGAGCCTGATGCTCTCTGACAGTGCATTAATAGTGGGTATTAAGGCCCATATTTCCTCTCGCTTGTGTTGGTGTTTGCGTATCGCCGTCAGTGCGCTGGCTCCTGCTCTACGCTGGCGCAGGGCAGAAAGCCAGCCCAGCCCTTCGCACATCTATATTCCCTCCCGGGGTAGGGGGACGGATGCTCTTGCTGGAGGGAGTATACGTGCTGCGAGTCGGTGGCGGGAGGAATTACGGCCTCGTATTTCATCGGTGTGTAGGGGAGAGCAGCTGAAGGCGGGCAGAGCTCTCCACCCATCTGTCAAAGTGCTCGCGGTTCAAGGTAGAGCGCCAGCATGGGCAGAGCAGGGGGGCGAGCGCTCGCCAGAGCTCTTGAAACGAGGAAGGAGACAGGGAAGGGGGTAGAAAGACAGAGGGGGGAATCGTTCTTGTGATTTGCAGGGCTGGAGGGCGAGGGGTGAAAGGCGGCATCTTCTGTAGCGTACAGCCCACACCTGGGGCGCCGGCTGCTGTCGCTGGGGCTCTTTTCTAGCGGGAAAGTTTAAAACGGATGTCTCTGTAGGACGTGCCTGCTGAGAGGAACTGCAGCCCTATGAAGATGGAGGGGGTTGTCTCTGTCGTGGTGGGCCAGGCTGGGATCTGGGGGGTTGCATCCGCTAGGAGATGCTGGGGAGCGCTGGGGCCCTGGCCCCCCATCCCGTCCGCAGAGGGGCTGGCTCATGGCGGGGTGGACAGACCCCGCGCCCGGGGAGCTGCCGCTGCTCCGGACAGAGCTGCCCTGGCCGGGGTCCCCCGCGGCAGAGAGCGCAGCAGGGAGGAGGGACCCTCCCGGGAGCTGTTTCTCTTGTCCCCTTTGGGGCTTGTGGAGAGAAGGGGGCGGCGAGGCGCTTTTCATGAGCAAAAGCTGAAAAAGCAGCTTCTGCCTTTGAAGGGGCAGACGAGGCTTTATCTTGTGGGAGAGGAGCTGTGGGCTGCCGGCTCCTCTGCTTGCTGGTCCAGTGCCAGGTTGCAGGGGCTGAGGCAGCCTGTGGAGTTAGCAAAATCCTTTATTTTACATTTGATATCTTGTTCAGATCAATATGGATTCCTTGAGCAATTCGGGGGCTTGTAGTCTTCTGATTAGCTGTCCCTTTATCCAGTTAGATTTTTCTTATCTAGAGTAATTGTTGTTCCAGAGTGCATCTACGGCTGCAACATGACCTTACCGGCAAGGGTACGCTAACGCGGTGCTGGGAGCTGCTCCCCGAGAAATACGGCTCCCCGCCTCTGCCCCCCTCCCTGCCGGCCCCTCCGCATTAGCTCCCTGTAAATTGTTTCTGAAAGCTTTTGTTGCCTTCCCAAGGTGAGACGGGGCAATCCACAAGGCAAATATATAAATTTAAACTGCTCGAAGGCCCCAGTGGTGGCCGTGGGGAGGAGAGGAGGGATGTTTACTGCAGCCACTTGCATATTTTAGTGGCCTGCAGTCTCCCTCCAGGATCTCTCTGACCCGACGTGCTTTGATGGGAGTTTGTTAGCTGGTGCGGCTCGTTAGTCTAGTCACAGCCCGGGCGTCTTTGGTCAGTTTGTGCGAGATGCTCCAGCCCAGGATTAGTCAAACTGGAAATAAATTGGTGGTTAAATAAAAATCCTCTCCAGATGCGACAGTGATGGATGACGGAGGTGAAGGGGACGCAGGGAGGTTGCTCCTTTCTTGACATGCCCACAAACATCTTGGCTTTCCTCGGCAGCGCTGCCTGGGACGCTTGCTGCCCGCCTGGCACCACCGTTTGCCGGAGCAGGAACGTGGCGTCTCGGGTCGCCAGCGACTGCACTCTGCTGGGACTTCATCCCTCCCCGCTCCCGCCCTTCTGACGGCATCGCTCGTTTCCCCTAATTAGTTCACGGGAATAAACATGGGGCTGACAATGAAAGAGGGATTTGCTGGGTCGGGCTCAACACCAGTCCCTCAAACGCCGCCTGCCCCTGGCACAGGCCGTACCTGGGAAACAAACAGCTCTATTAAATTCAACGCATGCATGAACGGCTCTGGAGAGGCTGTCTCCATGGAGCACCTGCCTGCTCCTCCTCTTTGTCTTCACCGGCAACATCAGAGCTGCAGGTTTTTTTTCTGTGGGATGCCCAGCTCCAACTTACTGTCCTTCCGCAAAAATTGTCTGGAAATGCAGCTGGGCGCCTTTTCCCAGAATAAATTACAGGAAACTGGGGAGAGGGAGGAGGTGTGCTCTTGAAAGCAGCTGGTGACTAAAGGTGGGAGACTGGGTGTTTTTCCTGACACCTGGCACATTAGCTCCCCACTGACATTGGGAAGGGCCAGCACTGCTAAGCGGTTGAGACTGAGTTTGGCAAAGAGCTTTGGCCAAGATTACGTGGAGGGAAAGGTTATGAAAACTGCCAAACGCTTTGGCATTTCTAAAATAAACCTGCTTCCCTTTCGGTGTTGATGCTGCCCCAGTGGGATCCTGCCGTCCTGGCACCTGGGGGAGGGATGGACGGACAAGGATGCTCTCGGGGTGGGACGGTCTGGGACTGGCGAGCGGGCGGAGCAGGGTGGGAATCCAAGCGGACTGTCTCGCCGAGGCCGTGCCGTGCTGCCAGCCTGTCCTGTGGGCACAGCTCTGCCCCGCTCCCCGGGGAGCCAGCTGCCAGGCTCCAGCACCCTCAGCACCTCTCCCACCTCCGCACCCTCAGCATCACCCCCCAGCATCTTTCCCACCTCTGCATCACCCTCTGCATCACCCCCAGCATCTCTCCCACCTCCGCACCCCCAGCATCACCCTTCAGCATCTCTCNCCGCCGGTTCCCCGCTCCTGCCCCAGCGCCCGCAGCGCCGCGCCCGGTGGGACGGCGGGAGCCTGGCGCGGCCGGGAACGCTCCCGCCCTGCCGGCGGGGTCCAGCCCCAGCATCCTCATCCTCTTCCTCACCCCTGCGCCCGCCACGTTCTCCCACGCGCGGTGTCGCCTGTGGGTGCTCTGCGGCGGGCGGCCGCGCCGGGAGACCCGAGCGGGGGCACGGCTGGGGGCGAAGGAGCCGCTCGGGGCTTCTCCCCGGGGTGACAGGAAGGTCCCCATCTTCCAGGGAGCCTGAGACTTCTCCCTTCTCACTCCCAGCCACCCTCGGGCTCGTGGCGGAAAGTGGACGAGGCAGAAAATACGTGTGCTTTTCCGTAGTACAGTTTTCTGGGGGGGGGGGAAAAAAAAAAAAAAACAAAAAAACCCCCGGACAAACTCCGTCCTATGTCTGCAGTTATTTTATTATGCAGCACTAATGAAAAATACACTTGAACATCTAAAAAAGGCCTATGGTAAAGAGTTACCTAATGGAATAAATCACTTTAAATTAAGCAATTATCCCCTTGATTTTTTTTCTTTAAAACACCAGTTGGCGAAAGGTGCTTCAGTTGCGTGTTTGGTAGCTGCCGTGTGGGCACAGCGAGTGGCGCGCCGCTCCCCGGGCCGGCCACGGTGCAGCAGGGCTGTGCTGGCAGCGGAGGTGCTGCTCCGAACCAGGGCTGGGTTGACGTGGTGCCGGGAGGATGCGTGGAAAAGTTTTCCTCTTTTCCTCCTTTGGCCAATTCTGGACTCGCGGTCGTTAGGAGAGCTTGCAGGGGGCAGGGAGACAGGGATTCCCCTTCCTCAGGGGAACCGGGCAGGATGGGCAGGCGCACGCCCTGCGATCAAACCATGTGCTTTAGCATCTTCGGCCAAGCTAAAGGAGGGGGATGCTCTGGCTCTGTCGCAGTCCCCCGGAGAAAGGCGAAACCCAGGGGACGGTGGCTTAAGCAGCCAGGTGAGATGCCCGTCAAACTCGGTTTCCCGAGCCAGCCCCTGCTGAAGGGCGAGCAGAACACACACGGGAAGGCTCCGGAGCTCATCCAGCTGGTTTCCCAAGAGGCAGCAAGTCGCTCTCGCCTCTGCCATGGCACCAGCAAGGGTGGCACCCTGGTCCAGGCAGAGATGTGGTGCAGGATGCCGGGCACGGTGTCCATCCCAGGCGCCCTCTGCACGGTCCTGGTTCTCGCTGCCAGCTCGCGCCTAAGCGTGCGCCAGCGGGGCCTCTTCCCACAGCAGCGCTGGCAGCTGATGCTGGCAGGGAAGGGAGGGAGAGAGGTGATAAATAAATGAGCTAAATAAATAGCTGGGCTCTTCACAGGGGAAACTAAGGCTGTAAATTAGGTAAAGATTATCTTGTCATCCCAGGAACCGAGCTACTAACGGAGAACCACGCCCCGGGGTGAGGGAACAGCTCTACAGAGGATGCTGAGGGGCCAGGCATGGCATTTGTCTGGGGCGGGGGGGGGGGGGGGGGACACGACTATTTCCACCCAGGCTTGGTGTAATTCACCGGGGAAGGTGTCCACCAGGGCAAGAACCGGTCCCTCTGCGGGGCCTCAGCCAGCCCAAGGAGCAGCAGACGGTGAGCGCTTGGTCCCACCACTTCTCCTCCTCCTCCCCCCGCCGGGGCTGAGCCCCGCAGCCTCGTGGCGCCGCGGGGAGCGGGTGGGGGTGCTGAGCCCTGGCTCCATGTTTGCACCAGGTACACGGTGGGAGCAGGAGCAGTAAAGAGCGGCCAGTACATACACGTCGGCTTTCTGGTCTGCTGAGTGTTCCCCAGCCCGTCCCACTCTGCGCTGCCGGCTCTCCTCTAACACATCCGTGTTCATACAGGAAAACCAAACGTTTTCCTGCAACTTTCTAAAGGGCTCCCGCATGCTCTTGTGTCGCAGTCCCATCCCTCTGCCGATTCCACCCTTCTCTGGCTTATTTGTTAAATATCCTGTAATTATACAGAAATAAAAGGCTCCTACAGATTAGAGGGTAATTATACTTAATAGGAACAAAATGAATATTCCTGGTTAACCATTTGGGTTTGGGAGACAGATGGCACGTAACCCCGTGTTTACCTCCTAACATCGCGGCGACGACAGCGATGGTAATTAACCAGTTGCTATCTGGCTCGTAGCCAAAGGCATTAATTGGTTAACTGTCCCCCCCGCCCCGCACACGCAGGCGGCTTGGCGGGTGATTTACATGGTCCCGTCCTCGGGGCGGGCTCTCTGGGTGGCTCGGGTGCCTCTGCCGGTGGCCGTGGTCTGCCCTGCCACTGCCCAGGGCCACGGCCACCCCGTGCTGGCCGCGGTAAATATCGCCAGTGTTGCCCGTTCCGAAAAGGCACGCGCCCAGTCAATTGAACAAGGCGGCTGCTGATGGCAGCATGACAAGCAATATCCATAACTGCTTGTAATCTTCCGCAGACATTCAATTGCTCCCATCCAGCTCCATTGAAGATGAAGAGGCTCCTATTATCTTGAGATCCTTCTGCCACCGCTATCGCAAACCGATGCTGACACACGGCCCGGGCACGCGCAGACCGACGCGCTTATTACCATACGCACGTTGTCATCTCACGCGAGACGGCAGGACCGGGGCAGATCAATGGTGGTCGCCGGGGCGGGGGCGATGGGACTGAAGGGTCTCCTGCCCAAGGAGGGGCATGAAGAAGAGCTGCCCCTCGGCCTTTGGGCCAGGGCTGGGAGCCCTCGGGGCTGCGGCAGCCTCTTCTTGCAGGCACCTGGCCATGCTGGTGTTGCTGCTCTTGGAAGCCCGTTTGAACGCAGGCTCTGTGACGCGTTCAGATAATATTAATGAATACAAGAGCAGCCACAGGGAGAGCTTGATATTTACTGTAAATTCGGCATCTAAACAGAAACATCATTTTGTCTTCTACAGTTTAACACGATTCATAATTTTGTGTTTTAACACACTTCCCCCGGGGCCCCGAGATGCCTTTTTTATTTGAGGCTATTCCCAATTACCCGCCACACCTCCCAAGAGCCGGCTCCTGGTTAAACACATGCAGGACTGACTCGTCTGAAGCAACAAAAGCTGCCAAGGCACGCGCGGCATTGGCTTCCTGGCCCCGTCCTTCCCTTTCCTTAATGAGACCTTTGCATCCCTGTGCCGGTGGGAATTCACCGGTGCCTGTCGCCCGGGCCCTGCGCCGGCGCTTCTTTGTGTGTGTGTATATATGTATATATACACCTACGTATGTATAATTCATCACAGCGGCTGCGGAACCTCTCTTCTCCTCTGAGGGGGCTGGTGACACAGTGTGCTCGCTGTCCCCTCTTCTGCCGACTCGGGGCTGCCCTGGTCCCCAGCGGCCGCCAGCTCCTGGCAGGGAAAGCGGGCAGGGTTGGGTGGCATCGCTCCCGCGGATGTGGGATTTTGCCTGTACGTGGCGGGGGATGACATACAGCTCTCAGATACAGTGAATCTGTTCGTTACTTGCAATTATCCGCCCCCAAAAAAGTCTTTGTGGAAAATGAATTTAGCCAGGGATAATCGAAAAGCGCCGGGCGGCCGCCGCGGTTCGGTCCCCACGGGGCGTGTGTCCCTGTGTTGCTCCGTAAAGGGTGAGGAGAAGCCCGGGAATAGCCGTGCTTGGTTTGCAGCGTGGGGGTCCCGTAGCCACCCCCCACGCTCTGTGGACGCTCAGCCTTGCTTCCAGCCTGCTGCCCTCGTGCCTGCCGCTGCTGGAAAATGTGCTTTCCGCAGCCGCGGTGAGACAGGATGCAAAAGCAGAGGTAGCTGTGGGAAAGAAGGCGCGTTAAAAATGGGAGCGGGTTTATTGCGTGGCTGCTGGGCCAGGAAGGTGGCTCCCCCCGCACCGGGACGGGGAGCGGGTGCGAGCAGCCGGCCGGGGCTTCCCCTGGGCGCAGGCACCAGGGGAGGAACTCCTGGTTCGACGTTCTTGTCCTTCACAGTTTTGAGATTAGACGTTTTCGATGAAGGTGCATTTTCCCTTTTTTTTCAATTTACGAGGCTTTTTTCATGTAAAAATGTGAATCTTGTCACAGCAAAGAATGGGAAGCATCAGAATACTGAAGCGTTCCCAAAGGATCCAAATGAAAAGCTGGAGGTGATGCAGCCCAGCAGAGAATAAAGCTGAAGCTCTCTTGCGTTAGGACCAAAGGTTTGATGCTGAGTCCGCAGGTGCCTTCCCAAGGGTGGGAATGGCGTTCATCCCCCCGTGGAGTGGGACTTGCGAGTCCCCGTGGGCACGTCCCGGTTCTCTGCTCCAAGCAGCCTCCTCTTGCACCAGCCCTCCCTCCTGGGAGCGGGCGCCTCTCCCTTCCCCCTGGTTTTTTATGATGAATTTATTGGGGTCTTTGCTACTACCTGATTTCCTGGAAAATTAATTAGTGTCCCTGGAATGGAAAGCGACGGCAGGCAGCCAAAAGGCACGTCCCAGGGGAGCTACTGCAGCAGCAAATGGAGCCATCGCTCTTGGCCCAAACTCCTCCTGACCTGGTTTTGGGTTGCCGGTGCACCGCCCCTTCGGAGGTGGGAATGCTCCAGGAGACCCCCGCTCCCTGGCTCAGCCGCTGCCGGGAGCCTAGAGCCGAAAGCTGCCCCCTCGCTGCGATTAATCCGTCCCTGTAAACCCCGCCGCCTTCCCTCGGCTCCCACAGCCCGAGTTCAGCGCCCGGCTACGGACTCAAACTCGTGCTTTTGCCGCTCGCGCTCTCCTTCTCCCCTTCCCTGCGCACGCTGGGGGGGACCCCATGGGTGTTGCACCCCCGCCCCGCTCCCGGTCCCCCCAACACAGCAGCTTTTGGGCTGGCATTTGCAAAGAGAGGTTTAGTAATGAATTTAGATTTAATTTGCAAGTGAAAAAGATCGTTTTCTTTTGTAGCTTACGCTGCAGCCCAAATGTCTAAGCTTCTAGGGTTTAAGTCTAATTAACTGCATTTCACAGCTTATTTAAAGAAAAGAATGGAGGCATTAAAATTGTAAAATCTAATTTTTAAGTAAATCTTTCAGCACAAAATTAATGTCGCAGTCTCCCAGCCGTCTTGGCAATATATCTCTTGTCTTCAAATTTCAAAATGAGCTTTTGCAAACATGAAATTATTCATTAGACCGTCTGGTAAAAGGATAAATAAGTGTCTCTTCACATCCAAGATCTCCCGGTTTTCCATTTAACGAGAGATTGGCTTATTCAGCCTGCAGCCAAGCGGCGGGTGGGATCCCGTGGCGGGAGGCGAGGGCCGGGAGCAGGTAGCCTGCAGCTGGGCTGTCCACCCCGGCTCTGCGGCACCGTCAGAGGGACGAATTCCCCCGGTGTTTTGTCCCAGGAATTTTGCCTGGTCTGTTAAATCTCGGTGTCGCGTGGCCCTGCCATCCCGCGGGAGCCCCTGGGTGGGAGCCCTGTCTGCCGCCCGAGGCCACCCATCCCCAGCTGAACTCTTAAAGCCATCAAAGGGGGCTCCTTTATTCCCTCGTTAAAAAGGCATAGATTTCGTGGAACCAAAAAAATATTATTTTAACAGCTCCATTTTTATATCCCTTTTAAAAACCCCGGTGATTTGTCTTTTTCTTGATTAGAGCCACATAATTAATTGCAGGAAAGACACGTTTAATACTAATTACAGAATTACTTTCGTGCACGATGTCTCCAAACCTGGCGGTTTGACCTTCGTCGGGCTCCGACTGCTCTGCCGGGCGGACGGAGAGGTGGGTGCTGTGGAACCTCGGGGTTTTAGGCAGAGCAGCCGTGAACTTGCCGTTGGTCGCTTGGGGTTTGCCCCGGGGTTTCTGGCCAGGGAGCTGGAGCATCTCGCTCCCCACATCTGCACACCCGACACGCCTGCGGATTGGGACTTTTTGGGAAAAATCAGCAGAAACACTGGCTCAGAGACCCAGGGCTGGAGTTCCCTGAGGGCCACGAGCATCCCCGGTGCCGGGAGGGGATTTCTGCCTTGCTTCCCAACAGAGAAAACACAACCCCAAATATTTAGATGCAGTTTAAGGGTAAAACGTAAACAAGCTGGGGATGTTGCCACCGCTGGGAACTGGGTCGTTCAACCCCAGCAAAGCCCTTTGTGGGAGAGCCGAACGCCTGAGCGTGAGAAATCGAAGTGCCGAGGTGCCGGAGCGGGGAGCGGCGGCACTGCCCGCCCCTCTCCTGCCCCAGCACGTACCTCCTGCCCCGGCTTTCCCTGCTCCGGGCACGGCAGCTCCAGCCTCGCCCCGGCGGAGCTGATCAAAGCTCTGCCCTGGTGCTCTCCATACCCCTGCGTGAACGCAGCATCTTCTCGGGTTTGTTCGGGGCCTTCTCCAACTTCTTTGTGTGATCAGGGATTTATTTCCTTTACAAAAGCTCGTAATTATTCTGTAAAGATCTCATTTCACGCTTGCGGTGCCTCTTCCCAAGCTGGGTCAGACGATGCTGGCCCGTGCTGGAGATGGCTGCATTCCGTATCGGCGCTGGCGGGTCTTCCCCCCCGACCCGAAAAGAAAGGCTGGCTGCGCCTTAGGAGTTTGTGGGGAGGGTCGGGTCTGCCAGCCGCAGCCGCTGGGATCTGCTGATGCAAAAAAGCACGTTAATTAACAGCGGGGTGCCGAACGCAGGAGAGGAGTAATTAACAGTTAGGGAACATATAGAAAAATGACGCCTATTAGCGCGCCACACAGTCCCGGTCTGAAAATGGGTCAGTGAAGAAGTGAGGTGTGTTTTGGCACCGCCACGGTCAGTTGCCAAATCATGCCGGGCCGGGAGGTGGCTCAGTGGGGTACGGGCAGGATTTGCCGGCATCCTGGAAGCAGGCAGCACTGACTGGGGGTGATCTGGCAGGGGTTTTAACAGGAAAACTTGCATCTAAACCTTTCGAAAAGCTCATTTAGAGCAGCTGATTATCACCTGGCAATTGATTAATTCTATTTGTAGGAACAGTCGTGAAGCGAGCGTCTCCCGCCGCGTGCTGGCAGTCTCATCTCGTGCCCTGTGCTCTGGGGACAGCCTGGAGCTGCCTCCCGGATGCCAGGGGCATTCCAGGGAAATAATGACCCGCACAGGGGCCAGCCTGAATCAAAATCCCAAGGAAATGACTGTCAAGTGGGGCACTTCATTTTTATTTTAATTTTGCACAAACGAAAAATGAAGAGGGGCTGAAATCTCTTTACCAGGCCGGGAGCTGAGGCAACAGGAGCGCGGTGCCGGGCGCAGGAAGGTCCCCGCACGCAGCAGCGCTGCTGCAGCCGAGTCTCCGCTCCCGCCGCCCGGCCGGGGGCTGTGGGCTTTCCAGAGGGATGGGTGCCGGCCGGCCTGGGGCCCACAGGGACCTTTTCCTGGGACGGTGTGGGGTCTGGGCTGATCGTAGGAAGCAGATGATTTTTCCCAAGCCAGAGCAGCCCCCCCTGAGGTCTGCCGAGAGTGTCCCTCGCCTCCGGCTGCGCGCGTGCCTCCGAGCGGGGCAAAAGCCTGCCAGGGCGGAGACGGGAGCAGGCGCTTCGGATAGCTCCTTGCAGTACTACTATTTCTTGTTGTTTTTTAAAAATAATTCTGAATTACAATGCGTTTCTGCGGGCTCTACTGTATTCCGGAGAATCACGCTCTGTGCTAAATCAGTCTGTAGCAATCAATGCTTTTCTAATGAATTCTGAATTCCTGATGTCAGGACATTACATTGCCTGTTTATTTTCTCTCTGCCCTTGCCTTATTCCTCTGCATTATTCCTGTAAGCTGCATAAAATACATTAGATGTATATATACATTTTTTCCCCTTCTCCCCTCTGCAGACCTCATTGGAAAAGTTAATGGTGTGTTTCTGGAGTAATTAGAATGATTTAAATGGCCTCGTAACAAAGTTCTTCCGCAGAAGCAGCCGCTTCTCACCCTCTGTGTCTGTCATATCTTGGCTAAAAGAAGCAGCGGAGGAAAAACGTGGTAGGAAATGGAGGGGAGCAGCCCCCCGGCGCGGAGACCTGGGGGTGGGTATGTGGGAATTAATTATTCATGGCCAGCAGTTCGGCAGGATTTGCTTGTGCATCTGGAAATCAATTAAAACAAGGGGACGGCTCTTGCGAGCGCGTGCGGTGGTGACCCCGCTGTCCCTTCCTCCGGAGCTCTCGGCAGGGCTGGGCACGGGCAGGGGAGGACGCGGCACGTCCCCTCTCTCCAGACCCGGCTGGGGGGTCAGCGGGCAGGAGGCGCCTCGCCAGCACCAGAATATTCAGGAATACTTGCAGGCTGGGATTTTTGGCCGCAGGCAGATGCTGGCTCTGCAGACAGCTGTGCCTTTTGAAGCTGTTGCTGCGTCCAGCTGTTCATTCTCCCCCTCTCCCGCGGCCGCCGAGCCCCCCGGGAGCAATGCTGACCCTGCCGCGGCCAACGCGAGCCCAGGCCACCCAAATCCAAGTCCGCAGCGATGCTCCGCAGCCCCTGCCCGCGCAACATCTGCATTTTGGCCCCAAGTGCCGGGCTCACCATGGCAACCGCTCCGGTGGTCCTGTGGGCCAGCATCCCTGGTGCTGCCGCCCGTTCCGGGGAGCGCTGGGAGCCCCGGTCCCGCTGCCAGTGGGCAGGGATGGGGGCTGGCGAGGGATGGGAGGACGTGCTGCCGGGATGGGCTGCCGTCAGAGCCGTGTCTGGCCCCCGTGCCACGGCCGGCTGCGGTGGTGAAGTGCTGACCGACTGTCTGCCCTTGATATTGGCATCTGTCCCCAGGGGAAACGACCTCCCACCCTGGCTTTGTTCAGGGAGCCACAAACTGCCAAGGGGGTGCGTGATGGGGACGTCGATCCCGCCCAGCCGGGCACTGCTTTAAACACAGATGCCCGGAGCGTGGCCGAGGCAGCGCCGGGGGCCGTCAGCGCTTGGTTTGGGGTCCTGGCTCGGTCCCCAGGGCGAGGGGACCGCGGTGGAGGGGCACTGCCATCCCCAGTCCCGGTCCTTCCCTGCACCCCGCAGACCTGCGCGGAGATGCCGGGATGGAGTCTGGCTTGCGAGCCTCCTCTTGTGTTCCCAACAGTGCCTTAGAAATTAAGAATCAATCCGATTATTCAAGCCCATAAACAACATCATAAAAATAACATCAATTTGCACAGAAAGGCGCTGCATTAATGTGCTGAAATAATGATGCACTTTTACAACATAAATTTACAATCAATCTTGCTTTTAACACCGTGAAACAACAGTTGGAGGAGGATCAATCCTGAGCCCGAATTAGATGGCTTGAGTCAGAGATGCTTCAGGGGGTTATTTTTGGAAGCTTTTAACACCAGCTCTGGCAGGGCTTTTGCTAAGAGACTCGCCGGGTCTGCGTGCGGCGGGCGGGTGCCGGAGCACCCAGCGCGGCCGTTTTGGGCCACCCGGGAGGTCGCGGCACGGGCTGTCTCGGCTCCGCAGGCTTTGCTGTCCCGCGGAGCGTCGGTGGGGGAGCAGCGCGCGCTGTCGGAAGGGAAACAGGCAGACGCATGTGGCTGCTGGCTGGCGACCTGGCCGGTGGCAGGTTCGCTCCCGCAGGCTCTGGTCACCATCTGGGGACATCGGAGGTGGGCAGCCCTTCCCTGGAGCCGGATGGGAGCGTGTCCCACTCTCCTGGTCCCTCAGACCTGCCCCAGCCTGGGAACCGTGTGTCCTGGGAAAGGGCAATTGCCCGGATAAAGCCCGGTAACTGCAACTCCCCGCGCCAGCCTTGCCAAGAAATATCCCTCTCGGGCTTCCCACTTCCCTGGAAAATTCACTGGCGGTCCTGGCGGTGGCAGCTGCAGCTCGCTGCCCAGAGCTGCATCCCACCCACTGAATTTTCTGGAGTACCTTTCCAGTAAAGGCTCAGACCTTGTTGACTCCAGCATCCCCCAGGCCCTGTCGCTACCCCTTTTTAGCTTGCTGGCTTTCTATATTTATTATTTTTTCTTGTAAATGGGCCCCAAAATGAAATCTATGCTTATGGAGAGATTGATTAGTTAACCAACTCAATTATATCTTTAGCCGAGAGCTATATTAAGCAATGCAGCAAAATTATTGCTCTGTGCAGATCCATTTTGTTAAACAGCTGTTCACCAGCCCAAGGAGGAGAAGATGGAGGTTAAAAATGCCTTTATGATCCCGGAGCCACAGATGCACACAAGCCACGAGGCAGCTGATCCCATGGGCACGCCGAGCGTGGCCAGGACCAAGACAGGCAAGGGGGATGGCGTGAGCCTGGGCTCGCTTCCCAGGGGACCCCCAGCTCCGCGGCGCACTGCGGGACACTCGCTGCCGGGGTCTACAGCCGGCTCCAGCCGGCACTTCGTCAATACCGAGTTGCGAGATATTTACGCACTCTGTGTGCTGGGTTTATGAACAGTGAAGGTGGGCGACGCTCCCCGGCGCGGCGCACGGGGCTGGCTGGCAGCGGGCAGCGGCGGCAGAGCCGGCGGCGGGGCTCCGGCAGCCCTTCGGCGTTCCAGCCCTGCTTCCCGCCTGCCGTCCCTGCGCCTGGCTGCTGTTAAAACATTCACGGCTTTCAGGGAGCTCCGGCAGCTCCAACGGGTTTCTCTGCATAATTAAAAGGAAGCTGAACTCATCTTCTTATTCTAAAGTGTCTTTTAGGAATACAATTAGCTTCCACACCGCTTTTGTACTTTCTAAACCTTTTAATTTAGTCATACAAGGACAAGAGTGTTATTGCCGGGAACAGGTATGTACAAATGCGAAAGGATCTGGGTCAGGCTTGGTCATAATTAAAATTGTATGCCCTGTGTTTCAAGTGCTTTTCTGCATATTACGTCTGCCTTTATGCGCGATTGCAAATGCCCTCGCAGGGAGAGGGGAAAGGGCCACTTGTTCAGACCTTTCTGCGCCGGGCTGGAGAAGCCTCCGTGCCTCTGTGCCGCAGGCACGGCAGGAGCAGCCGCCTCCCGGAGAGCCCGAGTCGGCTCAGAAGTAGGAAAAGGTAGGTGGCCTTTCTAACGCCCTCCGAGTGGCTCCTGGAAAAGCGTCAGGAAAACCTTTGAGCAGCTGATGTGCCACCAAAGAGCTTCCTGGGAAACGATCCTTGTCCTCTGCGGAGCGAGACAGAGGGGAGAAAGGTGCTGGTCTGTTTTGGAGGGAGCGGGAGGCAGGGAAGCGGCTGCCCCTCCTGCCGTAAGCGCGGGAAAAGGGATGCCGAGCGCCGCTCTCTCGGACGCCTCCCCAGCTGCAATGGCATTTCGGGAGTTCCTCCCCAAAGGCGCAGAGGGCGTCAGCCCGTCCGAAGGGAGGGTGCCGGCGCTCTCCTGCGGCACACGTCCCTGTGCGGCGGTCCTGGGTTACGCGTGCGTTCCTTTGGCAGGTAACTCAATAAAAGGGAGCCGCTCGTTACAGACCTGCCCGGCCGGCCGAGCGCCCTCGTAAAAGCGCCCGATGGATCATTATGATCCAGCAGGCTCAGGTGAAATAATGAGTTTTCATTGCCGCGCAATAAACTTTATGGAAGTTATAAAAAAATGAAGCTCCGCGCCGATACAGGCAGGTACCTGGAAAAATGCAGGAGGGGGCTCGAGGGGAAGGGGCCGCTCCGGGTACCTGACAAGTGAATAATTCTGGGAATGGCAGTGATTGGCCTCATGCGGCATTTCCGTGCCGGCCGGGGAGGTGCAGGTAGGAGGCGGGAAGGCTCGGTGTGCTCCGGCTTGCTGTGCGGCTACGGGGAGCGGAGGAGATGGGCACGTGTGGAGGGAGATAGTCTGTGAATTAAATACCAAAACCACCACCCCATTACAGCTGCACACGAGGGTCACTTGTTTTATTGACTGTGCCACAATTCAATCCATTTCCAGCCTGACATTTCTGGTCCTTCCTCCCTCTCAAAGCTTTTCTTTTATGGCAGCTCAGCTTCCCAAAGGGTGTGTTTGGTTGGTTTTTTTTTTTTCTTCCGCTGCCATTCAAAACCTCCAGAGGATTTATGTTTTCTCTCGATCTAAGCTCTGCGCCGGCTGGTGTGCGCTGCCTGGGGGCTGCGGGCCTCCCCCCGAAGCAGCCGGGAGAGGCCAGTGTTGGGCGGCCGCTGTCCCAGGGGGATTTTTGCCCCATCCATGTCCTGCAGTCATGCTCTGCGTGTGCCTGTCACAAGGAGCTTCAGATAATTTCTCATTTCATTGGTGTTTTTCGGGAGAGAAAACCAAATTATAAATGTCACCTGTCCTGCTTTTAATGACGACAGCCCTTTGTGGTGTGCGGGGCGGTGGGGTGATCTCGGAGTAACGGGAGGGGGCTTCTGGAGGAGTTCGAGAGAGATTTTCATTGCCTGGAAGCAATGAAAGGCCGGTGCTTGCGGCTTGCCATGGAAAACCAATCCTTCACGTGAAATTCATCCCGGGCTTGGGAAAACCCTGCCTTCTTGCTGTGGCGTCCCCGGGGACGGTGGGAGGCTGCGGCACCGACCTGCGGGCGGTTTGCCCCGGGGGCAGGCAGGGACAGCCCACGCTCAGCGGCACGTCTGCGAGAGAGGCTGCCCCCGCGGCACGGCACGGCTTTGCCACGTTGGCTATTAAATATCCGATTCGGACTCACCAACTCAATATGTTTGGTGCTATCCGAGGGTCTGGGGCTCGCTCCCAGCCTGCTCTGATTAACGGAGTACCTGGCCAGCAAAGATCTACTGATCCAGTCACCCAGGGCTGTGTTACACACCGCTCGATGCTGCCGGAGAGGCAGCATTAACTGGGAAGCATCGATTTCGGCATTAGCCGGCTTTTACATTCAAAAGCAGACAATGCAAGGACCTTCAATTATCTTCAAAGCATCTGAAGGGAAGGAAATTGGTCTTAGATGTGGTAAATAGGCTCCACAAACTCTGCTGAAGCATGCAAAGATGTACACAAGGGAATTACGGAGTCTTGTGTAACTGGTTGGAGTTTACTCAAAAAGGTGATTGGAATTCTCCAGAGTTCACAGGAGGCTGTTTTGGCACTAATCCGACTCGGGGGCTGGTTAATCTGATGGGGATTATTGCTTTAAGCAGCAGGCCTTGTCTAGCGTTTCCCGAGGAGCCTGTCCCTGCTCAGGAGTGCCTGGACAGAGAGGGATTTCCACTCAAAACAGCTGTACGAGCTATCGCCACCCAGCTCTCCTTGGGGCTGACCTTGTACCTGACCCCGCGTGACCCTGCACCGCCGCTGGCACCTGTGTCCGTGCGGGGTGCCCGCCTGGCCGGGCAGCTCCCGCAGCGCCCTCCTTCCAGCGTTAGCACTAAAACACTCGAAATAACAACGGGACTTCCTTCAGCAGCACTTGCGCTTCCCCGAGCCTGATGCTAATGGTGTCAGCTGAGGCAGTGTTTTGCCTTTGGTTGTATTTTGATTTGGTTTTGGGGGACTTTTTTGGTTTTTTTCTGATATCATATGAATTGCCTGCCTATGTTGGACCAGATTTTCCCAAGAGCATAGGCGCAGCAAGGGACTGTTTCTTAGGCTCCTGAATAATCTGCCTGTCCCTGCAGATGCTGCACACGCAAAAAGTTTGTTCCTGAATTCTCTGGAGACTGGTGGCCCCCAGGGCTCCCTGGCACTGGGTGAGACTCTGTTCCCGGGGCGCCGTGGGGCAGCACTCCCCACTCCCGCGGGAATCATTGCGCCCACGACGGGAGCGCCCCGTTCCCTCCCGCGGGATGCTGCGTCCCCGAGCTCCCCAGCCCCCAGCGGCTGCCTTCCCCGTGGGGCACGGCGGGGATCCCCTGGCACAGCTCTCCATCCGTGGGGCGGAGGAGGAGGAGGTGAGGGGGCAAACGTCTCTCCCCTGGGTGAGAAAGGTCTGCCCTGGTGCTAGAGGCAGGACGGGAGCCCGGGAGCACCCGATCCCTGCTGGACCCGACCGGCAGAGCAGCCCTGGGGCGATTCCTGGCAGTTTGGCTGCCTGCAGCCCGCTGCAGGTCTCAGGATCCCGGCTGCGCCCGCATCATCTGCTCACAGCCATAACGTTGTGTGAAGAACATAAGAGCAGCATTTTTGCGCTCGCCGCCCTCTGCTTTTACATGTTGGGTGACAGCGCACCTGGCTCCCCACGTCTCCCTTTTCCCCAGGCATTGTTCCTTAACTGGTTATTAATGCTGCTGGGGAGCGGGACTCTCCCCGCAAGCTGGTACCGCTCTCCCTCTGCGCAAGGGAGGAAACACCCGCAGGAAAATGACTCTGTTATTGTGCCAGGGCTTAAATAAGGAAATCCTGTTTAAAATGGTTTTTTTCAAGCCCTGGTGGTTTCCCCAGCCCCAAAGGTTGTATCGAGCAAATACACCAGATCTTTCTGACAAGGATTATTGACTGGGAGTCACACACCGTGTAAACAGGGGTGGCAGTTTTGATCTAGAGCGTGTCCGTGTCAATACTCTAATTGATCCAAATGGAGGGAGTTTAAAGCCCAGAAGGAAATCAGGCTGGGCATGCAGGAGCAGCGCGGCCCGAGAGGGAGCCGCCCCCGTGCGGGCTGGCTGGGCAGCGGGTCGCTTTCCCCGTGGTGAGGGGGGACGCCCGTCGCGGGGAGATGGGGGTCCCTGCAGACGGGGGGCTGGGGCTCCGCTTTCCAGCCCAGCGGGATCCATCTGCGTCTGCAGGGCAGGCCAGGCTGGGCTTGCTCTCCCCATTGCTTAGCAACACAGCAGCCGCCGGAGGGGGAAGAGGAAAACCACAGGAGGCTAAATTCAGCTTTCACCGCGCTCCTTCTGAGCCCTCTTCGGAAACCTCTCCCTTGCCGCCCTCCCCGCCTGCCGCGGGGTCCCGGTGCGGGCGGTGATGGAGCGGGGCCGGGGGATGCCGCGGGGCTCTGTGGGAGCGTCGGACTGTGCCTATTCTCGCCAGTATTCCGATCCTTATGGAACGGGTGGTTTCTGCCGTGGCGTGTGGGTCCCTCCAGAAGCAGGTTGGGGCATCTTCAGTTGCCTGCTCGGTTAGGCGCGAGCGCTTACGCTTGCGATGTCTCTCCCAGCGTGGGGGAGTCTCCCCATCCACCTGCAGCTATGGCACGCATACACTGCATGAGGTGTCTCGGAGTGCGCGGGAGCCACTGGGAATAGCGCCCCATGGAAACCCGGAGGCTCTGTCCCCGCACTGGGCGTGCGGCATCTTCCCCCAGGCCCCCGAGAACACCCCCGGCTGCTTGCCAGCAGCGACGGATGCGATTTCAGGAGCCGAGCCTGGCCTATCAAGGAAACTTTCCTCGAAACCCTTCCTCTCATTTGTTATTTTATAGGAGCAGAATGAATCTCCGGGTGTGTGAGTCAGCCGGCAACGTTGCGATAGGCACCAATGGGATAAATACAACCGCTTTGACACGGGAAATTCAGCACTGTCGCTCTCAAAAGGAGATGGGAGAGAAAGAGCTGTCTCGGCGTGCGGCGTGGCCGAAAGCCAGGGTGATTTGTGGTGGGGAGAGGGGAGGCAGACGGGTGCAGATTCACATTTCAGGCAGTATGAAATCACTCTTACATTTTGATTAAATACGGAGCTCCTCGGTAATGAAAAAGCCAAAACAACCTGCAGACAGTTGGTCACGACATGGGAGATCTGAAAGCCTCATTGAATATCTTATCTTCTCCTTGTGCCGCTGTTGCTGTGCGGTGAAGCAAGGGAGAGCGTGAGCCCTCGGTGCCCCCAGCAGCACCCCCAGCCCGCCCGTGGCACCGCAAGGGCAGCCCTGGGCAGTGGGGGAGGTTGCACAGGGCTCCCGGTAGCTCCCTGCAGAATATTTTATAGTTTTACCCACCAATAATCCTACTTCACTCTTTAATTACTCTTCTCTAGCTGCATTTTCCATTGTCTGGTAATTAAATCAAGCAGTACAAGTGCAAAAACACCTAGTGAGCTCCGCTCTGGCGTTACATCAACACCTCGGAGCTGCCAATCACTCTGTTCTCCCGCGCAGCCTCAACGCCCCTCACTGGGAACAGACTGTTTCATCTCTGCTTTCCAATCTCTTGGGGCCGCCGGGAGCCTCTGCCTGGGACGGGGGGCTCGAGGAGGGGAGGGAAGGGATGCTGACCCCGGGAGTGGGGTGCCGGCTCTGCCCAGGGCTTCCCCCGGCGTCTCAGGTATTTAGTGGGAGCATCCGAGCGCGAAGCCAAAGGGCAGGACTGGGGTCTCGCTGCTGCGTCCCTCCCCTCGACCTGCAGCCCCCGTGGCCGGCGGGTCTTGGCGTGCAGGCTGGCAGCTCCGAGCAGCCCGTGCCACGAGCGGCCAGCCTGCTGGCCCGGGCTACCCGCTGTTTGCCTGGGACGTCCTCCAAACGGCGTCCAGTCAGAGGGAATTTTCAGCCTGAACGGTGATTTGGCTTCGTCCTTGAGGTAGCAGAAGGTTTCCCGCGACGCTGGGGGACTCCAGCAGTTTGGGCAGCGAGCGCGTCGCGTGTCCTTTCGGAGAGATGCTGGCCGCAAGGCAGCTGGCCGCGCCGGTGAGCGGGCAGGCGCCGGAGCCAGCGAGGAGGATGGGGAGAACCGGGCGAGCCGAGCTCCTGGCACAGATGCCCGGTGTGCGGGACCCATCCGGCACCGTGGTCCTGGGGCAGGGATGCTGCGCGGGGAGCGTCCCCTCCTGAGGCAGCGCGCGGTGGGAGACAGGGTGCTTCTCCCTCCGCGGGAGCTATTTATCTTGGGAGAAACAGAGGAATATTTTGTATCCTTGACAAAGCAGCACTTTACAGGCGCTTGACACTTTATTAACTAATCTCTGGTACTTGAGTAATTTATTATGTTTAAGCTGGTGCCATCAAGTCTCTCAGCAGTGTCCGTGTGCGCCGGGAAATAAATTAAAGACTGTCCAGAGATACTTGGCTCATCGCTGTGATTGCTGGGCTAGTGTGATGGAGGGCTAAGGTTCTCTCCTCCTGCAAATTGGAAATTAGGAATTAATAAGACGACAGGACAGAGAGCCCCGCTAGCTGCATCTGGCGGAGGGAGAGCTGCTGGCGGGGGACGGGCTGTGCTGGCACGGCACCGCGGCTCCCCGGCGGCTCCAGGAGCGGGAATGCTGCTCGCTGGGTGCCCTGGCCGGGGAGGCTCCGGGGGTGTATGAAACCTAGTGCCATGCCAGTGTTTCTAACGAGGCAACGGGATAATGTGGGTAATTACAGGCCTGTCAGGCTGACATCAATCCTGGACAATATAATGGAAGAGCTGATACGGGACCTCATTAATAAAAAATTAAAGGAGGTAATATAATAAATGCCAATCAACACGGGTGCATGGAAAATAGATCTTGTCAAACTAAGTGGATATCTTTTTGATTAGATTACAAGTTTGCTTGATAAAGGTGATGATGCTGATGTAGTGCTCTTGGGCTGCGGGAGGCGGCCGAGGGGGTGCTCCGAAGCTTTGGGATGGAGCAGCTAGGAGGCAGCGGGGGCAGCATGGCCGGCGCCAACGGGGTTACAAGCGGGCTGAGCGATGGGTCTCACTCTGCCACCCGAAATGTGGCACTCTTGCGGTGGAGTGGCTCCGCCACGTCCCCCTTCCTGGCTTAGAAGGAGGGTAGGGAAGCAGCGGCGCCGCTCTCCCGGACAGCGGCTGTGTGCATCCTCCCAGGGGGCTGTTGGCTCCAGGCTGGACGTTTCCCTGGCAGATCTGCTGCTGGGCACCCCGAACTGGCCCAGAGCCCGCCTGGTACTGGGGGTCACGGCACAGAGTCCCCATGGTCCCTCGGCTGCCAGCACTGGCGCAAGGCAGACGGGAGCGAGCATCTTCCCCGCGGTGGCAGGCAGGGACCCGCTGTCCCCCGGGACCGAGCTGGCCTCGGCACGGGGCTCACCAGCAGTTCGGGGTCCCCTCTGGGCTGGGGGACAGTTTGCAGCTCTGCCGACACCAGTGGCAGCGCCGAGCGGGTTGGTGTGCTGCCCCATCGCCGGTTTCCATGGCAACGCACAATTCCTGGGCTTCTGCTCTGCGAGCGAGCGGGGCGCTGGGGCTGGGGGGTTCTCTGCTGCCAGCCACGGGTGACACGAACGCATGGGCAGACTCACAGGATAATTAAAATGCGTACCATTTAATGGATGACAACAATTGGAACTTTAATTACTCAGCCTGCGCCTGGTCTTTTTTTTTTTTCCCCCCTCCCCAAATTGCCCAACTCACGAAAGAAAGTAGAAGGTGTAGGGAAGGAGACTGAGGGCAAAACCTGATTACATTTATTAAGCCAACACAAAAACTCGGCACTGTAATAATTAAATTAATTATAAAAGCAATTTGCTTCCGAAAATGTGGTTTGACAGCATGCGCGCTATTGCACCGGTGTGACAGCCCTGGCTGAAAACAGGCGGGATGTGACACCCCCCCGCCCCCCCGCCGGCCCCTCCGAAGGTGCAAGGAGCCGCCGCAGGTCTCGCAGCTCCGAGGCGCGCTGGCAATCCATACCGTACGATGCTGGATCTGCACGGAGAGGCTCCCTGCCGGCCCCGCTCACCAGCCGGGGGGCCCTGCGCCGCGGGCGATGGCTTGTTTCGGCTCTGCCGGGGCATGGCGAGCGCCCAAGCCAGAGGGCGGGCGGGCGGCCACAGAGCGGCACAACCGGCCACCCGTGCCTGCTTTCGCCCCAATTTTCTGCTTTCCGCTTAATAGAGGGGGAGAAGTTGCAAGAGCAGCTAAAATGAGCTTTCTAACACCCAGCTCGGTTCACACCTTGGGAAGAATACTCGGTGATTTGCGGGATGCTCCTGGCCCAGCCCTGGAAGGAGACATTGCGGGAGTGCGAGGGAAATGCAAAAGAACACCTTATTCAAGCTAAAATAATGTTTGGGATGGCTACACACTTATGACCTGTCTCGTGTCAGGCGGAGGATGGTTTATGACTTTGTTGAAAGTAAAAAATAATCTGCCGGAGGATGAGAAAAGAGCTGGCTGAAGTGTGACAAGTGTTTGGCTCAAACTGCTGGATCTGGAAAGCTGTTCAAAGGAAGCAGATTGCTTTCAACCAGAAATGGTTTGACTGAAAACCTTGTTTTCCGTAGGAGAAAAAAAGTTTTGACAAAACATTTTTATAGTAACCTCGCTTCTGTCCCACTACCAGTCGCCTCGTCTCCGGTCACCAGGGCGCTGCCCTTAGCACCCCTCCGTGTCCTTTGCGCCGCTGCCGGTCTCATTTTGAGGATGTTTTTACAGCCCAGGAGAGGGGTGAGGATGGGGCAGCGTGGCTGGGATGCTGGAGGCTGAGGGAGGAGCTGCCCCAGTGCAGGTTTCTCCTCTCCCAGTACCCCCCAGTCTGGCTTCCCCTTGCACTGTGGAGGTGGGGGGAGAAGGGAGCTGAGGTCTGTGGTCACTGCCTCCAGCGTGGTTCCCAAATTGCTGTGTGGAGAGACTGGCTCTGCAGTCTCGCAGTCTGCTGGGTTGTGTTTTGCAATTTTGAGTTTTTTTGTTACTGGTGGAGGCTGCTTCCGCCATGCAAAGTAGGTCAGAACCGGAGCAAAGAGCTTTTCGAGCACCCCAGGCTGGGAAGCAGGGAAGTGCCGCGCTCTCCTCTCCCATCCCACTCCTTTCTCCAAAGGCGCATGGATATCCAGCCACTTTAAACCACCAGGTTTGAGCAGCAAATTATAAGTTAAATTATAAATAATGCCCAGCTCTCCCAGGGCTCCTTCTGTTACGCCAGACTTGGAGCCGCTCGCCCAGCCCGTCTCTGCATTCAGGCCAACGCAGTCATTATGTCTACGGGGTGCCTGGCTGCATTGATCGCCCTGAAAAATGCATGAGCGCGCTCCCTCGCCCAGAGCGGCAGAAGCTCAGGCTTGGAGCATCCCGCCGCAGCCCGGAGCCGTGCTGTGCCTGCGCGGCGGCCAGCAAGGAGGGAGAGCAGCCTGCCCGCTGCTGCCCTCGCACCCTCTCGTGCTTGCCGTCTTCTCCCTGCAATGTCATCTGGAGAAATCCAGCCGCTCCGTGCCGCCCTGGCGCTGCCGGGGGACGCCCAGCCCACGCGGGGTGCCGAGGAGTGCGCTTGCCAGCCCAGCGCCACGGTCCCCGCGCGGCAGGGCCGAGGGATGCTGCTCCGGGCGCCGGGATGCGACGCTGCTGTGGCATTCCCAGTGCCACTGCACTGCCGCGGGGAGGGGACGGTGGCTCTCAGCAGCCGATCTGGGTCTCCCCTGCTTGACCACGATGGATGGTGAGCAGGAGGGAGGAGGCTGCCTCCCCCGGCTCTTGGACCGGCTGGGGACTGGGGGACAGGGCAGCCAGGACGATGAGCTTACTGGAAATACGAGTAGAGCTGGGAGAAGTTCAGGGGCGTGCTGCGGAGAGAGGGGTTTTTAACAGAGCGGTAGCATGGCAGCGCTGTCTCCCGTGCAGGTCTCGTGAGTTTTCCAGCGCCATTTCCTAAGTTTAGGCGGCGAGGAAAGTGCTGGCTAAGCTGCTCCTCTGGCTCACCCCGTGCTTCACCCATCGGGTTTCCACGTAGGTGTAATGGATGGAGGAGAGTGGGTTTGAAGGTCTCGGGGGCAGAGAAGACAGCATGTGAGCCATCAGTCAGGTGCAAAAGCAAAGTAGTAACATTTCAGTGCAGTAATTTTTAATAATTTATGATTTTCACTCGGTTCCCAGAGTGTTATTACCTCACTTAATATCATTTACAAATTACACATGATCCCATCAATTGTAGTAAAGTGAGGAAGTGTCTGGGAGATGCTCAAAAATCAAACGGTAGAGAGCAAATGAGAATTTATGAACCTGAACGGGCTGCAGTGATGGCGGGGGCAGCGATGCGGTGCCCAGGACACGGCTCACCCCGGCGCTGCTGGCTCAGGCCCCGCGCGTCCCTGGGCTGACGTGAAGAGGTGGTGGGTGCAGCGGGTGGGAGAAGGGAAAAGGGACGAGCTGTGGGACCCGCCTGCACTTGTGCGATCCATCGGATGGGGTTGGTTTGGATTTGGGTTTCCCGGGCACCAGCAAAGAGGGAGAGGAGGATGCAGGAGGGGAGCCGTGGTGCTGTGTCCCAGGGCTGCGAGGACAGGGAAAAGGGGTGATGCTCAGTGATGCTGGTGAGCCCCGCTGCCATTGCAGAGCTTGGCTGTGCCGTGGGACCCGGCCGGCTGCCGGCACAGGTGGCACGGGGATGGCGCCATCCCCTGCAAGCCCGCCGGAGCCACGCCATGGAGGCAGACGCTGACAGCGACGGGGGGAAGACGCAGCCCCTCTCTCCCTCGCTCTGCAGAGACGGTGCGCAAATAGACTGTGCAAAAACGGGATGAGGGCCGGGGGTCTCGCTGGGGAGCTGCTGCGGCTGCTGCAGCGCCTGCGACCTGTTGCTTCGGCGCCGGCTGCGCTGCATGGCTGATGGCTCCCGACGGGGCTGCGCCGCCCCGCAGCGAGCGAGAACCAAGGCTGCTCTGCTGCAGATGCTGCCTGCTCTGCCCGGGCGAGGGCTGAGCCCCTCCCACCCGCGCTGCTCGGCTTTTTATTGTTTTCTCCTGTGATTCCTGCGAGAAAGGAAGGCAGAAAGCAATCCCTCTTCCCGCTCTCCTCCTCCTCATTAGCGCTGCATCCCAGGCGAGCTCGGGAACGCGCCATTTCCTTTGTGTCGCCGGTGGCACAGAAATCTTCTCCATGGCAACGCGGCCGGCTGCGGGCAGGATGCGGCCGGGCAGGATGCAGCCCGCCTGGATGCTCTGCCAGAGTGGGACAGGGCGCCCGGTGGTGGGCAAGGGGGACTTCAGCGGGAGCCAAAGCGGGCTCCGGACGAAGGGAAGGGGCTGCAGAGCTGCCGCAGCTCGTGGTACGGCCGGGTCGCGGTGTCCGCTGCCGGGATGCACGTCGGGGTCAGGCACCTTGTTCTGGTCTAAAGACAGGGTTTGGGGTGAGCATCCAAGGTCCTGCTGGCAGAGGGAATGCTTGGGGACAGGTGACCCGGGGCCCACGCTGTCCTCTGCTCTCCTCCCCAAAATCCGGCTGTGTTTCTGATGAAGGAAACCCGGGGTGGTTTCCTCCTGGAGACTGCTGGGGAAGGGGTGAAAACGATCCTCCACGCGGCTTCCTCCTGCATTCCTTAATTATCCTTCTCACATGGTTCAGAGACAAGCAAGCCTCTGCAGAGAAAACAGTCCTTTGTTATCTAATAACTCACAGAGAGCAGCGATTTGCATACAGCCAAAGGAAGGGGAAAAAAACCCAAGGAAAACGCCTGCCTCTGAACATCACAGAAGCATTTGATGGCAGTCGCCAGCCCTGGCCGGTCTCCCTGCCTGGAGTTCTCCCCAGTATCTGGGACGAGTGGGACTCGCAGTTCCCTCTCCTTAAAGGCACTGCACTTGGCAGAGCCTTTCAACTAAATTGAATGTCTCTGTCCTGCAAAAATATGCTTACGTTCTGCCTTTCATGCCAGCGCACCTGGACGTGCTGGTGATTGCGCTACTGAAGAGCAGAGCCAGATGAAAAAGCTTCTGAAATGTCAGTGGAAATGGAAGTGGTCAGGAGCTGGCATGCCTCTTCAGCGGAGGTTTTCATCCCGGGCTGAGAGGGGGAGCTGAACTACCAGGACTCGCTGCTAAACGCGGGATTTGTTTGGCTTTGCAAAGCTCTCGGTATCTGCCGGTGCTGTGGGCAGGGTTCCCCGGCCGGGCTGGCCCGTGGCAGGGGGCCGGGGGCAGCGGTGGTCCCCAACGCGTCGGGGGGGCTACTGGCCTCCGTGGACAGGGACCGTCTGGTCCGCAGACAGATGACTTTTCACTTGAAAGACAGTAGCAGCTGCTTAAATGCATTGACTTGCTGAAAAACATATAGATTTGGGTCCCAACGCCACGCAGCGCTATCACTTAGGTGTCTCAGCCCATCTGCGTAAAGTAACTATTGATTTTGGTTGATATGCATTGATTCCAAGAAAACTGCTCTGCTTTGAAAATGAACTTCCAGTAGTTTCAAGGGAAAATGCAATGTGCTGTCTCTCTCGCAGGGCTCCCTTGTTTTGTTAAACGCGGCTCGTGCGTTTGAAAAAACAGAAGCGAAGCCGAACAAATAGCTCGGAGGGAATTAAAATGCATCGATTCTCAGGGTGGGAATAATGGCCTCCGTTAAAAGCTTTTGGAGACGTTAACATACATTGCTTTGAATAAGGATCTCCCTCCGGCCGGCTCCTGCACCTGCTGCCGCCGCAATTACTGGGCTGGGAGGTGGGAGCCGGTGCCCGTCCCGCTGCCAGGGCTGCCGCGAGCCCACCAGCGCTCCCGCGCCCTGCCCGAGGCCGGGCTGTGCCGCCTGTCCCTCCCTGTCTGTCTGTCCGGATGTCCCTCGCTCTGTCCGGCTGTCCTGCCCAAGCTATGTCCTCCCTCGCGGTCAGTTTAATTGGCAGGGAACGGTAATTCGGCAGCGGGTCCCGGCCAGCCTGACCGAGCCTCGCCTCGCCGTTGAGACCGACAGGCGGCGAGTCCATCTGGGAGAGCAAGTCCTAGTCCCTCCAGCAAGTCCTTACTGTTAATTAAAGGTATTAATTGGCATGCAGCCTGCTTGTTTAAAGAGGCGGTGGCCTCTGCGGTGCCTGGCGGTAATTAGAGCTACACGGAGCTGGTCTCAAACCTGGACGCAGGCGGGGAGGGGAGCGGAGCGTCGCAGCCGCGCGTGGGACTTCTGTCGCCATCCCCAGGGATGGGCAAACGCACGGCCGGGTCGGGATGTGGCCCTCCAGCCTCGCAATCTCCCCCCGGCTCCTTTCGGCACCGAGTCCGTGCTGAGAGCGCCCAGGGTGCGTGTGGGCAGCAAGCAAGACGCGCTGCAAGCAGGAGGATTATATCGTCAGGCAACGCGTTTTTGCTGAAACAGATGATTTCTCATAAATCCCCTGCCTTTCCCTGCTTGGTTTGCATTGTAAGCCGCGGGAGGGACGTGTTTGGCGCTGCATTTTGCAGTCGTTCCCCGGCAGCCTGGCTGCTGCTCCTGCAGCCCGGGAAGGGGACGCTGGTGCTGGCACTGGCCACCTCATCCCAAAGTTTTTCAGGCCTCCACCCTAACTTCGTTAAAGTCTTTGCAGTTCAATTTCCGAATGTAGTCTGGGAGCGACATGAAAATTAGATCTAATAATGAATGATTACAACTTTCAAGTTAAGTCTAGTTGGTTGACTAATCAATTTGGTTAAGTGAAAATCCATAGCAAATGAGTCAGCCGCAGTACAACATTTCTCCATCCAATTTAAATTAAAATCACCAACCATAATAATTTCACAATTACTCTGCGAGGATGCACCAGGGACTTGCCCCTTGAGAAGGAAAATGTCAAGGACTGCATGAGAGGCCCCAGGAGCAGGAGGGAGCGTGGAGCAGCCTCCGGCATGACCGACCACTCCGCCTGGGCAGTGGCAGCCCGGCGGGATGCTCCAGCGGGTGGGAGGAGGTGCTGGGTCCCCAGGGCGCCAGCGCGTCGGGGCTCTTTTTGGAGCCCAGGCTTCTGAGGAGCCGCGCAGACCCGGCGCCATAGTGCGCCCAGCGCCCGCCCTCCCGGGCAGCCTCACCCTTGTCCCTTTTCCCTGCCCGCAGGGTGATCCCGGCCCGGCAAGGGCGCAGCCCGCGTTGATAAACCGCAGAGGAGCAGGGGAGTGGGGTCGGGTCTCGTAGATCAATTCGTAATTTTTCTTTTTTGCTGTGGCAGGAATGTGAGGGATGTGAACATTAAATCCCCAGGAAAGTCGCCTCTGCAGCAGTCTTTAGTGGTCTGAATTATTTATGTGTGTACAGTTGTGCTACGCGCTGAACTGTACCAAAAATAAATAAACAAAGCGACTGCGGTCTGCGCAGGGCTGGTTTGGGCTGGGGGTCTCCTCAGGACGGGTCTCTCGTCCCGCTGGCGGGCAGGCGGCGAAGCGGGGGACCGGGCGGTGGGCACCGGCAGTTCCTCCTCCTGTTTTCGGCCGTGTCTTCGGCCACCCGCGTCGTATACTGGAGATAATTAACGATCCGTCCACACAGCGAGGGCAGGGCGAGAGTGCTCCAGCGGATGAATAATGTAACGTTTTTGCAGAACTTCGTACCTGTGCCGAGCAGCCCGGCGCGCGCTTCCTTGCAAGCTGCCGCAGCTCTGCGCGCCTTCGGGGGAGCTTGTGGGAGGCTGCTGCTCTCCTCCTCCTTGTCGCTCCCCGGCCACAAACCCGCTCCGCGGCTGCCCTCCTGGCCCGAAGGGGGAAACCCAAATTTCACGCTGAATAGCCTGGCCGGGGCGAGCGCTGGGGGCAGCACGGCCGGCGCGTCCAGGGGTGCTGGCGGGCAAGGTGGTGTGGACACCTCGCTTCCCCGGGAACTCGGGCCAGACTTTGTGAGGGCTGTCCTGATAAATAATGGAGCAGCTTCCTCTCCCGGCGGCTGGGAAAGAGCTCCTGCCTGACGCGGGAGAAGCCTTTGGACACGTTTCCATATAAAAGGGTCAGGTGCTGGCAAGTGAAAACCAGGAGACGTTTATTTCACGCCGCAAAGGTCCCTGTGAGGGCACTGGCTGAAGAGAAGCAATTGCTTATGAGTTTGGGAGCGGAGGTCTCTTCCCATCACCTTTCCCGGGCTGGGGAATGGGGGGGGTTGTGCCGGGGCTGCTCGCTGCCTGCTGCCAGAGGAATCATAGCGTTTCCCCTCGGAAGGCTGAAGGGAGAAGAGACGATCAGACGTGGCTCATGTAACAGATGGATTTATGGATTATTTGGAGCCTCTTGTACTAATTTTGCAAATGCTGTATGTCTACAGGCTCTTAATAGTTACATTCCCAGCTAAATGGATAAAGAATCCATCTCGTGGGGGCTGGAGGCTTTGGGGAATAACTTATGCAAATCCTCCCGTCTGAAAGCAGGTGGTGCCGAGTGTTCTGCAGTTTCCCTCTCGGGACGGTGCGGACCCGCTCGGTGTGCTCCAAAGAGCCCAAAAGGACCAAACCGTGCGGCCGGCTGGGCCCTGGCTGGGCACACCGAGGGCTTGGGAGGTACCAAAGCCCCCATGGGTAAGGAGCAACGTGCTTCACGAGAGCTGCCGCTCCTCGCCCATCCTTGTCGCTGGGAGCGCTGGAGCCAGGGGACCACCGCGCCCTCCAGCCCCCGGCTGCCGCGGGACGAGGGACGCTCGTTCAGGCCAGGTCCCGGCGGTGGGACGGGAGGACGCTGGCGGGCACGCGTGTCGCAGCGCCGCGAGCCGGTGCTGGAGGGGCCATCCCGGCTGCCTGCCGCTTCCCTCCTCCAGACGAGCATCCCGCCCGCTCCCTGGCTCAAGATGTCCTTTGAATGTTAAGGCTCTGTTTTTATTACCGCTTTAGCTCTAACTAAGAGGGAGAGCTCAGGCAGAGCCGCAGCCCAGTTGGAGAGCAGGAGCCGAGGTGTTGAAAGATGCATTATGAATGCAAGGTGTAGGGAAGAGAAATTATTAAACTCAGAGATAGCAACAGAGCTTCCTTTGTGAGTGGTGGAGATGGGAAATTATGCTGAAGCAATGCATTGCAAATCACCCACTGAAAGGCAGAGAAGGCCCTTTTATCCTCTGGGCCCTGAAGTTTTTCCGGTATCTTTGTATGCAGAGGCATTCCTTCAGGGGAGGAAGAGAAGCCAGCAATTTTGTGCCTGATTGGCAGGCTGTCCAGTGCCAATAAAGATATTTGTTTTTTCAGAGAAGTGCTCACAGACTGAAATCTCGCTCTCGCATTTTCCATTACAGAGGAAAATGAAACTTGGAAGGCGTTCTCCATTAGCGCTGCTTAGCCTCGGAGTAATAGCGGTGCTCCAGCGACTTGAAAGGAGGAACGCTCCGCTCCAGACAGGCTGCGTGGCGCGGGTTCAAAATCGCCGGGGGGCTGGGGCACGGCTGGGGCTTCTCCGCCAGCCTCGCCGCTGGTTTGCGCTCCCGACGCCGGGGTGGCTTTGGTGACACGCTCAGCCGGCAGCGGGGCTGGGTGGCAGAGCCGGGTGGGAGCGGGTGCCGGAGGCTGACCTGCCTGCTGCCGAGGGCGTCGCTGATGGCCGAGGCGCAGCGGGACGGACAGAGGTCGGCCGGCCGCGAGGCTTGGCAGCGCAGCCCGGCATGGTGGGGTGGTCCCACTGGCCCCAGCTCCGCATCCCAGCGGGTCTCAGGGAGCGGGCTGGGGTGGGCGGCACGGTGCGCGGGCACTAATGGGATGTCCTTCTCCGTGGCTTTGCCAGCATCACTTTGCTCCCAGGGGGTGTTTTTAATGTCTGTCGGGCGTGCAGGGCTCTGCCGTCACTCCCCATCCGGGCGAGCCGTCGGTGGGGATGCACTTCCTCGTGCCGAGCTCGTGGGGGATATTCGGGGCAGGCCGAGGGGCTCCCCAGCCCCCGGTCCCCTCCGCGGGCACCGTGCGGGTTTGGGCAGGGGCCGCCAGCCCCCCGGCTGCCCCCCCGCGCCCCTCTGCAGCTCTCGCCGGGCTCTGCGCCGCCGGCCCCGCTCGCCAAGGATCCAAGGCAGAGAGGAGGAACATCTGTTAACACAAATGCCTTTCTAATTTCTTCTTAACTCTCGCTCGGCATCTGCGTCGAACAAGCCCCCGCTCGGCTTGTACAGTGTTTAATTCTGGAACGGATTCAAAAGGCGCTTCGGAGCCGGGAGCAGGAGGGGAGAGCCTCTAAATCTTTAATAAGGCGCCGAGTCAGAACTTCTGCCGGCTCCGTCCTCATCACATGGGGGAGAATAACCAGAGACAGGATTCCTTAATAACAAACACCTTTGCAGCAGCTCATTAAATCACTGCATTTCTGAAGCACAGCAGGACACTTGTGTGAATAAATAGTGCAATCTCCCAGTCTGGAGTATTTTCACATCTGAGTTATTTCCCCTGCATATGATCAGCTCCTTCCTTGGGTTTTTTCGCTCCCCCGTCTCTGCCACGAATGATTTTTGCTGATGAGCACAATTAACAAATGAGAGCCAAAGTCAAAAAAAACACATCTCCCCCTCCTCGTTCTTCCTTTAATGTTTTACACTTCAACAAATCGCCCAGGAAAATGGAGTGAGGAGAGATCGCTGCTGCTGATCTAAAGGCAGAGCTTTTCTCTCCCTTTTGCTGCTTGTCTTTGTAGATGAAAAAACACCAAAAAAAAAAAAAAAATAGAGAGAAAAGAGGGTGGCAAAAAAAGGAGGGTGGAAAGACAGACCCTCTTTGGGGTGTTTATTTGGCCGGCGTGCTTGCTCCTTTCCTCTCCCAGCTCACGATGCCAATGAGATGCTCTAAAGGTACCAACGCACCGGGAGACGCGGCAGAGTTGACTGCAGTGAAATGCACGGAGCAAAAGGCGTCCTTGCACGGGGCCTAAAGGAGGGGATGGAGGCGGCTCTCGGCAGTCTCCAGACCCAGGTCCATGCGGATGGGTGCCGGTGCCGAGCCAGGCCCCCGCTCAGCCCCTTGGCAGCGCTGCCGTCGGGGCGCAGCAAGCGCTGGCCTGTGGCAGGGGTCCCGGTGCAGGGGTCCGGGGGGGTTCCCGGTGCAGGGGTCCGCAAGGGTTCCCGACGCGGGGGTTCCAGGGTCTCCCTAGGTGCTGCTTCCCAACCACCGGCAGTTCTGCAGAGTTTCGCTGGTTGCCTGGCGCTCCCTGGTTTACACCCCTCGGTGCCACGTTTCCCATGAAGCATTTTCCAGCACGGTCTAATTACAAGGTAAATAAACGGGCCCTCCCTTACAGTTAATTTGTAAGGTAGCTTTATTACCGACAGGAGAGAGATGACACAGAAGGATATTACATACGGTGTTGCTGGTAATTATTTTTATTACTTCATGTGAGTTTTATGGTGGTAGCAGGGAGAGTTTTGAGTTGCCGCTTCCCGTTTTGGTGTAATTAATGTTCCCTGCGCGCCGCGGGCGGCCGAACGGAGATGTGTGGGGGTCAGGCGTTGTGGTCCGTGCTGGGCTGGCACCGGGAAAGACTCTCTGCCGTCTGGTCCAACCAGCCTGCTGCCTGCCCTGCCTGCGCGCCAGGGAAGAGCGAGGGGGCTCACCCTCTGGCAGCGCCGCCATCGCCAGGCTCGCTTCCACGTCCCGCCGCTCGCCCAAACTCGGTGCTTGCAGAGGAAACCGCTTGTATCCGCAGAGAGCTGCGCCGCAGAAAACAAAGGTATATAAATGTCTTTATGAAAGATGATGAATTCCCACAGCCTTCTCTAGCGAGTTTTGCTTCTGTAAATCTCTCCCTCTTTGCGTTTGCTAATTGGTCTTAGCATTAATTAATCTGATTTCATTACATTCTCTTTAATTTGCCCAGATATCATTTCTTTATTGGGCAAAGAAACGCTTTAGAGGATTGTCACAATTGGAATAATTCCCCCCTCCCCTTCTTTAAAGTTACCGAGAGAAGTCGTTATCAATTAAGCTAATTTGCAGACACATTAGGGTAATCGTTTTAGTTTAGCCAAATTTGCGAAAATTTACATAGCAAATTGACCTTCCACTTTTTCACTTAAACATATAAAGCGCAAGAGAGACTTGTGCTGGCATTGATAATGAAACGGAGTTTATTTTGCATGGTTCTCTTACTAAAAGAGGTCTAATTAGACCAAGTAATTTTTTATTTCATCCGTAATTGCAAAACAAATAAGCTCTTTGGCAGTTTCTTCCCTTTCCCTTTGCCGGTGTCACATGGATGGGGAGCGTTAATAGGAAAGTCGTGTTCTCCTAATTAAGCCCCATTTGATGTCTGCCCATCCTGCCGTCTGAGGCGCTTTAGCTTCTTCCAGGTATCCTCTGGTGGAGCTGCCCAGGCTCCCGGGATCACCCCGGAATAGCCAGCTCCCGGTCCCCGCCTGCCGGATTAGGAGGGGCGACGGGGCGGCAGGCGCAGGCGGTGGGAAGACGGGCACGGCGGGGCCGGCAGCGCTCTGCTCCCGACCGAGGCCATTTGCATTTTCCTCCTGGCTTCGCCCACGTGTGCGGGTCGGCACGAGGCACCCGGCGGCGGAAAATCGGCCCCCGGGACTGCGAACCCAGCAGACCCCCTTCCCCCGCCACCATACTTTTTCGGCCTTGAGTGTTTTTAACGGCAGCCTTCATGGTTTGATGGAGGATTTTACACTAATGCAAGGCATTACCTGGTTAATTTGGCCAGAATGGAGTGTAATTTTGCACGGTCAAAGTCATAGCTACTTGAGCTAAAAGTTCCATTACGGTGCGCTGCCCACCCAGCGGTTTCAGAGCACGGAGAGATAAGTAGCGTTTTATTAATGGGTGTCCTCGGGAGCTTATTGAAAGGAGGATGGCTCCTCGTCTGCGTCGCAGATGAACGCGGCAGAGGAGCCGAGGCAGCGGGGGATGCCGGTAGGCGCGTGACCGACGTGCCGGGGCGGGGGGCCGTCCACCGCGCGCTCGCAGCCACGGCCCCTCTCCTTCCCCGGGACGCCTGGGTCCCCCGCGCTCCCAACCAGCAATAGCGTCGTTATGCCGAGCGCTGAATAAACATAGGACACGGCGCTGGCTCCTCTACCTGCAAATAATAAATCATCCTCTTTGATGGCTGGTGCTGGCCAGGGCCCCTCAGCCCCTCGCGGAGCCGGGACTCGGAAGGGGCTGTGCTGTGCGGAAGGTTATAGTGAGGTGGGGTCAATCTCTTCTCCCAAGGAACAAGCGACAGGACAAGAGGAAATGGCCTCAAGTTGTGCCAGGGGAGGTTTAGGTCGGATATTAGGAAAAACTTCTTTACGGAAAGGGTTCTGAAGCATTGGAAGAGGCTGCCCAGGGAGGGGGGGGAATCACCGTCCCTGGAGGTATTTAAAAGCCGGCCAGACGTGGTGCTGAGGGACGTGGGTCAGGGGTGGGTTGGGCAGTGTAGGTTTATGGTTGGACTCGATGGCCTCGAAGGTCTCTTCCAACCCAAGTGATTCTGTGATTCTAAGAAGGACGCTCTCTCCCACGGGGAGAGAGCCCTGGGGCTTGCAGGAGCAGAGCCTTGTCCCGCCAGGCTGGGGAGAGAAATCCCGGCACCTTAAAGTGCCGTTAGTCTGGTTCTGCAGTTCTCCTGCCTTCTCTCCCGCCATCCTGCTGCAGAACGAGGCGTGCGATGAAGCGAACCAGCCTTGCGCAGATCGTCCCGAGTCCCGGCTTGTGAGCGGAGACAGCTGTGACCGATTCCAGCAAAATACCTTGCGTCGGGGCTACAAAGCCCAGCTAATCTCCCCGCCGACATGGAGTGGGTCCTTCCCCGCCACACGCCTGCGCTGCCAGAGCAGGGAAGGGGGGGTAACACTTTGGAGCCACTACAAACGCTCCGGAAAAGGCTCCGCCACGGTAGCGAGCAGCTGGTGCGGCTAATCCATTTTCCAGGCGCGTTTGCAAGATACATAATTAAGAGTTCTGTCGAGGGGGGAGCAAAGCAAACCCTTAGACTTGTTTGTAACATTCTGGCTAGTGTAATACCTGCTCGGGACCTCCTTTTCCAGCGAAAGGCATTAAGGCGATCCTTAGGCAACGCGGCTGGGATTTCACAATGGCGCCTGCCAAGGCGTTCATTTTGAGTAAATATTTGCGAGGCCATTTGCCGTATAGTTAAGCTCAGTGAAGGGATCCT
The DNA here is from genome assembly GCA_013398295.1 of Chionis minor. Taxonomy (NCBI): domain Eukaryota; kingdom Metazoa; phylum Chordata; class Aves; order Charadriiformes; family Chionidae; genus Chionis; species Chionis minor. The sequence goes on from VZSF01010478.1 coordinate 110,372, forward strand.
GCAGATTCTGGGGGGCCTGTTGACCACTGGATCAATTCAGATGCTGACCCCTTTTGAGCTCCCTTCCCTGATTTCCAGCGTTTCGCTTAAAAAATCTGCTCTGTTCAATTGAAGCAAAGCCAAGGCAGGCGTGCTCAGCCCCGTGGAGCTCAGCAGCGCTTGGCTGGTTTATGCAGCCAGAAAACGTGCCCTAACCCTGCCCGACACCGTAACGGGAGCGATCGGGCTCGAGGCACCCAGCCAAGGGCTGCCGGTGCCCATTTAAACGGTTGACCCGGCTGAGCGAGGGAGGATGCTGGCGGGAACCCGGCTCTGAGCAGCCTCTCCCTCCCAAGCTTTGCAGATGGCTGGTAGAGAGCGAGACTGGCACGGCGAGCTGCCTTCCCCTGCCTCCCGTCCCGGGGACCGGATGGCCGCATGAGCCCCATGAGGCCGAGTATCCGTCTTGCCGGAGTGTGCAGGGAAGCAGCAGATGCCCCTGATGCTGCCGGCGTCGGGGCTGAGTCAGCAGAGCCGCAGGCACCCCGCAGCCAAGCCCTCGGGGGAGCGCGCTCATCCAAATATTAGCAAAAACACAAAGCGGGGCGGGAGAGGATGAGTAATTTACTCCAGCCCCAGGCAGCCGCCTCGTCATCATCGGAGGTGGCAGCGGCGAGCGTGCTGACAAGTTGCGTGCGTCGTACACGCCTGTTAACTTGCTTGCTTAATGAAAAATGCAGAGTTACCACGGCGCCTGAGCACGCCGCCGCACGTGGCTCCTCTCCGGGCGAACCGCTTCTTCCAAAGCCAACAAAGAAACCCTGGCCGGGGTTGAAATCCGCCCAGCGCTGGCCTGCGTCCAAAGCCATGCTTTTGTGGAAGTCGAGGGATGCTCTGTGGCGGCCGGGGGGACGCAGGGCACTGCCACTCGGCGTCGCCGCCTGCGCCTGCACGAGGGGAGAGCAAGCACACGAGAAAACACCTATTTCTGCTTTAAAAAAAAATCTGGCCGCGGTCTCTAATTTGTCTTTAAGACACATCTCGCACCAAAACAAGCCTATTCGACACCTCGGAATGAGGTCTGCCAGCCTCCTGCCCGCGGGGTCGCACCTCGCCGGGGCCACAGCCGAGGCAGGCGGGGAGAATCGATTCGGGGGGCGGAAGCAGCGGCGCCGCGCAGGGAGGTGTCGCGGAGGCGAGGGAGAGGGTGGGAGGTGGGCTCAGCCCCTCGTGCAGCGGGAGCCTCTCCAGCCCGCCGGGTGTTCCCATCCCGCCCCGCGCGCCTGCGGACCTGCCTGATTACCACTGAAGGAAGCGAGGTGGGCTCCTGCCTGTCTAACTGTCAGGGAGGGTGACTTCACCGTGGGGCAGAGATGTGGAGACGGTGCAGGAGGAAGGGAATAGTCTGTGCCGGGCTTGATCAGAGCGGCCGGGTGCTTTAGATTTTTTCCACCAGAACTCCGTTTCCCCCGGGCGCCCGAGGCGAAGCGCAGCCGGGGTGGCGAGGAGGGTGCTCATCAGGCTGCCGTGCCTCCCGGGCACTGTCTCTCACACCGCAGGCACCGGCACCACCGCGCCCTGCGCCTTTCCCTCCCCAGCACCTCACGGAGCAGAGTCCTCGCTCCGCACGCGCCTTCCTGGGGCAGGCAAAATGCACTCGCCGGGCCCGGCCCTGCCTTGCAACCTGTTTGCATCTTCATTGCTGTTATTATTATTAATAATAATTACAATGTCGTTATTTCTGGCAGCGATGCAAGTCCTTCACGTGTGCAAAGGATGGGTTTTTTCCTTCTGGAGGGATCCAGGAATCCTGCACCTACCTGTGTAGTATTTCTTGTGCCTGGTTGAAGATCATTAGAGCCTTTGTTAGTGGAGCTGACTGACAAGGGGAGTAGATTAATATTAGAACACCCTGTCAAAAGTGGTGAAAAGGCTGGATTGATTTTATAGGAAGTTTAGTCAGAGTTGTGTGTAAAGCCCTTGGGGGGTTACACTGCAGTGAATCAATCTCCTATATTAGCAAGTCCCTCTGGGAACAGGCAGCTTCACTGTTTATTACAGCCAAGGCTGCATATAATAGATATGGCATTCGCTTTCTCCCTCTCTCCTCTCTCGTAATTCCCTACTGGAAATTGCAGCCGCGCCGATGAGCGCCCGAGACAAGCGGAGGTGCCGGGGGTGTCTGGCACCCGCAGTCCCCAGCCCCGGTCCCCAGCGCCCCCTCCCCGGGCGCTGCCGAAGGGATGCGGCTGCCGAAGGGATGTGGCTGCTGAAGGGCGGGCTGCCGTGCTGCCCCCTTCCCCGGGCAAAACGCCACCCAGAGCCGCTTGCCTTTTACTTGGGGATGGGCTAATATCTTATTCACGGTGGCAGCTTTCATCCCGGTACCCTGGTAACCAAGTGAATACACGCAGGACGGTATCACAGGAAGCTTTTGCAAACGTTAGTTAACGAACTCCCACAACGCTTGCATTAGGAGAGTTTTAGGCAACCCTTAAAAGGAAGAAAAAGTCCGCATCCAGAAGTGATGCGAGCTAGATATCTGCGCCCTCCGTCAGGCCTAATTGCATGCAATTACTGCTGTATGTAAATCAGCAGAAGGGGAAGAAAGATGTTGCCGGTTACACACCAAGAAGCTGTAAGGCAGGGCAGGGGGCAAGGGGCTTTGCCTGGCAGCTGCTTCTGCCTCCCGGCCATCGTCCTGCCGGCCCCTGCGCGCGGAGATAGACCTGCTCCGGGGACGGGTCGGAGGCTCCGCGTCCCGGCCCCTGCTTCCTGGTGCCCGAGCCTGGGGAGCTCCCACCGCCCTGTGCGCACCCACCGAGCTGCCGGAGTGAGGGCAGGCACTGCGTGGGCACAGACAGGTAGAAGTGTAAATATTCCAGTGGAATATACGCTGGCTGGTTTAAGTTAAACAAGCATGAACCAACTTGAGCCTTCTTACACTCCGGAGTCCTGCCACGTTTTGCCGAAAGAGGCTCAAAGGCAATTGTGCCATGCAAAGAGACTGTGACATAAAAACTGCTTTGTAACCGGCTCCGGAGCGGGCTGGTTCAGGTGTGAGTACAACACGGGTTGTCTTTTTTAACTGCCATTGCTGCAAGCTTTCCCCGCGAGGCGCGTCTCAGCACCGTGGGTTATCACCCGGGAGAAGGTTCCGCGCCTGAAACATGGTGCTGGGAAGCATCACCAGCGGGTGTGCGAGAGCGTCTCCGCAAGCATCCCACCGCAGCCCCCCTCCTGCCCCAGGCAGCAGCTCCCGGAGCGGGGCGAGGGCAGAGGGGAGCGACAGCCAGCCCCGGACTCTTCCCGAGGGCCCTGCTTTACAAGGCACAGCACTTCTGAAGAGGTGCAGCCCTCCGGGTGCCGGGGGGATGCTGCGTCCTCCCTCCACCAGGGCCAGCAGCCGGCTCAGTGCTGGCTGTTCCCGACCCTGACTTCCTTCCCACCCTGGCTGTGGCTCTGGGGAAGCTCTTGTGCAGATGAAAGGCCATAAATACGTGTATTCCAACATTGAACATCTTTGTTAGCAGTCATCAGTATTGCCTTAGCACCGCCGCTGCCTTCTGGCTGCTTGTTTACTCCCTGCTTCTCCCGGGAATCCCTCTCCCCCGCCGCACCAGGGGCTGCTGGGCTTTCCCTGCTCCTGCCCACCGCGGGCTTGCTGAACAACACACTGGTTTTGCAGGGGGATACAAATCGGAGGCTCCTCCTGGAGCTTTCCATAGGAAATAAAGCGCATTAGTTAATTTTACAATGAAATGTCTTTTTCAAGACCTGCCTCTCAGCTGGGCAACTCCGAGCGGTTGGTATCCGACAGTGCCTGTCCCAGCCCTCGGCTGTGCTGCTCCTGTCGGGAAGTTTTCCTTCCCTTGCTGGTGCAGACGGGCCCGCTGCGTGCTTGGAAGGCTCCCGGGAAGCATCCCAGCGGAGCCGCAGCCTGAGGCCTCTGCCCACCATCTCCAAATAAGGCGGTGGTTCCCCGTTGGCGTGCGTGTGCGTGTGTGTAACAGCCCTTCCATGTGGCGCTTAATAAGCGGATAATTTTCATTCTTCCTCTTCCACTGTCACCTACTTCACTTTTTATCTGCACAACAGAAATTCCTTCCCGTGCCCCCTGTTCTCTTCTTTCACTAATGCTCTTCACTTTCAAATGCTAATAATCCACAGCACTAAAAGGCTTAGAAGTGGTTCTAGATTGTTTGATCTTTGCCCTGTGATCTACTTTCATCTTTCAGCTTTCAAATGTTACTTTAGATTTACTTTAACCTATTAACACGCTTGGTATTCACAGGCATGCACTTTTACTATGTTTTGCATCAAACCCACCCAAATTCTAATGAAGACGAGGAAAGTTAAACTTCTGGACATCAACTTTTCAGAGCGTCCGTCCTCCATTGTGGTGAGTACAGCCAGGATTTTTTCCCTCCTCAGGGCATGGATGTTTCCGAGAGGTGCTGCCTGGCCACCTCAAGGACAGGGGATGTGGTGGGAGATGCTGGGGGAGCAGGGACAGCCCCGGACACAGCCCAGACCTCTCCCAGGGGATGCGGCAGGCGGGGAGCCGGGCTCCTCCTTCCCCTTTTGTAACGACGCCTCTGGAGAGAAGTGCTTTGAAGCCACTGCTTTGTTCCCGAGCTCCTCCAGACTGCCTCGTCCTTGTCGGAGCAGCAGTGGAGACATCAGAGCCCTCCCGAAGCTCTTACAGCTTCATCTGGACGGCCAGCCAGCGCCTCCGCCCTCGCCGAGAGAGGCAGCCAGAGCGCTGGGCAATTTTCAGACATTAGGGAATGCAATAAATCAGAAAGCAGAAGTTACCGAGCGCTTTGCTAATGGACGTTTCCTTCCCGAGCGTCCCCTTTCGGGCTCCCTGGGGCACGGAGGCTGCTTTCACAGGGGGAAGCCAAGGGGAGCCGTGCCAAGTCCTGATCTCGGCCGGAAAATGTGCTGAGGAAGGAGGATACAAGGTGAGAGGGAGGCACCGTCCCCGGCCGATCTGCGGCAGGAGCTGCAAAGGGCCGGCGTGGGGTGTCCGGCTCTTCCTCCCGCTGGAAGCGACCCCGTGGCAGAAGGCAGCCCTGCTTCGTGCCGGAGCCCGTGCTGCAGCCGCGGTGCCGGCAACCTCCCTCCTTCCGCGGGGCGCCGGCAGGTCTGTCCGGGTGCCTTCTGCTCCCGCAGCCGGGCACGACCCGCACCCGTCCCCCAGCCTCCCCTCTGCGGCGGCAGCCCGGGCTGCAGCACTTCTCGAGGAGAAGCAAACTGTTTAATATTTAAACCCAAGCAGCCCAGGCAAAGCTGCTTTTCTTTTTTTATTTATTCTTTTAATTAAATGCCAATTAGAAAGGAAGAGAGAGAGGAAAAAAAGGCATTAAACACTTAAATACACACTACACCCAGGTTGCTCGAAGTTGCTACGAGCTAATTAGCTACTTAAGTGATCGTTTGAAATTCCATAGCAAACAATCCATAATCTGCCCCAAAACCAGCAGCCGGCGAGGAGAAGCCCTCAACTTCCCTTGCAAGAAGCAGGCAGCACCCGGGTGCCTGCGGGGCCACGGAGCACCGCCGTGCCTGGGCACCCGCGCGGGGCTTCGGCTGCAGACGTCCCTGCCGCCTTGCGTGCCAGCGATGGATCAGCTCAGGCACCGGCGCTGGGATGCGGGGTTTCCAACCGGGACCTGAGCACCTCGTCCATCACCCTGCAGGAGAGCGGCAGGTAAAGAGCGACGGGTTCATCAGAGGCAGCCAGTCAGCCCCCACCCTCATCAATTCCGGCAGCGCCTGCGCATCCGACAGCCTCTTCCACTCCTTTCCGCAAGATTTATTAATTATCGATGCCGGCTCCCGCATGGCACACAGAGGAGCTCCCGGCAGCGTCTGGAGGGGACAGGCATGCCGCAGGAGTCGCCGGCCGGCTGCCCGGGGAGCTGGTGGAGTTTTCTCCTCCCTTTCTCCCACTCTTCTTTTCAGAAGCGCTGTCGGTCTCTGTGTGGAGCGCGAAGAGGAGCGGGCCAGCCGGTGCACATGCGCGTGGCGGCACGCGATGCGCAGGGAGGACGCTTGCTGCGCTGCGGCAGCTCCTTCGCGCGCCCCGAACTCCGGTCCCTCTCTCAAGCCGTGGCTCCGGGATCCAGGCGGCTCGTGCCAGTCTCGGCTCCATTTGGAGCCCGGCAAACGGCGACACCAGCTCGTAAGCATCGGTCCTTAAGGACCAAACCACCAGTTACCCCAAATATATCCATTTGCGGCTGAGGCGGGGTGGTTTTCAAGCGTGTCAGCTGCCACCTGAGGATGAGCTTCCAATTTTCTGCATTTTTTTACTTTGCTTATTGTGCTGGAAACCGCTTTTCCTGCAGCCCCTCACCTTGGGAGAGGTGGGACGGGGCAGGGAAGGAGCTGAAGCTCACAGCCCAGGCCGTGCCCCTAAGCTAAGCTGGTTTGTATGCTGTTAGGAAAAAAAAAAGGTAGAAACATGCTTTTTAGTGCCCGTTTGCCCTTGCCCTGCTCTCCTGCGGGAGGGGTGGCAGGGCAGAGCAGAGAGCGCCGGGAGCCGGGCAGCGTGCAGAGCTATTCATTAGCATTTGCATGCATGCTAATAAGAGAGCATCATTTCAAACTTCAGCCCTCATTTGCCTGCTACCAAACAGCAAAACAAAGCGAGCGAGAGGCTGTGAAGGAAGAGCATGTTCTAAATGCACCGGGGAGAATTCAAAGGCACTTTAAAGTGGGGATGTGGTCTGGGGAAGAGCCTGTTTTCAATGCAGATTTGTTTTTGTTTGAATTAGTTGATGCTTATTTTAAGCTCCTGTGGCACATTGTCATCTCTGGATTGCTTGTTTTCCTGTGCCAAAGTCAACCTTAATTTCTCCCCTCCTTTCAAGAGGGAGGCGTGATTTTCCCTCTGCTGCGCAGAGCATCAGATGGGCAGGACAGACCCAGCTTCTCTAAGTAATGCTGACAAGATTACCTACTGATTGCCGGAGTAAAATGTTGCATTTCAACTAAAGCCGGGGCAGATGGCGGAGGAAAGCGCTGGAAATTTGGCTTTAATTCCTGGTGAAGGACAAACCTCGTGGGGACCGGAAGATCGCTTTGGATAAGCTGGAAAACTTTGGCTGCTTTTCTAAGGCTTACCTGGTGATCCCGCGCAGCGGGAGCCGTCTGGGCTGCAGCCTGCCCCGTGTCCCCTGTCCCGGCAGCTGCCAGATGTCCCGGCAGCGCGGAGGCTGCTCCGCTGGAAAAGCCCCTCGGCCGGCATCGGGAAGCCCCCACGTTGGCTCCTGGCCCCGGGTGGCACAGGGGGCGACCAAGAGGAGCCTCCGGCAGGTTTTTCTTCAGCAATGAGTAAATGTGTGTCTTGCTTCCGCACAGAAGGGGCCAGCGACTTTGAGTGTAGCCTGGGCCAGGCTCCGGGGACACGCCGCCTGCCCCGGGAACGTCTCTACCTCCCGCGTGGTACCGGAGACTCGGGACTGGAACCCTCATGAAACACCAGCATGTGTTGGCAAGCCGTGGGACCCTCCTGGCCCTCCCGGAGAAGAATGAAGCCAGGACACCTCCCAGATCCCTCAGGCAGGCAGGGGGCTCGCACCCAACCGCTTCACAGGGAGGGGAAAATAATTCCAAGGCGGTGACGGCGAGAGTTTCCTGGTGAAACGGCGCTGGCTGTCGCCCCGGCAGCCATCGCGTGACCAGGGTGCTGGGTGCCCTGCCGAGACCGCCACCGCCCCGAGGTCTGTGTCCGGGGGGCAGGGGCACACGGGAGCCACCCTGCCGGGATGGACGCGGGCTGCAGGGGCTGCACCACTCTCCACCGAGGGCTTTGCCCGCGGGATGGAGCAAAGGCCGCCCTGGGAGTCAGCGGAGGGCACGGCGCTGCCTTCAGCTGGACCCAGGCGGGCTGCGGTCAGCCCGGATCTGCAGGTGCAGACAGAACCCAGTCCAGAGGATCAAATGTTAACTAATTAGCTAATTAGTTTCTTATTAGCAGCTAATGGCCAGAAACTTCACCGGCATCTGTTGCCTTCGCTGGCAGATTGGGCGGATGCTGAGAGCGCTGGATGCGAAGGAGGGATGCGAAGGAAGGCTCTCCCAGCACCCGCGCCGCTCTGCCTGCCGCCCTCTCGCTCCCTCGGCCCCTGTTCCTGATACCTCTCGGTTCTGGTTTTGTACGTCTTTGAAGATGGGCCCCTAGTAAATTATTTAAGGCCATAAATAAAGCTCTTGACCTTTCCTTGAGCTTGCCTCGAGACACTCTTCTCCTCCTGTGTTTTGGCTGCTCGCCTGTGTCATCCCCGAGCCCGCTCTGTTTCCCGTCGCGCTTTCATCCTGCCGGGTTCGCTCTTCATTAATCGCCGCCCGAGAGGTGCGAGGTGCAGGCGCAGACCCCTGCCGGTGCCGGGGAAAGGGGACGGGCTGCGAGCCCCCGCGCGTCCCTCGGGGCAGCTCAGCCCTCCCGGGACTCCTCCTGGCCTGCAGCAAGCTCGCTCCCGGTCCCCGGGGGTGGCAGTCCCTGGGATTTCAGCTCAATCATTTCTGAAACGGGGAGCTGTAGCTGAACCGCCTTTGCGGTTTAACAGGATTTTGCACAGCCTACACAGCAGAGGCTGGAGCTGCTCATCACCTGCTGCTGTAATCTGCACCGTTAAGCCTCCGGCTCTATACACAAAGCTTAACTTTGCTTTGCTTATTTGCCTTCTCTATTCCCTCGCATCCGGCAGCCATATTTCAGGGAGGAAAAGTTAATCATTTTTTCCCCTGACTCCAGACAAAGGCATTTCCAATGAGATACAAATTGCGGGTGAAATTACTGGCTTTGAGCCTCAGCTGGGAAAGGCCCACTTAAAAGAGTCCCCACCGACGGGAGGAAAGTCATTTGTGGGAGATTCCCGGGCCTCACGTGCCGTGTTTCGTCGTCTTCCCCGTTTCTTCGGGGACGAAACAGAAAGGAGGCAAAGAGCAAAGCACGGGTCGTGCCTCCCGCTGCCGGGGGAAGGAGCAGCCGCTGCTGCTTGGAGCCCGGGCTGGGGGGACACCTGAATCCCGGCGTGCCTCCTTTCCTGCCTCCCTCAGGAACGCCAGCAATGGTGGAAATAGCTGCCCTGACCTGCAAAGCCCATCGGGTGGCCGTGGCCGAGCGTCCCCGGGGTGTGGGCTGCGCCGTTGCATCCAGCCCTGGGCTGTGGAGGGCTCGCACCTCATTAGCTCTCCTTATAGGTGCCGTCTTGGAAGATAAATGTACAACTTAACGCAGAGGTACGCTCTCCGGGGAAACTGAAAAGTTATAGGTGTTAGCTTTGTAGCTTTATGAAAACGCTTTCTTATGGAACCTGAAATGACCGAGATTAGATTGAATTAATATGTACAGGTTTTTTATAATGATTTCTAGCACAAGCATTTCATAAAAATGCAAATCTCAGCTGAGATTTATAATTAGTGGAGATATGTGTGGAGCTAACAAATTATCAGCACAGCCACGCTCTCCACAGATAATTGCACGGGGCTGCGCGCACATCCCGCCGCAGCCGCTGAACCTCGCGGGGAGCGCGGGGCGCTGCCGACACCCTGGCGGTGCCTGGGAAACCAGCTGGAGCTCCGCAGTGAAGCGGGATGCGCCGGCATGTAGCAGAGCACCCGGAGCGTCCTCTGCCACCCTCCCTCGGCGGAGAAGGAGGTGGCAGGGTGAAGACCTCGCGGTCTCGTCCACGTGTCCTCAGCAGGGCAGCCATCCCAACACCCCTGCACACTCCTCCTTGTGAGCTGTGGACGTTTCCACGGGTGTGGGATCGGGACCCTCGGGAGCATGAGAAGCGGAGAGCTGCGATGGTCCAAGACATGGTGACCCCGTTCCCTCTGGGACAATCCCTTTGGAAGAGATGGATTGCCGCATGCTGATTTTTACAGCATTTCACAGTTTCCTGAGCATCCCCAAATCCAAGACCCTGGACACTGCTTCAAAGAGCTGCCAAAAACATCGTTGCTATTGCTCAAAAGTTTTCAGGGAGAGAGGAGAAGTGGGAAAGGACAGGGAGCCTTCGAAGGAGGGCAACTCTCCTCCAGGCAGTCCTCCACACATCACGCTGTGAGGCTTCATTTCTCTTCCCTTCTCTCTCTGCCATTTCTTCTGGAGGCCAGGAGAAGACCCTGGCGGAATATTAACTCCGTGGTCGTCAAGCGATTATTTATTACTATCATTGCTTTCGGGTCCTTTGACTCCTCTCTGTTAATTAGGCTGCAGGGTGTAATAAACGTGATGGAAAGTGCCCGGGCGCGGGAGGCAGGGAGCTGGAGCTGCTCCGGGAAAAGCACGGAGGAGCAGCCACGCCGGGCACAGCGACCATCCCCACTGCACCCGGGCTCAGCGCCGAGCAGGAGGGCAGAGGGAGACCCTCGGAGCCGGAATGCGCATCCTGGGTCTGCTGGAGCAGAAGCCGCTGCCCCGCGTCACGCCATCCCGGCACCCTGGGCTGCGCCCCAGCTTCGGTCCCAGCAGGGATGGATGGTGCCGCACATGTCCCGGGGGCATCGCGGGGACGAGGGGAAGCTGGGGCCTGCGGCAGAGCTGTCCTGCCCCTGCCCTGCACTGGAGAAATATTAAGAAAGGACGGAGAAATGAGCTCATTTAAATGGCATTTGAATCCCCCCTGGGGACTCTTGCAGAAGCAGAATGTGAATAGTGCGGCTGAGCGCTGGGTCGAGAGCTGAGAGCAGCTCTGCTCCAACAGTTATTTAAAATTTAAACCCACAAATTAAACAGATTCTTTTTTATGATGATAGAGTCCATGTCCCGGGTCCCCGAACTCCTCTCACTCGGTGCGGCGGCGCCTCGGGGACTGACGCCGGCTGAAATATCGCTGTTCGCCAGCAGCTTACAGGTTCCAGCAGCAGCGCTCTCATTTCCGACCAGCCCCACTGGGCTCCTTGGGTCCCCTGGCCCGGCGCCGAGCCGGACGCTTTCTGCTCCCCCGGGATTTTCCTGGAGGCGCCGGAGGGGTGAAGCTGGCAGCGTCCCCTCGCTTCCCCACCACGCTGCTGCGGGGCAGGGGCCGGCTGGAATCTCAGCCGACTTCTGCTGCGAGTTTTGACTTCATTTTTTAAATTATCGCTCAAAGCACAAGCGCAGCGAGAGGAGAAGGCGTCCTGACATTTGTGTCACAAAAGGAAACCTTTTTGTTTCTTTATTCTTTAAAGGCTGCCTTTTCTCCTGCTGCTACCTGTTGCTCTGAAGGGATTCGGTGAAAGGAAGCTTTGGGATGACAACACCGAAATTGGAAGCCCTGCAAGAAGAGCAGACGTCATGGGTGAGAAATGTAAATGTATTACAAAACAGAAAAAAAAATTAGGCATCGTTAGGAGAGGTGAGCAATTGAACCAGGCGAGGCAGCCTGGGCAGAATAGCATTCCCTCCAGGCAGCCGGGCACGGCAGAGTCTCGCTGCTGCTCTGAAGTCACGGTGTGGCAGGAGGATTTTTTCCATTGACAGTTTTCCCTGCAGAAGACAGGGGATTTAATTAAATAACTAGGCTGATGAAGCCTGTCTTTTTCCCTAAAAAGTTCACAGGTTTGCAGCAGAAAGGCACACGCCACCAAAGACTTTCTTAATCTACATTATTCCAGTTCCAGCAGCCCGTGAACAATATTTTTGCATTATCGGAGTCGTCTTTGGCGAAAACATGCCAGGCCTTTGTTCTGTCCTTGCTGTTTTAATGAGTACTCGGGATTCTGTAAAGAAACCTGGCTGATTTCACGACCTGAAGCAGTCCCGTGAGCGGGGAGGAGGCTGTATGTGCAGCACGCTTTCTGCCAAGCCTCAGCATCCTCCCGCTCCTCCTCATCCTCCCGGGGCAGGCTGGCCCTCCCTCGCCGCTCTCTCCGGTCCCGGCTCGGTGGCACTCGCCAGCACGGCCAGAGACAGCCGGACTGTCTGGTCTTCCACCGGTAAAGGCAGGATCGGAGCAAGACCCCAGGCCCCCCGGCGCAGCCCCTCTCCCTGCAGGGGGCGGCCAGCCGGGTGGGGAGCGCGGGAGACGGGATGGAAAAGGACTCGGGTCTTGGCCCGGGTCTCCGGCGCAGTACAACATAGGGCAAAAGGGAGAGAGGCAGAAAGAATGGGAAAAAGAAAAGCCATTTTACTTCAGTGCAAAACTATCCACTTTAAATACCCTTTTTATTACGTTATCTGCATAGTAATACTAATAATAGATCTTGTTGGCAGTTCTAATGAGGCTGGAGAATATAAAGTTTCCAATAAAGTTAATTGTTGCCTTTAATACGCTCATACATTTATACATGGTAAATCTTTAAAGAAAAAAACACTCATTTCTTTCTGTTAAGCATTCAGCACTGGTCCATCCTTTGATGGGCTGAAAGCACATGCTCTGCCGGGTCGGTGACTCAACCAAAAAAGTCGAGTTATCACCGAGAAAACCTCCGTCAGAGCGTGAAGTAGGGGCTGGAGGAGGGGGGACTTTTCCTTCCTTGGGGGCTGGGTTGACTCCTGCCTTGGATCTCTGCTGAAGTGAGTTCGTTTGCCCCATGCAATTCTCCAGGGATTGATGCAAGCAGGTAATTTTTTTTATCTTTTTTTTTTTAAATAAAAATCAAATAGGCAGTAGCTTAAAAAAACCCAACTAAAGCATTAAAAAACTAAACAAGACCTTTCTCTGGGTGGAAGTAAACACTTGAAGTTGACCTGAAATGGAGCATTTCCTGGACCACTGAAAAATTCCCTGCCTGCTCCCGCTGCTGCCCCTTCTGCGCAGGCTTCCTGGGGAAGGGGAGATGATCCCCTGCTCCTCCCAGCCCCGGCACACGCGGCGGGGTCCCCGGCTCCTCCCGCCTCCTCGCTCCCTTCCCGCAGGATGCTGCTCCCCGGGTAATTCCTGGGGGACGTTGCCGTCGGCTGCGCCGGCGCGCCTAACAGGTGGTTGGGTAATTAAGTGTGCTTTATGCACACAACACTGTTTTGCTCAGTGTAATTGCAGATTCCATATAAATAATTCACATGGAATTATTATACTGAGGACATCACCCGCCTCCTCATAATTTACTTAACTGAAATAGGCTCTTTCATCACTAGCCGTGATTTGCTTTAAGACCGTGTACACACCATCCCTTACAGGCTGACTTCGGTGGAGATTACTGTAAATTTAATTAAGTTATGCAAATTGTTTGTCCACTAGCCGGTGGAAGGGTGTAAGGCCGCTGGACCATGCGGTCTAAGGGCAGGGAACGGGGGCGGTAAGCCTGACGCCACTGAAAGAAGTGGGCTATTATTAATAATAAAATAATAATAGTGACCGACTTCTGAACTTGTCTGTCGCGCCTTGTCCCGAGGGTGGTTCTCCTGCTTTTCCCTGAACGTACGCAGGTCTCTCTCCACCCCGGCTGGAGCCGGCATCGCCTCGTGTCGTTATGGAGGATGCCCGTTCTCCGAGGTGGTGCTTGGCTGTGCCAAGGCAGCAAAAGGCAGCACTGCCTGCACTGTATTGACGTGGAAACGTACACTGCGGGCACAGCAGCGGGGAGGAGGTAATGGCTTTCCTCCCGTGCTGCGTGCTCAAATCAGAGGGTAAAGGGTCCATTCCCCTGCGGGCAGCGTGTCGAGCGATAGCGGAGAGGGTGCCCCGGGCAGCCCCGGTGCTGCTCCCGCAGGCAGGGGATGCCGGGCAGTGTTTGGGGCGAGTCCTGGGCAGCCCTGGTGCCCATAGCAGGTTGTGAGCGGTACCGTCGGGCTGTTTCGGAGCCCCGCTCCCTTCACTCGTGGCCGCGAGCATCCCTCCCTCCTCCCGAGCATCCCGCACCACTGCTGCCTTTGCGGGTGGCTCTCCTCCTCCCCAGGGAGATGCCACCGCGGCTGGAGACGGGGAGGGGAACCTGAGCAGAAGGTGACCTTCCCTGGTGGCGGTAGGCAGGCTGGCGGCTCCGTCCCGCGGCTGGCGAGGCAGGCGGCACGCTCGGTGCCGAGGCTGCGGTTACCATGGCATGGCGGCTGCTGGCCCCGATAAGGCAGACAAAGCGACGCTTGCTGCTCGTCGCTATTCAGGAGCGCTCGCCGAGATGAGCCTGGCAGCCGGGTGGAAGAGATCGCTCCAGCCCTTTCTCCTGCATTGTCTCCTCCTTCCGCCGCCTCTCCGTGCCGACTGCTGATCAGCCTCAGCCGGATAAGAGGTGCGGGAGAGCAACGCTCACCGCCCCGCCGCGCCTCCGAAACCAGCCCTGGGGGTCTGCCCCGCCTGGGGCAGCACTGGGCAGCCCGTGGGGCATCACCAGCCACCACAGCTGGGGACACCCCGGGGCCGTGCTCTCCTGGCCGCCTGCGGGCGGGTGCCCAGCGCCTCCGGAGCACTGGGAGCTCCGAGGTGCTCCCTGGGGGTTTGGGTGCCGCCAGCCCTCGCCAGCACCCGAGGACAGGGCTGTGTATTGACAGCAGCCGCAATTGCTGCCTCGGAGCGGGTGGAGAAGAGGAACGTTTGCCTGATGCTCGAGGAAGGTACGTCGCCGCAGAAGCACGAAAGGTGATTTTGCCCCAGAGTGGGTTTCGGTGAGCGCTGCGGCACACCGCCCCCGGCTGGCTCCGTCGTCTCCCCGGGGAAGGAGACGCGATGGCAACACTGACGTTAGCCTCTGCATCCCCATCCTCCGCATGACAGCCCCGCGGGATGGTGGGAGATGCAGCCACCCTTCCGGGGTGCTGGCTGGTGATGGGAGGCCGTTGTTGATCGCTGCAGCCCTGATCCTTCCTCCCATTCCCCGTTCCCATCGCCCAGCCGCTGCCTCACCATCAAACACGCTGCTTAGGGGCAGGCGGGGCGCGTTCTGGCCAGCACAAGAGGGGATTCAGCGGTGATGCTCTCACGTGCGGGTAGAGTGAGCGATGGCTGGGCAAGAACACGGGGACGTGCGGCACAGCCCTGCCCCATCCCGGCACCCATCGCTACCTTGGCCCTTCTCCCGGTGCGACCCATGGGACAGTGACCCATCCCGCACCGCTCGGCTACAGCACCGCGTCGGAGGGGTCCGGCCGCTCTCGGATGAAACACCAACAAGAGCTCGACCCTTCCGTCTAGGGAGATGAAATCGCTCTATAAACGGTAATTAAGAAGGAGGCTTCACAACACCCCCGCGCGGCAGATCGTCTGATTATCCCCAACTTGTGATCCAGAAGCTCCGGTGCAGAGAATAAGCGACCTCTCCAAGGTCACCCAGCGTGTCAGTGACAGAGATGGATTCAGAGCCCAGGAGGGGGCTTTAAAAAAAATCTCCTTATCTTTATTTTTTATTGCATTTCAAAATAAAACACAGTTATTAAATATCATAATACCCATAATAGATTTTAAACTTGAACTGCATCCAGAGATGCTAAATGATAAATATAGCTATTATCAGAATAAGCACTCAGTGAAATTGATAGCTAGCATTTGTTTAATGAGTGTGTGTACACAGATGTGCGCAGGCACGCATGTGCGGAGAGGGGGAGAGATTTGGGATGCGAATCTAGAAAAGGAAATTCTTACATAATAGCGAATTGTCAACTTGCAGGGCTGAGCGCCCTGGGAAATCAGGGAGACAAAAATTCATTTTTAAGGAGCGCTTGGCACCCGCGCCGCTGGTTCCCATGCTGCTCCGGCTCCAGGACTGGGCACGCTGGTCCGAGAGCTGCCGCAGGGCAGAGCCAGGAGGGGGTCCCACCTGTGCTGGGGACATGTTCAGCGGGCGGTTCTGTGGGGTTGAAGGGGACACTTAATGGACGCGGAAGCATTCACAGCTTGGCACTGGGCCCGGGGGCCGGCTCCTCCGGGGGAGACGCTGCCTTTGCTCCTGCCCTGGGAAGGGGACCGCGAGCCCCAGCGCACCCCGGCACACGGGCTGAGCGAGCTCAGCGCCGCAGCAGAGACAGCGTTAAATCCTGTCATGCTAAAGGTCACGGCCAGACCCAATAAATGCCCCATTTAACAATGGGGAGAAATATTTTTATCGGTAACCTTTTGAGAAGGTAGTTTAATTGCATGCTAACAGTCATTCACAGAGGGCTGCTAGGAACCGCGTGGAAGCAAATGATGAGTTTGAAGGGTCGTTAAAGTTGGAGTCTCGGCTTTGCCAGGTCAGACACGGTGCATTTCCCCACGTGGCTGGTGCCAGCGTGTCCCCAGAGCTGCTGGTGCCACCAAGGCAGAAGGCAAAGCTGATGCAGACATGTGCTGCCGGTCAGGCGGTGCTGGGAGGGCAGCTGTTGGAAGGGTGGTGGGGTGGAAGGGTTTTCAGGGGCAACTGCTGCTTTTTGGGGATGAGGGAGATTTTCTAGTCAGCGCAGTAGCTGCCTGGCATGCGGAACACCGGGGCTGCGGTGCACAGAGTCACACCAACACTCCATAGGCATCACCAGGAGTGCTGGTGACTGTCGGGCAGGGAATGGGCTCCCTGGTTATTTAGGGACGAAAGCAGAGCACCTAGTGGGGAGGGCAGCTGCCACACGTTAGGGGGAGCCTTTAAAATGGTGCAGCCGGGGTACCCTGCTTCCAGCAGAAGAAACACAAGCTGAGAGGAGCAGCAGCACCTTCTTGCTGGGCTCACCCAAGTCCCGGAGGCAGAGAGCACGGGGTGGGGGGCACCCTCCGCAGCAGAGAGGAGTCTGGGGGTGCTTTCGAGGTCCGTTTGGAGGCCAGGAGGCTACTATAAGGTATGTGCAGTGTTTTCTCCCTTTTTAGTCTGGTGGTGTTTGCAAGAGTCACTGCAGCTCGTTCTTCTGGTGCTACCCCTGTTGTTCATGGAAACGTGAGGGAGAACATGTAGCCACTAGTCCCCATCCCTGAGCATCCGTGTGTGCTGCTGGAGGTGGGCTGTCTGGGGACTGGGACCGTGCCCAGGGCAGGGCTTTAGCCAGAGAGGTTTGGAGCAATGGGTTAAAGATTTCCCTACTCCCTGGCCCAGGTAGAGAGAGGCTGCAGCTCTGCTAAATGGGCTTGCAGGTGGTGTAGGTGAAAGTGGTAATGGTGATAATTGAGGGCTAATTGTCTGCTGCTGCTGGCGGTGGGCCACCAGGTATCTTGGATGGCACAGAAGGAGAGGCTGAGCACCGTTCCTCCCTCTGAGGGCTGGTGGAGGAGAGCGGCTGCGGTTAGTGATGCTCCAGGGTGCCAGCCTGTCTGTGACAGGGATGTGACCTGCCACAGATGCCCCAGGGCAGGCGATGGGGCTCAGGACCTCTTTTGGGGCAGGAGGAAGAGGAAGGTTATTTCCGTCAGTTCAGCTTGCTTCCTCTCTGCTCTCTTGGTTTGGCTGAGCGGAGCAAATGAGCCAGCTCGGAATGTGCTTTGCAAGTGTTTCTGCTCAGGCGGTGTCCCCTTCTCCCACCCGCAAGGAGCCCTCTGATGTGGTACTTAAACGGGTTGCTTCCCCTCTGTACGCTCTTAATCTCATCTTTTCCAAAACTGCTTTGCCTTTGTCTTTCTAGACTCTAAATATCTACTTGCATCCCTTCCGTAACACCCTGTTTCAGTTGTTGAGCACTTACAATGCAGAAATTAATGTCTCGCGTGGTTTTAATAGGCGCTGGGAAAAGGAGGTGTGAGCTCTGCGGCAGCAGTTGTCTCGGGGCCACCTGGGTGTGCGGTTTGGCTGGAGGCCCCTGGGTGCCGCGGGGCGCCAGGAGCTCTGCACCCAGGCCCATCTCATCCCAGGGGCTGTTGGTGCTCAGATGATCTGTGCTCTTCTCTTGCAGAGGGTCAGTTGGGATGGGGAAGTTTTTTTCAAAAGAGGCATCACCTGCAAGAAGCATTGGCAGGAGAGGCTTTGTATTGTGGCAATCAAAAATGGTGTGTGGTGGAAGGAGAGCAGGATTTGACTCCTGCCTATGGCTGCAGGATGTCTGGGGTGGCAAAGCCAAAGGAGAGCAGCACCCTGAGTCTCCTCGTAAGGGTGCTGAGCACCCTTAGACCCTGTGAGTTTGGGGGAGCTTAGGCACGGGGTGAAGTTTTGGAACTGAACGCTTCTGAGAGGCGTGTTGTCCGTGGTTCAGGTTGGACACAGGTGGACCGGGAGAGGTCGTGAAAACCTGCACTGCCACTGCTCCCTGCTGCGGTAGCCAACAGCCCCTCGGCTTAGGAGGCTTCGTTAGTAAGTGCCGCGGTCTTCTGCTGAAGGGGGTGCAGTTGCATGCAGCACCGTTACGGCTGTGCTAAATGGAACAGGGTGGTGTCGGTGCCTGGAGCGAGCAGCCCTCCCAGGAAGCCTGGGGCACCTCGGAAACAGCTGCTGTGGGGAGAGGATGGAGCTCTTTGGGGTCTGCAGATGAAGGGATGGAAGGGATACCCTGGGAGCTTTGCTGTCCTGAGGGACGGTGGGCTTTAAAGCGGGCTTCCGCCTTGCTCCGTGCGGGGACGGGAAGCTGGTGGCAGGGGGAGCAGCCCGGTGCCCTGGCTTGGCTGACAGGCACATCTCCTGTCCATCCTCCCCCCCGCCCATGCTTTATTTATGTTTTAGCAGAAGCATAATATAAATAAAGCACTGCCATAAAAATGTCAGGAAAAGTTCAAACCTATTCATTATCCATTTCACTCAGATTAAAATTTCTATCAAGGCTGCTTGGTTTTGACTTGAGTTGCTTTCCTTTTAATGAGCTTGATATAGAAGGTAAAAGATGCTAATTCATCCTTACATCTCTATCATCTCCTAGCTTTTGCTATATAAAGCATCAAGGTCGCATTCTGGGGAAATGTCTTTTTACCAAAGGTGCCATAATAATAATGAAGAAGCAATTTGTTTCAGCAAACTGCCTACAGTAATGAAGCTTAATTATAACCGTGTTATTAATACTGCTGCTTAAGGTAATTCACTTCTGAGCGGGGCGCAGAACAGTAAACTATAATTTAAACAAGAATCGAGACCTAATTTAAATCGTCAGATCTGCTGTGGAAAAAGGCAAACAGAACGACTGCGCTTGCCGGCGGTTGGGAGCTTTCCCTCCGCTCGGCTCCTGCGGGGCTCTGGATGTGCCTGTAAAATGCAAAAAANCCTAAAAGAAAGGTGATATATGTGCCTGTGCATACCTGCCTGCAAAAAGCCTTCAGGGAAGTCCCACCTGCTCCCCCAAAACTCTCCCCTATCAGGCGGGGCTGTTGGCCTCAAACACCCCACCTCACCTCCTGGCGTTTCGGGAAACGTATGGAATGCCATTGTTAGAGTGGCAGCTTTATTTTTAGGTATTATTTAGGTATATATTTAGGTATTTTTAGGTATATCAGGAGACTGCTCTGATCTTAGGGTGTATGCCCAGCGGCTTGGGGTCCTTGCAGAGTCCCAGTGCTTCCCGTCATGCCATTTCCTCCTCGCCCTCTGCTCCTCGACTCTGGATCTCTCTTTTCCAGGCTGAGCATCCCCGTGCGGGTCCCGTCTGCGTCATCCCGCTCCCCCCTCGCCAGAGGCAGGCAGGCTGCTGCGGGACCTTCGTTGCTCTCAGATGCTCTTTCCTTTCTCTTCCAGGCCCCCACTTCCCCCTTCCTGCGTAACGAGCTGCCTCCCCTTCGCAGGGCTGTAAGCCCTGACATCCTCCTTCCCCAAATCCCTCATTATTTCTGTTTCTTCCCTGTGCTCTCTCACCTCAAAGCCTCCTCTCCACTCCCACTCCCTCCAGCAGCATCTCTGCCTCAGCACTCCTATGGTTACACGGGCTCTGCCAAGCCAAATGACAGGAGATGATATTTCTCCTTTGCCAGCAATAACGTTTCCTTGCTAACCCCGCGTCAGTAGGAAATGGAGTAAGGAACGGCAGTGTCCTCTCTCTCCCTTCCCATTCCTCTGCAGCGCTGGCTGTCAAAGCTGCGTTGCCTCGTCCTAGCCTGCGGAATTCAGTCATCCGCCCAGGGTTCAGGCAGCGCGGTTTGCTCAGCGATTACACCCCAGCTCACCCTTGTCACTGCCAGGTGTGGCTCTGCTCGGGGGTGACAGGCAGGAGGAGGAGGTGTGGAGGAGAAGTAAATAGGTGGAGTGTTTCTTCTCGGGAAGGGGGAAAAAAAATGCCTCCATCACTGTTCCACTTGACTGCAACCTCCCGCAGGCTGTTTCATCTCATATTATCTAAGCTCCAAGGGGGTGTCCAATTTGAGGAACAATAACTATAAAGTCATTTACAGTCCCCCGCTGTGGCACAGCACATGATAGCCTGTGTAAAGCAGCAAACAGCCTTGATGGCCCCTTCTGCGGAGCCGGGCTCGGGCAGCCGTGCCACTGGGGCAAGGCAGCTCCTCGGCAGCAAATGGGCAGACCCTCTGGCAAGGGGACCCACGGGGGAGCCGGTGGCTCATTTCACGCCAAGAGCGGTGCGAGGGCAAGGCTTGAAACTCCCACATCCCTGCCACGCTGGTGGGAAGGTCACCGGTGCCACCGCGCCGGCTCACGGGGAGCTGATGCGCGGTTACCTCCTGCGAGCTGCAGACCTTCTCAGCACCCCCATTTTCCTTCCCATTTCCCGCTGTTGTGCTGCTGCCGGTGCCGCTCCGCGGAGGTTGCCACAGCTGTGATGAGCCCCGTCCAGCCACTCCTGCCTGTGGAGCTGGATCAAGAGCAGAAAATTGGGAAAAAAATATGTTAGCTTAGCGTCCTGCCTTCAGAAACGTGCTGGAGGGCTTCCCGCTCCCTGCTTGGGATTGGTGTTGGGGGGGACCCCGGGATGGGGCCAGAGGGTCGGGGGCTGCCTCAGTGGCCGTGTGAGCCCGCAGCTCTCCGGGTGCGGGGATGCGGCTGTGCTCCAGCTGCTGGGCAGCCCTGCTCACCTCTCCCTCTGTGGCCACAGGCTGGTGCCCCTCTGTTTCTTAATAGGTGCATTCCCGTCGGGAATAACGCCTGCCTTGTGCTGGAGCTCAGCCCTGCGCCTCCTGGTTGTTGCCCGACTCCGCATGCAGGCAGAGCTCGAAACCAGGGGCAGCTGCTGGGAGGCTTTCCCAGTGCTAAACACGGCAAACCTCTCCGCAGACACCTTCCAGCTGGACTCCTGCCCGCATCCCCGGGATATTTCCTCTGGATTGGAGTGCATCTGACAATCCTCTTCCCCCGGAGACTTTCAGCGGTTTCCAGAGCAAAGCGGCTGTTTGGTGTGCTCCGTAAGGAGATGCCGTGCGAGCGCCGAGGGCAGGCTGCAGCCCGCGCTGCTGGGACAGCCAGGGATGTGGCACCCTGAGAAACACGGCAGCTCAGTGCAGAGGGCAGAGAAATCCGTTTTCTGCTCTCGCCTGCTGCTGTGGCCCCCTTCCAGGTGCAGAGCTGCAGAGGGAATGTCTCTACTATAGATCCTCCTTCTGGAAGCGGGGAGATGGGGGACTTCCATGTAACCTCAGATAGGTGTAATGAGCTCTGCTTTGCCTCTCCGGACTCGTTCAGCTTGCTCATTTTCAGAGGGGGCTGTGTCAGACACCCACCATCACCCGCTGGTGTCGTGTGGAGCTCAGCTGTGGCCATGATGGCATGGTTCTGCTGACACCAGTGGCTTCTGCCAGGCTTGCTTGTCCCGGCTGCCTGCTCCGACGGCACACTTCATAGCTGCGCTCCTCGACTACAGGCTTAATCCCTGATAAGAGACTTGATCTCAGCGGGAGAGAGTCAACTGGCAAACACTGAGAGTGATATAAAGCAGCCCAGCGGGACTGAATGCATTACCTAAAGATTATTTTAAGAAAACCAGAGGAGGGGGAAGAACCAGGGGAAAATGGAAGTAAACCACAGGTACCGAGTTTCCCTGTGCATTCGCATCACCGTGTGAAACGCCTGGGACTTCCAAGCCCTCCTGGCGCTGACATTGAAGATGACAACCGGGTCCGGCGCCTGCCTGGAGGGAGTGGAGGGTGCCATGGAGAAGGTGGCAAGCTTTCCTCC
Organism: Chionis minor; assembly: GCA_013398295.1. NCBI lineage: Eukaryota > Metazoa > Chordata > Aves > Charadriiformes > Chionidae > Chionis > Chionis minor. The sequence goes on from VZSF01010478.1 coordinate 132,215, forward strand.
CTCCCTCCTGCTCGCCGTGCCGCCCAGCGCAGCGGTGAGTCCTTTGCCAGGCGTGAGCTGCTACAAGCCCTCTGAGAAAGCGGCTGCTGAGCCAGAGCCCTGGGAGAACGCAGCGAGAATCCTGCTCCGGGCGATGCTTCCTGCATTGTCCTTACGCCTCCCGCTCGCTTGCTGTGCCTGGGCAGAGGGGCTTGATATGGAAAATGTGAGATGAGGCGCTGGATTTCCCTTGTGCTGGTTTCCTTTGCTGCTGGGAGAGGTTCCCAAGGCCAGGAGCAAGGTGGGCTGTGGAGCCTTGCCCTCCCCGAGCCAAGTGGCTGCAAGACTGGGGTATCTGTGAGCCCCTTCCCTGCAGAAGCTGGACCAAGGTGAATATTGGGAGAACAAATAACAGCGGATACACCTGTTAAATGGGATTTAAACAAATCCTTCTGCAGAAGTACTCTTGCTAGGGCTGTTGAAAGAATAAATTGAGTCAAAATGAGGAAGGCCATGACAATTTATATGGATGTTCTACGTGATTCAATACTGGGGGAGAAGGATGAACCTATTACAGTAATTAACTTATTGCACATCAAAGCAAATGTGCTAAAGCAGCTTTTCTCTGCAGTGGCTCTATTCAGTGTAGAAAGAAAAATGGAAAAAATAGAGGGAATAAAGTGTGCCCTGCTTGCTTTTACTACCCTCTAGCTTAAAGTGTCTCTCCAGAGGGCTTTTACACCTGTGGCCTGACTGAGAAACCCACTTGGGGTCCCCTGGGACCTCCCCAGAGCCTCTGCCCAGCACCCCTTGCCTCAAAGGCCACGAGGAGCTGCCGCGGCTGCATGGAGGGTGGTGGGCAGAGCATCCTCGCTGGTCCAGAGTGGCTCCAGGCAGCCAGCACCCCATTTCTGACAGAGTTTGGGAAGGGGAGGAGCAAAAGTAGTCAGCAGGGACTTTGGGAAGAGCAGAAGTTTTAATTGAGTTTTAGCTATTAGTTAATCAGGAAGTATTTTGGTGACAATTAGGTCAAAGCCTCTGGCATATCTGTGAAGCAGCCATCCATCATTAGCCCTACCTGAGCTTGCAAAGTGGTATTTATGAGTTTCCAACCAGTGAAAAAGCCCTTCTAAGAAATTAAGGTGAAAAGCACACTCTTGACCATGGGGGGAAGGCTGTCAGCTGTGATTGATGGCTGGGAGCGGGGAAGAACAGCTGTTTATTGGGTCCAGCAAGGTCTGAAAACCTTTGTCTGTCGGCAGCAGCTGGTCCGGGGGAGAGCCGATGTGAGGGTTTGTCCCGAAGGGCTGAATTAGCAGCGCCGGGGCTGCCTGGACGCTCCAGGGCAAGGGCCTGCGGTGAACGGGATGCTCCACAGCCAAATGGCAGCAGGAGCATCCCCTGGCCCGCGCCGCCGGCAGAGGGACGGGTGCAGCGGCCGTATCCTCTGCCCAGCGCGGNGGCAGGCTCCTTCCCACGTGCCGAGGAGCCAGCGGCTTCGCAGTGCGGCGCCCGGCGCTCTGCAGGCTGCTCTAACCTCATTGCCGCAGTGAGAAAATAGTATTTTCCCCGAGCTGCTGTGCCGGTCTAAATGAGTATGTTTCACATGGCTCTGCCCAAACTTGTTTAAGTCCTTGAAACTCGGTTAGGTGCCCGATGTTGTTCTCCTTGAGAAGGGAGGGATAGAAAAGGGAGCAGCGTGGGGGATCATCGCTCCTGTCCCTTTGGAGCTGGGGCTCGGGCAAAGCTGGGCACAGGTGGGACACACGACCCTGGTAGATCTGTGGGCGACAGAGCGACGGCCTTTGAAGAAAATCGATTTAAACATCCTTCAGTTACACTCTCCATTTGAGCTAATGCAGCTCCATCCCAACTGAAATGGTTTCTTGGAAGGGGATCGAGCTAAGCGATGTGTGTCTGAAAATCTGAGGAGCTATACTACTGGCTAAAACTGTATTTTTCAATTTTCCAAACAATGTCAAAACAGTATATGTTCTGGAAAGAAGTTAATGTATTGCAAACAAGAAAAAGCAGCTACAAACTTTTATTTTCTTTTAAATCGTGGAGGCCAAATATTTCAGTTGGCTTTATGTGGATTTGGGGGATGTTTGCTGGCTCCCCTGTTTTGCTTCCTCCTTCATTGTCATTCTTCTGGATCTTGAATTTTTGGTTCTCTTTGAGATGGACTTTATTATTTTCATTTTTCTTTCAAGCTCTTGGCAGATAAGAGAATTATTTCCTTCACAGTTTGAGTTTTCTGGAGAATCCCCCAACTGCGGAACTCACTTGGATCAAAAAAAGTCCGGGGCTGGTGACCCGCAGGGCGTCTTTCAAGGCGTGTTTGCTCCTTCAGGCGACGTGGGAGGCTGCGGATGGAGCAGGAGGTCAGGATTTTCCCCGAGGAGTCGGGCAGACAGCCTGTGAAGTTGGGTTTGTTGTTGGAGACCCTCGGGAAGATGCGCAGCCCGAGGCAGAGGCGGCGCTGCCGGGGTTTGCTTTCCCTCTGCGCCCGGGGGTGGCTCCGGAGGGTCCTGCAGCCCGGCAGGGGCCGAGCATCCCTCTGTCCGTCCCCGGGGAAGCAGGGCCCCGGGCTTTGCGCAGCTCGCTCCCCTGGCACAGGCAAAAGCCGATTGCTGGGTGCCGCAATTCCCGATGAGCGCAGTGGGAACGGTGGGCAACATCCCTTTCCTGACAGACACTGTTGGGATAAATCTGCCAATGCAACGGCTGCAGGAAAGGGCCCGGACAGCCTGTGCGAGCTTGCTTGGTCCTGCCTGGCATTCCAAGCCTGGGGAAGCACTGGAGCCCTGTAGGGAGGGTGAAATGCTGGAAAGATGGGCTGGGAAAACAGACTCGGGCCTTTTGCATGGGATGAGCAGCTCGGAGCGGGAACAGCAAAGGCAGACCTGACCCACCGGAGGATTCTGAAGGGTTTCCAAACAGCACAGTCATACCACTGTAAATGAGCCCCTTTTTTGTTATTTCCCCAGAAACAATTCTGAATGAAGAAATATTCCTTGGGCATCGTGTTAACAACTTGTTCTCATCCCGCCAGCCCCCAGGGAGCGGCAGAGGGGATGGGTGGCTGCAGCAGCGCTCCTGAACGTGCGGCCAGGGGCCAGGAGGGAGCAAGGAGCGGCAGGGAACCTGCTCCCAGCGGGACCCAGCTGGGTGGGAAGGTCTCCTCGGAGGCAGGAAATGAGCGAGGGAAGCGCATCTTGAGCTGGAGCTGAATCAGAGAGGCGGCGAGGGAATAATCGCACTGAAATTAGAGGTGCGGCGAGGCCGGCTTAGCTTTCCGTGCCTCTGAGTGGAGCCTGCGGAGCGCGGGCGTGAGTGCCTGCGGCTCGGTTCCACGAGGTCCTCCTCGCTAAAGCAAACACACTCGGCCATTTCCCTGCAAGTCTGCGAGAGGCCAGGCAACGAAGAGCCCTTCTCTTTTAATTAGCTGCAGCGGCGGCTGTTCAGCAGCAAATGTATCGGGCTGCCGGGCACACTGGGTACATCCCTCCTCTAGGTTAAGTGGTAATTACTCCTAATTAGGAGCAGATAAATATTTTATACGCTTCGGACTACTGCAAGTGACCGGCAGAAACCCAGAAGTGCTGGAGCACATCTTGCCGGCTGCAAGTCCTCGCCACAGCCACCCTGCAGGGTCCCCTCAAGGGACACCGCAGCTGCTTGGGCTTTTGCTGCTGCCACTGCCTTGTCCCTGCACGGGGGATGGATAATGGGCAGGGGGTTCCTGCGTGGGCGGGGGGGCCAGCAGCATCATGCTGAAACAGGTGATGGTCTCTCCTGAAGGTCACTGGTTCAGTGGGACTGCTCTTTGAGGAGGTGCTGGCACCTCCGAGGTCCTGGGGTATCATAGGCAGAAGGATGTGCATAAATAGGTGCAAAACCCGGAGGGATTTTCATGCACCTGTAAGGAGGATGATGGCGGCTGCATTTCTGTGCTGGGGTTTCATGCAAGTCAATGGAGCTACATCAAACAGGAGTTCAGCCCTGGCAGGAGCCGGCGGGCTCTGTCCTCCCTCGCCGTTGGTGCAAAGCACTCTGCCTTTTTCTAGCTAACCTTTTCCACAACTCCTTTTTGCTCCATGTATCTCCAGTTCCTGAATTGCAACGCCCTCAGTCTCCCCCTGTTTTCAGGCCCCCCAAAGCAGAAGAGGTCATCCATCCGCGGGAGCCCGCTGAGCTTGAATTCCCTCCCGGGTCTTACAGTGCAGCTCCAGACAGGTGATTACCCCCCCTGCCCTTTGGCACCTTCTCTGCGTTGGCAAAACGCCGGCAGCGATGCCGGCACGCCTCCATGCTAACGTGTAAATATTGTGCGTGCACCTGGAATTCCTGCTGCCGCAGGTCTGTGTCCCTGGGATTCCTGCTCCTCCGCTGCCGGCCCTGGGAAGGCATCCTGGTAGGGAGGAGGAAACGCAGCCGCAGCTTTGCCTTTTATTACGTTTCTGTTCTGTAATAAACAGCAGTGGGTATTCATTATTATTTAAACACCCCGTGCTTCTGAAGCCTTATTTAGGCGGCGTTTTTCCACAGCATATGTTGGAATTTACAGTAAGTGCAGCCGCTCTGCAGTCAACATTTGGTTTCTCTCACCCACAGACTGCAGTGCTAATTAGGGGAGGTTTTCCCTTGTTATCCCGGGCAGGTCAGGCACAGCAATTAGCATTTTGCAGAGATCCGGGAAGAGGGATGGGAGAGCTCAGCCTGTAGGAGCACGGGGGGAGCTCTTGGCGTGGGGCAGGGGGCTCGGGAGCTCCCCGGAGCTGTGGTCCCCGCACTGCCGGGGCTGGCCGAGAGGGTGATCCATGTGGAGGATGGAGGGGAAGGAGCAGGAGCTCCACCTCGGCTGGGAGGTGGTGGAGATCTCGCCGCCGCCTTCGCCCTCTCAGCCTGAGGCAGCAGCCGCCAGTCGTGCACGTGCTCCTCCAAAGCCAAGTGTTGAACTTGACGGCAAAGCTTTGTGACTACAATAATTAACGAAGGGCTGGGGCGGGTGTCCTCGGTCATACTCCTGCGGGCAGCAGCCTGCAGCCAGCTCCCAAAGCGCTTACAGTCCCGGTCAAGGAGCCGTGTAAATAAGGGCGCCGGAGCCTGTCATAGAATCATAGGTCCCGGCGTATTTGCACAGCACACAATGCGAAGCTTTCCGGGCTTTGAGATTGTAGAATCAAATTAAACTTCTTCCTCTTCTGAGCTGCCTCCGAGCTGGCGATGCCGGCTCGGTGGGATAAAGAGTGCCGCAACCCCCCGTCACCGCGGCTGCTCCAGCAATTTCCCCTTTATGCACGAGCACAGGGGCCGAACAAAAGCGGAGCAGGTCCCCGCAGGCAGGGAACAGCACGCAAAGCTGCTTTTGTGCTTCTGCCTGCTGGGCAAAGCCAGCCCGGCTTCCCCGCTCGAGATATAATCTGCAAGCTGCTCTCTGTAACTTTATTTAGATGTTTCTGCATTAATTGCAAGGAGAAGGGCTCGAAAGTTCAGAATGGGAGAGAGGGATCTTTGATGTAGGAGGCTGTTGTCTCTGAATAAAGCTTTATACTATTATGTAAAACATAAAGGGCATCAGTTAGAAAACTGCGCTGATTAATTTAAGAACTCTGTCTTCCCAGGCTCTTCCCCCTCCTTTGTTTAACGAGCGAGGGGGAGGTAGGATGGCTTCAGAAATGAACCTTTTTACTCCCAGGCTCCTGGCGGAGGACTTCTTGTGGAAGGGAGAGATGCCACCACCGCCTGGTCTGGCCCAAACCCGGCAGGGGACACCGCAGGCGGCTCCGAGCGGCTGGATGGGGACCGGTACCTGCCCAGGTAGGCTCTGCGAGGGGGTGAAGCCCGGCAAGACACTGGCTGTGCCTGCAGCCCCCCAACCCTGCCAGGCTGCAGGTGCCCCCCCGAGCCCAGCGCAGCCCCCTGCACCCCCAGAGGCTGCTCCTCTGCCAGGGCCTCTCGCCCCAGCCCAGCCGGCGCTGCCGCCACAGGCGTAATGAGAAAAACACACCCTTCCCCCCGAAAAATCAATAGGGAGACCTAGGGGGTCACCTAATTGGATGCTGCTCACCGAGAGGCCGTTGCAATAAGAAACCCAACCGCACCACTTCAGACTGTCTGCGAGATCATAAATCATATTCCGAGCCCGGCTCAGGCTTCTCTCCGTCTCGATGCTTCATTGATCTGGCGTGGCGGCTCTCCCCTGCATGGGAGAGCAGGCGGCCGAGGGGCACGCGGCTGCTGTCGTGCCGTGCCGTGCCGTGCCGTGCCGTGCCGTGCCACCCAGCCTCCGCCCGGGCAGGCGGTGCTCCAGGCGCCCGGGAATGTCCCCGGGTTGGTTTGCTTAGCGAGGAAATCGTTTATTTTTTTTAGCGAGGAAATTCACTTGGGTTTGCTTCTCTATTTGTTTGTTTTGGCGCTGGTTTTGGAAACGCTCCAGGGATGTTGGCTAAATAAATGCTAATTAATCGGTGGTGCTTGGCTTTGCCCAGCCACCCCCTGGTCTGCACAGGCCGGGGTGGGAGCAGCCCCATCCATCTCCTCCCATCCTGCCCCGTGCCCTGTTGGGGCCACAGCTGCCCACAACCACTTGCACCCCACAACTCTCTCTGGTTCTTCATCTCCAGCACCTCAGCCCTCCTTTTTGTGCTCAGCCTGGACTTGAAAGCCCAGTTCCCCAGGAAAAAGCTGTTCCTGACAAAATCCCATCCAGGTATACGTGGCCATGGCGCGCATCCACGCAGGAGTTTATCTGAAGCTGCTGCTTCTTGTCTTCCTCTAGGTGAGTAGAGCTGGGGTCTGTTCCTCTCACGCTGGGCTGGACCTTCCTACCAGAGACGGTGGCAGCGGAGCGGGTAAGGAGCGTTGCCGGGAGATGTCCCCGCAACAGCGGGCAGCCCTGCGCCCACCTCCCTGCTGCTCCCTGGCCTGGAGGAGCCCTCCGGGTTTGGAGCCGCTGCCTGGCGCAGCCAGGCTCTCCCACCATCCCCAGCTGGGTCCTGCTTTCATAAATCTGAGCCCGAGTGATTTAGAAACTGCTGTGCCTGCCCTGCTTGCCTAACAGCCTGCGAGCTCCCGTCCACTAAATCACCTGCCTGGAGGGAGCGCGTCCGGCTGCAGCACCAGGCTGGGAGGTGGGCGGGGAAAAGGCGCTGATGTACAAAATGGTCGAAAACGCAGAACCATTGGAAAAAAGACCTGGGCAAAGATAAGCCGGGAGTGAGCTGTGCCAGCTGCGCTCCCCTGAGAGACGCGAGGCGGAGCCGAGGTGGCCGTCCTCTTCGGGATGCTTCTCTAGGACATCGTCCTGCGGCCAGCAGCATCCCCCGCCCAAAATAGATCACAGTCCCGCCAGTTCACCTGCAACCAAAAAAAATACAAAATAAGATCCAAAAAATCCTCTGTGGCTCACGCTGCTCCTGTTTCTATAGGGCTGGGAGAAGCGGCATGAGTCAGAGGCGCTTCCAAGCTGGGGGTGCGACCCGGGAGGAGGCTGTGTCCTGCCCAGCCGTAGATGAAAGATGATCCGTCCCGGAGGCGCGCGGGACTCTGGCTGCCCACACCGCTGGTGATGCACATTTACTGTCACGTCCTTGGAAAAACGCTCAGAACTTGCTCGAGAGCCTGTGTGCTCCCTCAGATACACCCAGAAGGATTGCTCGGAGAGGAGCAGGAATAATCACCGCAGACCCAAGATAAAAAAAAATAATAATCAAAGACTAATCCTAAAAACTCTCCTTTAATCTTTGTGCTTCCAGACCTAGTCTCCCTTTCATCTAGGACTTCGCTGTTCTCTAGTTATTCTACAGTTATAGAAACCACAAGGCTAGAAGAGGGGAAGAAAAAAGAAAAGATTAAATTAATGAGCAGGTAAGCAGGTTTATTATTTTGTCTGATCCTTCCTTCCTTCCTGCTAATTTCTCTGAGCCAATTTGGGAGGTAGAGCCCCACGTTAACTTTGCGAGAGACTGTTGTATCCATTCTCTTCCTTAAACGGTTTATCTGAGCGATACTGTGGTGCGATTTGCATAGCGGCTCTACGGCACGGCGCCGCGCGGGTGTAGCAGCCAGGCTGGGGCGTCTGACGAGAACAGCGTTTGCCCACGTAAAAATAACGAAGCCGATACTTTGGGCTCTGGTGATTGTCCATGCGCTCTGCCCTGCCTGCCCAGCAGCAGCCCCAGCACCCAGCACGGCCGCAGCCGGAGCAGGCGGCCAGGGAAAGCGGCTCGCTCCGGGGGCAGGCACTGCCGGGCCAGTCCTCGCCGGCCGAAGGGAGCGGAAGAGCGGCGAAGATCTGCGGCCGGGGAAGCGCCACGGCCTGGCTCCGTACTCCGGGAAAAGCCGGCGCTGCCTCTGGAACACGTGGGCAGAGCTACACTCATGGGAGAGATGCGAAGGGAGCCGGAGCGGGATCCGGAGAGCGCATGGGGAAGAGGGAGGCAAAATGCCTGCGTGGAAATGGGTGAGCATCCTCCAGCCTGTTGCTGCCGGCTGTCCTGGGGCTCACTTAAAGAGCAAGGTCAAGGTTAGATGTCTCCGTGTGCTGGGCTCCGCAGGACTGTGAGATGTCCTGGGCAATAGCTTGAACAGGGGCACCAAATAGTTTAAACTGGCAATGTGGAAAGGGGTGGGAAGGGGGAGCATCCAAGCGCCTGGCTGCTGAGCCCACCCTGGCTCTTCCTACCATCTTCATAATACCGTGTGTTCTGACAACGTTCTGAGCAGTTGTGGCCGTTCACAGCTCCCCGACGTGGTGCGTAGGATGCCCTGATGCTCCGGGCACGCGGGGCTACAGCCTCGCGTCTCGGCTGCCTGCGGGGGGAGAGGCCCCCTCGATGCCATTAGGAAGAGCACATTGCCACATCCTGGATCCCACGTCTCATTAATCCAGGGAGTGAGTAGCCAAATGCGAGAGGCGATCGATCCAGCCTCCGTGGGAGCGCTTTCTGCCCGGGGCTGGGCCGCTGCCAGGGGGTGCACGCCACAGGAAGAGAGGCCACCCCGCACGGGTACGCGTGCGGTGGGGGAAATGAGTTATGGTAACTTAGAGAGGTTACGTGGCCGTGGCAGTTCTCAACGACCCATTCAGAAAAGCACTTGGAGCGGTAGACGCTTGAGCAGCGGGGTCTGTCTCGCCAGCTGACAAAGCTTTAACTTAATAGTTATGAACTGGAAATGGGAAACAGTCTGGTACAGCACGTGCCGTGCTGATGGCTCGGGGTTTTCAGCCTTCCTGCTCCAGAGCAGTGGTTTAAATTAATTCCCCTGGGGGCCCCTTGTCATCCTTCCAGGTCGACACCCAGTCCCAGCCGCGGAACTGAGAGCAAGCATCGGACCGGGCTCCGTGTCCCTGCTAATGTCCCTGCCAATGTCCCTGCCATCATCCGTATTCTTCTGAGCTGTTCCCTCCTCCTTCCCAGGCGCTGCCCATCCTTGCGCAGCCGCCGCCAGGGAGGAAGATGAACGAACGCTGAGGAGCCATTTAGCAAGAGGGCGCTTGGCCACCAGACAGGTGGGTTCATTAATCCTGCGGCCCCTGCCGCAGGAGAGCAGATTGCTCCCTGCCCTCCCGGAGTTCTGCTCCAAATTGAAGTGCGGCTGCTGCATGAGACCCTGAAGGGGGAGGTCCTGCGAACGGCCCCCCGCGCATCCTCCCGCGCCACGCGCCGGCTCCTCGCCTGCTCCAGCGGGCGGCTCATCCCGCTGGGCCACCGCAGCCCCGCGATTCCTTGCCGTGGGCACAGGCGGTACCGGGGGGGGTCCAAAGGGTCGCGCTCTGCCCGTCTCCTGGCCTCGGGACGCGCTCCTCTTGCTTGCCTAAACTGTTGTGTCTAACGATGTTTGTTCCAAAGCTGTTTTCCTGCTTTGTTTCTTTCCATCTACCCCGCCTCCTTTCAGTCCAATTAGTGCCTCGTTGATGGCGTTTGTGTGACCCCTGACTTTGAGGTCTGTCTCTCGCGCCCCTGGAAGGCACCGACACGTTCCTTCATTTCATCTTCACTTGCTGGAGCTGTCTGGACTTCTCTGAAGTGTTGGTGCTGTCTCCAAAGTAGAAAGCTTTTCAATTGAGAAACTTATTTTTTTTAGGGCTCATTAAAAGAGAGAGAGAAAGAGAGGGTTTTTTTTTTTTTTTTCTTTGTGGGTAATTATTATTAATGGCTTTTCTTTTTTGTGGAGGTTTGTTACACTCGCAAAGAAGGGGAATGTTGGCAGGCTCCTGCGCGGGGGGGTGTAACTGGAAGCGATGGAGAATGATGTCTCTCACATTATTTCATTAGCAGCAGAAGACATCTGAGGGAATACGTGATGGGGATGTGGCCGGGCGTGATTCCCACCTCCCAGCCACTCCTGCCACGGCGTACCCCGACGTGGAGCACTGCGGGGCCGGCGCCTGCCTGCGGGGAAAGGAAGAAGCTTAGCGCCAGGCAGGGCAGAGGGCAGCTCCTGCCTTGATCTGCTGCACCTCCTCGTTACCTCTGGAAACAGGCAATCTTCCGTTTCCATAGGAAGCCTTTTTTCCCCATACAGCCCTGCAAGCACAGCAAGGAAAACTGCCAGGAACTGAATTCAAAGCCCAGCCAGGGCAGGCGGATGCAGGCTCACCGGGATCCACGCCGTGGAAGCCGCGTGCCGGTCAGTTCCCCCCGCATCCCCCTTTCCCTGCACACCAGAGCATCTCCGGCACACCGCCCTGCGTGACCCACTTCTGTATCCAGAGCAGCCACTTCTGTTGGGAAGCTCGCAGCGCTGCAGTAATCCCGGGTGATCGGAGTCCCGCACCCACCCGCAGCTCTAACGAAGCCGAGCGGAAGCCGGGAACGGGGCTGACGGAAGAGGCGCTCTGGGCAGAGCGCGGTGCGGCGCATCCCTCTCTGAAGCACCGAAGGCTCGCCAGCTCCGCCGGAGCAGAAAGCAGAAAATGGGACACGTCCCCAGGAAGCCCAGGTCTCAGCCTGCGCCTCGCTGGGAAATTCCAGCTGAGCAGGATGACTGCGTATGCCGAGCACGGGAAACTCCGCTGTCCGCTGGAGGAAAGAAATGGAAAAGGCCGGCGGTGGATCCTTGCAGAACAGAACAACAGGAGAACAGGCTACCTGGAGAGGAAGGATGTGTCGTTTGCCGCTCAGGTGCTTTCTTGTGGTGACCCTGTGGTTTTGCTCCAGCTGGAAGAAATCCGTTTCCTGAGCCAAATCCATAACCTGAATCTACACTTAAAGAAATCAGGCTCCTCCCCGGCTCTGTGCTGCCAGAGCACCGAAAGCGTTGACGGTGCAACAGCTCTTTGGTGGGCCTGTCTGGGTAACGTCCTTCCCCGCTCCGCCGACGCATCCGTCTCCCCCGCGAATGCCCAAGGCGGGGCGTCCCCCTGCCCACCCCATCGCTGCTCTTCTCCCCCGGGAGCCCGGGCCCGGCTCTCGGCACATGCATTCGGAAAGCGCCATCAGCTACGTCCCCTTCTGCCGTTGAGCAGCGCTTTGCTGCGAGTGACAGCTGCGGAACTACTTTATTATTTTATTTTTACGATCTTTTTAATGAAATCTGAGGCTCTGGAGAAGGATGGAGAGGCCTTTCGATGACCCCACCAAACTCTCTCATTACCCTTCAGGGATGGGCAAACACCCACGCTGATAAACACTTGACTAATGGACAAGGCTCTACATCATAAACATTGCCTCCCCGTTCACACTAATTGTCCTCCTTGTCACCGCTCCTCGCAGAGTGACAAATGATTTGGTTTTAATGGAGATCAAATTCCCCTGTCACTCTTAAGTAATCCCTCTAAGCCAAGGATGAGTCATGGAGACAGGACAGAGCATGGGGGAGCAGCCTTCGGAAGAGACGTTCCCTCTGTACCTGTGTCATCCATAACAGCCAGGCCAGACCGATTTTCCCCCCAGGAATATTTTCTCAGCCAAAGCCGCTTTGTTTCCTGGAGTAGGAGCAATATTTATCCTTCCCTGTGCCGCGAGACCAAGCGAAGGCTTGATAGAATTAAAAGGCAACTCATTTAAAACCGATGCAAGAGCAGCAGTTAGATTACCCGGGAAGCTCATGGCTGTAGGGTTGCTTTCCAGTAAAGAATTTGGTAAGGACTGAAAATAGGAGCGGCGTTACTTCTGTAAGTGGTCCGCTAGCCCAGAAGCTGGCCAGGCTTACGGCATCCGAGAGACGGCTGCGCACCTAAACGCTCCCAAAATTGCCGGGCTTGTTTGCGTGGTGGATTTCTGTGCGCTCGGCTCCTGAAATTAAATGTTAAAGCAAAAAAGCATCAAAGTCCTCAGCTGAAGGTAAAAGAAAACCCCCCCCAACCCCAACCTGTTATACGTGTGGCAGAGACCGCTCTTCCTGCGCCTAGGAGGGAGCGCGGCAGCAGGATAAAGTCCTTCATTATCTCAGGCATTTACACAACGGTTCGGAGGAGTTTACAGAAAACCTTCCTTTACCAGAGGCCACGGAACACCTTGCGGTGCCTCTTACAAACTTCAGATCTATAGAAAAAGAGAAGCGTAACAGATGTGTGGCAGCGAGAGCAGGAGAAAGGGAAGCATTGACCTTAGGCCTGGCAATAGCATGGAATTTCTTTAGATGTAGAGAAAAAAAGAGACTACTGTGATTGCTGTTAAAGGGATCCGAAAGAAAAATTTCTTCTCAACCCCAAATCTGTCGATTTAAGGGTAAGCTGAGGAGCAGGACAGGGCAGGCGGGCGGCTGGTGCTGCGCCAGCATCGCTGCATCGCGTCCTGCCGGGATGCACCTCCGGCGGGCAGAGGAGAGGGATGAGCGGGGCGGCCGGACCCCGTCAGGCAGGACCCCCGTCTGCTGCTCAGCTGCGGGGCCAGCAAAGAGCCGTGGGACTGGGGGGCTGCCCACCCCTTGCCCGGCTGTTGGCCCACAGGGCAAAACGATTGCCGCATCGGAGACTTCCTTCTCCCTCGGAAAACAAAAAAGCAGGGCGATTTACCTGGGAGGTCTGTCAGGAAGGAAATCAAACCAGCCCCTCTTGAAAAATTATCTCGGTGAGTTAATGATGTAACAAGACTGCAAGATCCAGCTGAGTGAAAAAAAATCGTCCGGCTGAGACTCGCTAACAGCCTCCTATAGCTAGGAAGTTATTAAAAATCTTGCCCCGGGGAAGAGCCCCCTCTCCGCATTACCAGCTCCCGTCGCCCAGATGATGATTCCGTGATTTTTCTGAGGCTTTTTCATTTCAGTAAAGAAAACGCGTGTGGGGTTTTTTTCTTTTTCTTTTTCTTTTTTTTTTTTAAATCCCTAACTGAGCTTCTCCTCTATGATTTTCTTATTTTCTATTTTTTCGCTGCAACTGCAATAAAATAGAATAGTAATTTCCCGTTTCCTTTTGGGGTGCCTTGCAGATGCATGCCTCCGTGCATGGCCAGCCCCCGGTGCAGCCTGCAGCCCCTGAAGGGCACAAAGTGGCATTTTGGGCAGAATGAGGCCGGAGGGGAAGGGTCTCGGGTGAGCCGATGGCCAACGGGGGGTGGCACCTCTGGGCCTCTGTGTCTGTAGGGGTTTAAGCCCAAAACGCAGCTGCTGGCAAGGCTTTCGCAGAAACCCCAGCCACGCCGCGCTCTTCTGCTGACATTGCTGCGCCGGCAGAGGTGGGAAGCAGAGCGGGGAAACTGGGCCAGCAGCACTTAAACCAGCAAAGCTGCGATTAGCAGGAGCGTCCTGCTCGTGTGAGGTAATTTCATTATGCTGTTTCACGGGGCAGCGTTGAGAATACGACCTTGTCCACGCTCGGAGGACACAGCTGCATCCCTGGTGGAGCGCGCTGGGAAAGGCGACCTGCGAGGGAAGGGAGCGGGCTTGTTCAGGAGATACCTGCCCTCGGAAACATATGGTATTTTAGGAAGAGAAAATAGATGTGAAAAGGGGGCGTTTGTCTGCTCCAAGGACACGGGGGATGGATGAGAAGAAATTAGTGGAAATCGGGTCTGCTGGTCAGCTGTAGGAGTGCTGCTGGCACCGGCCTCCAAGGGAGGGCAAAGAGCCCCCGTGGCTGAGGGTCTCCAGGAGCAGTTAAAGCCCTTTTCCCAGGGGACTTGTGCTGCCTGAGACCCTGTCTGGCCCCCCAGTCCTGCAGCCAGGCGTGGGAATCCTCCTTTCCCGCAGTGCTCCCACCCCTAGTTTGGATTAACTTCCTGCTTAAAGACCATCACGTTATTACGTTATCCCCTTCAACAACCCAAGCGTCACCAAAAGCTAGAGGTGAAAAGCTAGACGTCGTTGACAAACAGGCGAGGCGATGAGGGTGCCCCATGGGACCCCACCTCACGGGCTGCCCTCCTTATGGGCTCTGATCAGGGCGGCGCGGTTTCCAGTCCCAGGCAGTCCCGCAGGAGCGCAGCGGCATCTCAATTACCTCTCTATTTCTTTATCATGCTGCTGGAGTAATCAGGGTCCCAAGCTCTAACCTGCTAAATGTCACCTGAAGTCAAAGAGACAAATACACACTAATTACCCGGCACAGGCAGAGCGTCTCTCCTCACCGCCAGCCCTCGGCAGCGTGCGGCGCCGGCTCTGCCTTTTCCCAGGGACCTTCTCCGACCGCTGTGAGCATTTTGCCCGGCAGCGGGACCGCAGCTCAGCCCCCGGGGGCGCACGCCAGGCTTTTGGGGGTGACGCGCCTGAAGGGGCAGAACACGGGCAGGGGGCTTGGGGCTGGGTTTCCCACCAAAGGCAACGCAGCTCCCTGCTCTTCCCGCAGGATCTGGCCACGGAGAGCAGCTGCTGCAAGCGCTATGAGCTCTACGCGCTGTCCTCGTGGTCTGGGCTGTGCGTAAGATGGTGGCAGGGCTGCCAGACATGGCTTTTCCCAAAAGCCATGGGTTTTCCCTAAGGTGCTGCCCTCCTGGGGAGCTTGCAAACACACTCGTGAGGGTGGGGAGCGGAGCCCCCTGGCCCCGGCTCCCTTGATGGCAGCTGCAGATAATCCTGTTAGATCATCCCAGGTAACCCGTTGGGCTGCAAATCGCTTCCCCCTGAGCACCCCTAACACAGATTGGAGGTAACTTTACTCCAGAGAGCCAATTAGTGCAAATCTAGGCCTGGTAATTACAGCGTGATAAGATCCTGGCTGCTGGTATCTCTGGGCAGATAAGGCACCAGGAAGCAATCTCTTAACTCAATGGCATTATTCTTACAGCCTCACCTCTGTCCTGTAAAGCCTTTGGGAAGTTCAGCCTTGGGCCGTGCCGGTGCTAGAGTGCCGGGAGCCGGGAAGGAGCCGCCGCTGCCCACGCAGAACGTGGACGTTGTCCCAGGACAGCTTCTCTCTGCGCAGGGGTGGCCATCTCCTCCTTGGCTCCGAGCCCGCCCTCGGCGCTCCCGGTGGTGGGCGACCTTCAGCAGGCAAGTGTCTATCTGCCGGGCTGTTTGCACCCTGGACCGAAGGTGCCGGGGAGGCACGGGGGATTTCTGCCAGCCCAAGGCGGAGTGACCCTCCCTGGTGCCGGGGAGGCTGGAAACTCCTTGGTGCTGCCTTAATTTTGGCTGGGGGGTAAGGTGGGAGCGCTCCAGCGGACGTCTTTGGCTTACGCTTCCCTCTACCAGTGGAAGGTCCAGAGCAGATTTGGCTGACGGGGTGGGGGGAAAGAGGAATTCTGTAGAGGAAAGCGCCTGGGCAGGACTGTTGGCTATTGAGAGCCTCCCCGCTGTGCTGGAATAACTTACCTGCACACAAGTGAAAATTGGGTTAGGCGTGCGCTTTAGAGGTGTTCGTGCCTTTGGAGCTGATGCACTTTTAAGAATGATAATACCTTGCCCCATCTGTGAATCGCAGAGTAATTTGCAAACTGTCCCAAATTTCTCCTCTTGTTCCAGCCCCCAAGCAATAAAAAGAGGTAATTATTCCTATGTTGTGAAACCTGAGGCTCACACATCTCGCGTACAGATGTGAGAGGGGGCTGGGGCTCTTCTGTTGGTGTAAATCGGGATTAATTCAGGAGAAGCCAGCATGGGCAGTTTTCTGTTAAGCAAAAAGGAAATACTCTAGGAATTTGTGTTCTGAACGAGATGGGTAAAGGACACTGAGCGAAGCCAAGGAAGCACAAATGGCATCCTGCAGAACGTCGTCGGGGACCGGTGTGCGTGGGGACGCCGCAGCCAGGCGGAGGTGCAGGGCACAGCCACGTTGCACCCGGGGCTGCTCTGGAGCCGGGCGCTGGGCATTCGGTATGCACGAGGTGTGCTGGGTGAACCCACCCCTTAGAGTAATTGTTATGAAATTAGAAGCCGTGCAACTCCGGGAACAGAGCAGTAAAGGATCCTAAACCTCCCTGACGGTTCTGGTTGTTAATGTCTGCCTGTACCTTAATTACATCATCAATTCCATTAAATAATGCAGTAACTAACTGGGATTTAATGAATACGTAGAAAAGAATAAATTGGACTTACAGTGTAACTGATATGCCTTTATGGTATCAGAAGAAACTGGAAAGGAGATTCAATTTCTGCTAAGTAAAATTAGGGAAATAAATAAATAAACCCCAAAAGCCTGACCGGTGGTGGCCATGGCTGCGAGGCTGAGGTGCTCTGGGGTGGCCCTGACTGCGGGATGTGACACCCCACGCAGGGCAGGGGCCGGACCGGAGGCTCCCAAAAAGCAGCATGAGCCCAGTGGGTGCAGTACAGCTTCCTGGGGATCGTGTGCTTCCCCGCGCCCCGGCTCCCTGTGGGAAGGGGAGCTCGTCCCAGCCCTGCCAGCCTGGGCATGATGCTCTGCACCTTCCCACAGGCTGCGGGCACGTCCCTTTCTTTTTTTTTTTTTTTTNTTCAGTGAAAGATGTGTTTGCTTTTTTGGCTTAAATAACTACACGCTGTTTGCTTTAGAGGTGTTGAAGCACCCGGCCAACTTCCCTCTGTGTTGACGAGGAGCAAACAGTCCAGCGGAACACAGGTTCCCGGCAACACGCGGTGTTTGCAGAGAAAATTCAGCGGCGTTCCGGTGTGTTCGGAGCCACTGCTTCGTGGAGAGGGAGCGCTGACACCGCTCGTTCTGCCCGCGGACCAGCCCCCGGCGCGGGAGCCGCAGCACGCTGGGACCACTGGCGGAGGGATGCGTGCGGGTGCCGGGAAGCACCCGGAGGCACCATCCGCTCTATGAGGCAGCAGGACAGGCTGAGCGGGAGGAGGGAGCCGGGCCCGTAGCGAACACGCCGCCCGGGCTTCACCATTTTGCCCTTTTGCTTTACGAGGCGATGCCGACGAGCGCCAAGCGTCCGGGGAGCATCCCCTCCTTGGGCAAGCGCGTTCCTTACGCTGCTGAGTCATCAAGCGGCCAAGTTAATTAGAAAAGAGGCTTTCAGCCGCCCGCCCCGCACCCCTGCTCCTCTGGTTTTCCCTGGCTGGAACAAGCCTGGGATCGCTGCGTCCTCCTCCCTCTGGGCGACGGTCCCGCCGAGCCGGGGCTGCTCCTGTTATCCGGGCGGTGATCCGCCTGTTGTCAACGCTGGGCGAACGCGCCGGGAGCAGCAGCCACCGCGCGGGAGGGCGGCGCGCTGGGGCTGTCAAGGCAGCCTCCCCGGCCGGCGCTCACCGCGCTTTCCAATTATAATAAAGCACAAAGGGAGCTGAGGCAGAGAGGTGGCAAGCTGTGCTGCCGGGGAGCCGAAAGCTCCGCTCTGCGGAGCTCCGCGAACACATCGCGTTGCAAATTCTCCTTCTCTGCCGCTCGGTCGTCGCGGCCGTCTCCCCAGCCCCCATCTGTCGGCCTCTCCGCAAACCACTCCCGGGCTCCTGCGCAGCAGATGATACCGGATAGTTTTATTTTTTTTCCCCTCTTTAAACCCAGCTGAAATCACTGTTTGCTGACAGCTCGGCCTCCGAGAGACGGAGGCATGCGGAAACATAGATGCGCTGCTCCTCGAGCCTCCTGGAGGGGCGCGGGGGGCCGGGGGTGTCCCGAGGGCTGGGGGCATCCGTCGGGGCTGAGGGGCAGCAGCTCTCGCCGGCGCTGCCCGCTCCCCCTGCCCGCCTTTGCCGGGGGGCTGCCGGCAGGAGGAACGGCGCGGGCAGCAGCCTTCCCCCACCTCCCCGCTCCCCCGGGATATAATACCCTGCTTCCCGCCTCTCCCTGTAATAAGGCGGCGATGTGGCGGGCGAGCGGCGGGGACCGATGCGAGGGGCTGATTGTCTGTATGGAGATGCTGAAAGGGGTCGCGACTCCCTAAGTGCTCGTCAGGATGAAGGATGACAGCCCCAGAGAGCGAGCCACTTCCCTCCTCTCCCGCTGCTAATGAGCGCTCGGGCGGCCAGGGCTGACGGTGGTTTCAGTTTATTTTCCCTCCGTTATTTCTTTCCCTGTTTATTTGTTTAATTAATTTATTTATTTTAGGTTTCTCCCTCCTTGCCCCGCTCCGTCCTTTCCCTGCCTCCCCGCTGGCTTCAGCAGCTATTTGTGTTGGATCCCGAGCAGTCAGCGCTCGGAAAATTTAATTAGGCGTTTGGATGAAACCTGAAAGCTGAGCTTCTGCTGGAATTGAGTCTGCCAGAGCCCCCCGGCCCCAGTTGCTCTGTCCTAAAGCCACTTTGCTGTGGGTGGGGGGACAGGGGAGCTCCCCCCGGGGCCCTGGTGACATTGTCCTGGTCCTGGGGGTCATGCAGCCACCTCCACCGCCAATGGAAAATGTCTTTTGCTCCCAGAGGAGGAACAGGGCTGAAAATGGAAGTGCATTTGTTGGAAAAAGCCTCTCCCCAGCTGCTTCTCCCCCGAACAATCAGCAGAATTAGCTGGAGGGTGGGGGCTAGTGATTTCTCTGCTAAATTGCCAGCAATCAGCTAACCAGCGAAAAGCAATGGATATATCCTCAGTTTCCAGCCCCGGAGAGGAGAGGGGAGGGGAACGCTGGCCCGTGCCCCCAGCAGCAGGTGCTGCCGGCTCCTCGGTGGGCACAGACCTCGGGGCAGGCGGAGGAGGGTGCCTGGGTGCCGGTGCGGTGGCCGGAGAGCCCAGGGAGGCTCCAGGCAGGAGGAGGAAATCTCTCCAAACCTGGCTTGTCTCTCTCCCCTGAAGTCTTGCTTTCCTGTTTTTTTTCCAATGCCATTCAGAAATGAGCTTTATCTGGCTTTGAAGGTCCTATTCTGGCAACATTGCCTTTAAAAAAAAAAAAAAAAAAAAAACCTAAGCCCCCGCAGCCTTGGCGGCATCTTTCCCTGGTCGGCGGTGACACAAATGAGTGATTCTCATGCGCTGCTGCGAGCGCCTTTCAGAGGCGCGATGGAAGGTTCCCTGACAATGTCACCCGCCTGCTCAAAACAACCCGCGCGCCCACGTGTTTGCGCAGCGCCTCTTCTCCGCTGCGGTAAGGCTGGGTGCTTGGGTTGGGGGTTTTTTCCCCTGCTCTATTTGAGAAATAATTTTGGCATTTTGAGTCCCTGCCTTTTCTGATTTTTTTTTTTTTTTTTTTTTTTTTTTTTCCCCTCCCTCCTCCTTGTTTCCCGACAAGAGGACTTGTCCCGCTTTCATTCATTACAAGATGTTGCGTTACCAGAGCTCGACGTCAGCAGGGAGCTGAAGAGGAGATGAGACGGCTCCCGGAGGGATGCAGCGGCACCCGCAGCAGTGCCGGGGCTCCGGCCCCCCGGCATCCCCATCCATCGCCCCGGAACAGCCAACAGCGGGGAGACCACATCAGCCCCCGCCTTCCTCGCCTGTTAAACCAGTACGAGCTCCAGAAAGCTCAAGTACTGCCTTCCCCTGGCATTAGCACGTAAAGTCTTGGAAGTGCGAGCAGACACTAACAAATTACTCGCTGAATTGACAGTTTGGGGGTTTTTTTTCTACTGTAAAACAAGCAAAAAATATGCCAGGCTCGTCTTGCCTCTCTCTCCTTTTTCAAAAGGATCAGTTAGACGCAGGGACTCCAGTGTGAAGAAACTCGGATTTATGTCCCCATCAGTGGGATCCTTAAAATTCCTACATACTTAAAACGTACACATTTTGCCTTGAAAAATTACCAGGTTTGTCTAAAGGAAAATTTCTAACATAAAACAGGAAACTCATTTGAAGGGAGAAATTCTCCAATGAAGCGAACCCAGGCAGTCATAAAAAAGTTAAACCAGGCATAAAGGGAAATGTCAGATGTGTGGGAGAGCCAGATGTCGCTCTATTTTTTTCCTTTTTTTTATATTTTTATAACCTAGATCAGATTATAGGAGAATATATGAATGTATCAAGCAGGGAGGGGTATGCAGCGAGAGGAGGAGAATTTCGCTTCCAGCCTTTAACTTGATGTAATGTGGAGCGCTCTACAAAGGAAAACATTTTTTTATTTCTAAATAAAGCACTTTAGAGTGACACATTTATTGCTGGCAAAGAATTACTCAAATAAGAGACATTGTCAGCTATTTATTTTAAAAGCTTTTTTTTTTTGTTTGAGTTTGGGAAAAAAGAAAGATCAAACCCCCTTTCCATTCTTCTCAATATTGCCTTAAAAGCTTTAAAATAAAGTGGGTTTTCTGCTCCTAAGTTGCCTTTCTGGTGTTTCCAGGGCTCGGCGGCAGCAGGGACGCTGGTGGGGAGCTGGGACCGCAGCATTCCCACCCGGGGGATGCAGGGATGCGCGGGGGCCGCATCCCCGAGGAAACCCGCAGGTGTCTCGAGGGATTTGCCGAAGGTTGCCTGCCTGGGGTGTGCTCTCGCCGCCGCGCTGAAGCTGAATTAAGGTATTTTTCAGGCTTCCCGCAGGACGTGGATGGCCAAGCCAGGTTGGAAAAAGCATGGACGCTGGGCTTCTGGACCCTCGGGATAGCTCAAAACCAGCCTTTGTGCCCGTTTTCACCCAAGCTGGTGTTCCCAGCTGCCCATTCTCAGTGCCGCCAGGGCCGGCCGTGCCTCCACGAGCGGCTTCCAGGAGAGAAAGAGAAATGGAGACCCCGAGGCTTTCCCGGCTGGGAAGGCAGCAACCTGTAAATAACAGGGCGCGTAAGTCAAGCAAAGTGCTGCATGCTGTGCCGTTCCCCGGGACGGGGAATATTAAATACACGCTTGCTCGTATATCTATTTATCCCAAGCGGCGTGAGTCCCCAGAGCCTGTTGCTAAAATACGCCCGGCTAATTTGTTTCCGGAGGAGTGGCAGTAAAGACGCAAAGAGAGGAGGGGGTGACGCTGCGCCGGGCGAAGCCTTTCCCGAGGCGGGAGGGAGGGATGCCACGGGTGGGACGGGGCCCTTTGGGCCCACGCTGACGTTCCAGAGCTCTCGTCTGGGATGAGAGGTTTCGGGGCGCCGAGAGACTTCGCGAGACGGGAGACGCCATCGCTGCCACGCAGCTGCCCGCGTGGAGGCAGGGCGCGCAGGTTGGCAGCACGTCCAGGCGTCAGAGCAAGCAGCCAAGGCAGCCCAAAACATTTGGAAAGCCGTGATCGCTCCTACAAGGTCGGGCGATGTGAAACACCTCATTACACTGCTCAGACACTGAGCCCTGTCTTTAACCAAGGCCTTTTAATGTCAGTTCCTACAGCCGACGCGGCAGAGCATTAGCATACCTGTCAAGGCTCCCCGGCTAACCTCTCTCGCGAGCGCAGTTTCAGCGCCTTTCCCAGCCTATGGCACGTCTCCCCTCTCTCCCTCGCAAATAACAGGAGAAGGAAAATAGCTCTTCCCACGTCAAGCTGCAGCGGGTCTCTCCGGCTGCACGCGGGATTGTTTTCCAACGCGCCCAATCCGTGTAAGCCCGTGGAGAGGCGTCCCTGCAGCACGGGGCAGCCCCCACCGCCATGCCCGTGATCCCGCGGGAGCTTGGGCGTCCGCCTGGGAGAAGGAGCGTGGGCCAGGCAGAGATGCGGGAGGCCGAGTCCTTGGCTTCACCCTTGGCTTGCCCTCCCCTCTCCGTCTAACGCCAAATAGCCTCTCATTTGTCTGCGTGGTGACGCATTTGTCATTTCATTAGCTTTTCATCTCAGCTACTTTCTTTCCCCCACAGATTATTCCATTTCTCTTGCTTTCCCCCTTTTTCGGTTCCTTTTACTCTATAATTGGATCATTTGCAGTTTATGGGGAGGGTGAGAAACAAAAGGTATTGACAACCCAAGCATCCAGAATTATGCGCCAAGCTCAAAAAAATGACATGAAAGGAAAATCTGGATCTTTTTGCATTCAGATTTCTGAATCCACGGAGCTCATTAGTTTCCCGCGTCCTGGGCTTTTTCTGTGTCTGTAGACACTAGAGCCTGCTTTTCAGACGAGCTGTAGTCGGTTGCCTCCAGCGGCTGGGGCTCGAGGAGAACCGGCGGTGTAACCGGCTGTGGAAACCGGTCAGCTTAGACCCCTGCTCTTCGCCGGCCGAGCTTTACGTTCAGGCCCAACGCTCTTCATGCTGGCCGCTGAAAGAGACGACGGGTTATTCCCTGGGAGGCGACGAGTGGAGCTTTTGAGGTGGATTACCTCTGCTCGGAGTGCGTGGCTCGTCACTCTTCAGGCCACGACTGTCTGCCAGGACAGCACCGCACAAAACGCTTTCTCCCAGCAAAACAGGCGCTCCCGGGAAATCTGCGCCTGCAATTCCCGACTTCCAACCTCATTTGCGGAGCAAGTGAGTTGCTGCCGTTCCTGCCGAACTTGGGGTTGGGCCGCTCTCTCTCCAAAGCGCGACTGCTGTCGGCTGAAGCCCAGCGGCCCTTCCCGGCACGCAGCCGGCTGGGGCGCCGGAGGCAGGGACTGAAGGTGGGTGCCGGTGCGGAGCGGCTGTGCTCGGGACAACCTGCCAGCGCCTGACCAAGGCTCAGACCAATTACTGCTGGCGTGAGCCCAAGCCATCCATCTCGGCAAATTTCCCTCCAGGGGCTGCCCCATTAGTAGCAAATAACTAATTATTGCTGTCAGCTTCAATAAAAAAACATTACTTGAAAGATATTTTTCCCCCCGTAACTTTACAACGCTGTATAAATTACTGGAGTCCAAACTAACTTCTAAATTGAGTAATTCCAGACATTTGTCAGACTCCAAGAAATGCTTTAATTAGCGTTGGTTAATAAAGTGTTTAGCTAATTAGGAGAACATTTGTCCTGCCTGCGCATTTTTTTCCCCTCTAGCTTACGACAACTCAAAAAAATTAATTGGAGTCCAGGCTTCAAGAATTATCGGGCTGTTATTTATTTATTTTTGCACTTCCTTTTGTAAGAAAGTACCGGTGAGGCTATTAATGATCACCGGCCGAAAGTTTTTCCTCCTCTTGCTGGCTGTTTGTGTGAGGTGGGGAGCGCGGGGCGCGGGAGCCTCCCGGGGGACGGATCAGAAGCCGCCGCCGCAGCTGATTCCCCCGGGGTGCCGGGACGGATGCGCCCGGGGAGCATCCCTCGTCTGCAGCAAAGGCGGCGCTGCCAGCGCCGCGTCCGCCCGCCGCTCCTGCTGGGCAGGGAGGCAGGAGCCCGGCTTCGCTTCCAGCCCAGAGCCCTGTCATTCCACCAGGAACGGCGCTTACAGCCAGCCATCCCCCCGCAGCCTCGCGCTGCCGCTGACGGCCGCCATGAGCGGCGACGGCCCGTGGCGTGCGCCGCAGCGGCCATTTCGCACTCGTGTCTCACGTTGGCTTTGAGCTGCTTCCCCGTGCCCGGCGCCCGGCTCCGGAGCCAACAACTCCGGCGCAGTGGTTTTCCACCGGGTAGGATTTTTCCTTTTCCCCCGTCAGACAACTGCGACCCTCACCAGCCAAATTGCCGCTTTCTGTAACGTCACCCCTCTTGACTGTCGCTGGCTGGGTGGCTGGGAGGCCGCCGGGGCTGCAGGAGCTGGCTGGCAGGGAAGGAGTTAAGGGCAGCCTTGGCTGGCAGAGGAGCACAGCTGTTTGCCATGAGCAGGGATTTTGGGACAGGCTGTCAGGAATTAGGGCTTGCCATGGCTATAAAAGGGCCGGCGCTGGGGGCATGGAGGGCTCTGACTGCCGAGGGGGAGATTTGTGTGTGGGAGAGGGGACAGGAGCAGAAAGGAAGGGTTATTTTTAGCAGTGTTTGAGAGCAGGGCTTCAGCGAGCTGGCTGCCAGCAGACCCGGAGCGCTTGCTCTGGACGAGGCGCTGGAGACGGCGGGGCGGCGAGCGAGCCCGGGAGGTGAGCGCGGCATCGGGCACGGAGGTGAGGCTCTCCGGCACTCCCTGGGTCCGGGCTCCTCTCAAGGTTTCCACCTCGCACTTGTGTTGTGGGAAGCTCTTCTCTGCTCTGGAAACGGCTTCTTCTGCCTCGCTGCTGCTGGCTCTCCCACGGCTGTTTCAGCAGCCAGCTTAAACCAGCTCCACTTGCTGGGCTTTGCTTGGTGGAGAACCGAGGTGTTTGAGGGATGTTTAGGCTTTCGGATTTGAACAATTTAAGGGCCAGTTGGTCTTGGCGCTGTCCTCGTGGAGAGGTCTTCCCCTTCTGCGTTTAAAAGACCCCTCCTAGGTGTACTTTGCATCTTGCAAACCATTTTTAGTGAGAGCTGAAACCCAGCCCTGTGGTTCAACAGGTCCTGGGGCCGTGTCCTAGCTGAATGTTTTGCATTAGTTATTGCACCTCAGCCTTTCCAATCGGTACATTAAGTGACTCCGCGATTCATTTGCTTCTCTGGGTGACAGAAGTGTGGCTACAATGAGAAACACAGGGTTTTCTGGTCAGGTTTGGGCTGATTGCAGAGAGGGGTCTGCTTGCATAGCGCAAGCAGCCCTGAACCCCTCCGGCTTTGCAGTCCTGGCGTCCTTAAGCTCGCTCCGTGCCAAATCCCAGGTTTTTGTGTCACGGCTTCCTCCTTGGAGCACCTCTGTTCCTGGTGGCTCATCCTCTCTGGGGAGAGAAGGGCTCCAAGAGGCTGCTTGGCTCTGCAGAGCCAGATGGATGTCCCGCCTCCGAGCCTGAGGCTGGGCAGCCGTGTGCGACTCGAGGGGATGGGAAACTGTGCAAAGAGTCCTGGCAGGGAAGGGCATATCAGCCCAGCCACGCATAAAGACCCGTGGGGAGTTAAACCCAGCACCTTCTTGTCCTTTAACCCATGGTGATACGTCACTGATCAGCACAATTGGTTCTAATAGCTCCCCAGGTAGATCTGGGAGAGCAACGAGTTGAACATAAAAATCCCTTTATTATTGCCATTTTGCTTTTATATACCCATCAAGCTTTCATATTTAATCTCCTACATCACAATAGCTGATCATTTTTAACATTTGACATTGATAAAGTGCCCGCTGCTATTATTCTGACATACTATAAAACATTACACCCATTTGCAATAGAAAAGGCAAAGAATCAATACTCAGCCCCATTTTCCAGTGTGGCAGTAAATCACGGGGAGCCTAACAAATTGTTTTAAATATAAGCACCTTCAGAACCAATAAGGAACCCAACTGATCCCTGTCCGTTGTCATATCTGTCAAATGCCTTTTCTGTTAAATGGGCATGTAGGTGCTCACCCGACAAAGGCCAGCCCGCTGCCTCGGTTCCCAGGAGAAGGTCCTGGCGGGGTGCAGCTGGGGGTACTTGTTGTGGGATGTGCCCCAGGTTCCTTTGGGCAGCTGGTTTGGGTGTCAGAGGGTGCCTTACAACTGGCCGCTGGCAGGGGTGGAGGTTAGCAAGCTCATAAGGTAAACGAGATTCAGGAGGTGAGAGGCTTCACCCAGCGGTAGGAAGAAACTGATGCTCCTGATGGGCTCCAGCTCCGTAGCTGGGCTGTGAGGGCGGTCCTTGCCGTAGGTGTCGCAGAAATAGTCCCAGATTGCCTGTCTTCTACGCGTTTGTTGCCGGAGAGCCGTGACCTCGCTGTAAGTGTGGGTATCTGTGTTCCCCAGACGTTGTTTCTGGGGCTGGTGTTACTGCAGCGCCGCCGTGCCACCTTCCCGGCATCGCCGTGGGCTGGGGACCACCGTGCCTCGCTGGGTCCTGCCTGCACGGCTGCCTCCCCTGGGCCAGGGCTCAATTCCCCCGCCGCAATAAGGCGTTGCCTGACATTTTATGCAGTTGTCCCTTCTTGTCAGGTCTGTGAGCTTATTAGTCCCTGGGTTTACACATGTGCTGGCTTTGCCGTGGGTTGTGTGCATCCCTGTGGAACCTCTGCCTGTCCATCTTCTCCCTTGTACACCTCTGCGTGGTGGGCACTTAGTCATGGAAAGGCAAAACAAAACAGAAAAAGGGTACAGTTTTTACATCTGAGATGATGTAAACCTTGTGTGTATGGTTCAAAGGTGTTTTTGTCACGTCTGCTGTCAAATAGCCCCTAAATGATACGGTTTACCTGGGTTGGCTGATTTATAGGAACCTGGCTCCCAAACCCCAAGGATGACATTTTAAACACATCTTCCTTTCATTTGTAAGGGATTAAATGAACATGTTTCGACAAGATTGATCACATGGAGGTTCAGACGATTTCTCTTTGCGGCTTCAATCTATAGCTTGTAGAACTGATAGAATATTATTGTGTCTCATTAAAATAATGCATGGCTGGCAGGCGCCGCTGCATGCGGGAAAACAAATGTTCGGGGAGTTCCCTCCATCCGCTGAGGCCGCCCCGGAGAGGGGACGGTGGCGTGGGCCAGGCGGCTCCTCGCGCTGCTCCCGTAGCCTCCTGCGGAGACTCGCTTGCTCCTTTATTCGATGTTTATTGAACGTGTGCTCCTCCGTGCTGCCCTCCGAAAGGATTGCTCCCAGCTAAACCGTGCCATTAGCATCGGCTGGGAGTAGGGGGCGGATTCTAATTCCTCTGTTTCTCTGCAGGAACGGTATTCCCTCTTTAGCTAGAATGTGCCTGTTATTCTCACCAGATTTCACGGGGGGGCTGCGTCCGCTGCCACGCGCTGGTGCTGGTGGGGATGCCCCAGGAGTCCAGTTTTGTCTTTCAGGCCCTCCCTGCAAAATATTCAGCAGTTTTGGGCACCGAGGCTTGATGGCGGGATCAGATTTGCTCCTGCAGGATGAGATTTCTTTGGAGATTATAGTTGTTGTTTCAATTTCATTAACCTTGTGACCACTGTCACAGGCTGTCTGCCCTCCATAGCCTTAGGAAAAAATAAAGGGAAAAAAACCCCATCTTTAAAATCAGGCAAATATTTTTAAGCCCAGAAGCCTTGGAAGACTGTAACTGGCTTGTTCTTGCTCTGGGAATACTCGGGCCTCGCGGTTCCTTTTGCAGAGGGAGGGGGAAATCACGGTTTGCCCCTTATGGGGACAGGGAATCAGTGCTGCAGCGGTGGGGCGGGGGTCTCCGAGCCCTCGGGGTTAGTGCCGTTGGTAACGTCTTGTTAAGGTGCTGCACGGAGAGGCCACTGAAATGCCAGCGCTCGGTGTCCTCGGATGCCGTGCTGGGCATCTGCCCGCCGGTGCTGCTCCCGCCGGGCTTTGACTTGCTGTCTGTGAACGTGCTGCCGGTGCCAGCCGGACCACTGGGAGCGCAGCGGGAGCGCGGAAAGAAAAACCGTCTTTCTTCCACAGGCTGAATGTGGAATCACCAGAAGGCTTTGCAGGGCCGGCCTGGTCCCAGTTAATCCAGGCAACTTGTGTTTTCTTCTCTTGCAAAGTCAGGGCTGTTCCTGACATTGCCCTTAGGCACGCGGCCAAATGGAAACGGGGGAGGGAGGACTTCTTCTCTACCCTGTTCTCTGCTTGTAGACATGACTTATCTCCTTCAAGGCTTGGCCCGGGCTTAGGAAGCCATTACCCTTGGATGGCTGCAGGTGAAGGCAGCAATCTTCTAGGTATTCGCTGGCAATTTGCATTGCTGCATTATGCATGGGCAGAAAACACAGAAATAAAGTACAGGGAACAGGAAATCATTGTGGTGTTTTTAATCTGAAAGGTGAGATCGAACTGCTGTTTGTAGGCTCCCTTTAATGGCCCCTCAATTGGTAATTAGCGTTATATTATCACATATCTTTAATAGAATATTGATGCTGTTGGCAGAGATATAATCCCAGTGTCAAGAGTAATTCCCCTCTTTCCAGTGCGTTGCACTTATTACGTACGGGCCCAGCAGAGCCGGTCGTGAGGCTCGGCTGATGCATCTCAAATCAATTAGATGCAGCACTTCACCACAAGTGACTTAGGGTACGTCAGAGAACTGCATATTAATGATTTGCTTTGGGAGCGTGAACTGCCGGGGAGGAGGTGCCGGCTTGGTCTGCCTGCTGCCGGGGGCCGGGAGAGCCTCGGGGACCCGAACCGCGTCCCGGATGTGCGGGAGTGCGCCTTCCTCGGGGGCACGGCGGAGCCAGGCAGAGCTCGGTTCATTCGTCAAAGCGCCTTCAGCTCCCATTTGAAAGCAGATGAAACAATAATAAATACCGAGCAACGAAAGTTAATCTCTATCCGCAGCATTGTAATAAATGGGAAGTTAAACAAAAATCGATGCGGACCTGTTAATTCCGGCCAGCTCCCGAGTCCTGTGGAGCTGAATTCAGCCCTGGCGAGTGCTGGGTATAGCCAGCCCCTTCCCTCTCCCTGACGAGGGCTGTTACTCCCGCAGCGCTGGGAAGCGACGCCTTCGCCAAGAGCCCTTTTGCCTGCCGGAGCCCGAGAGGTGTCATTTGGCGGCGAGCATCAGGCCCTCAAATTATTTCGCTCAGGTCGTTTTACTTCTTGCACCTCGGGACTATTAGAAAAATTGCTTAATGAATCACAGCCCATCTCTTGCCGATGCGCACGCACACAGGCACGGATCAGACAGACAACACAGTCCTCCAGCCATCGCCTCTCCAACGACAGCACAGGCAAACTGGGATCGATACTTCCCCTGTCATCTCCGCCCGCTAAAGACTCCGGTGGTTCTGGCTCTCCGCGCCCGCTGCTCTCCCTGCTTCCCCTCGGCTACGAGAGCCCAGCACGCGGAGCCCTCCTTCCCCCTCACTCTCGTCAAGGATTTCTCAGCCATCTTTCAAGGGCAGCCGCAGCCCAGGGTGGCGGAGCGCAGACAGCATCCTTCAGCCTGTCTGATGGCCGCGGTGCCACGGCTCCGGCGGGCTGGGAAAGGCATTCCGCAGGCACCTTTCCTGCCCTGCTGCTCCCTCTGCTCCCCAACTGGCAGATGCGCAGTGAGATCCCGGCGGGACTCCAGCCTCCGTCTCTCCTCCGGGACGGCTCCTCTGCTGCCCTCTTGCCGGGGTGGCACTCACGGCTCTGATGGATGTGTTTGCGGGAAGACCGTCACATCCCAGCGGAGTGATGCTGCGCGTGTTCCCGGTACATCGTAATGTCAAATATCAATCATCCGCGGTAAACACAGTTTGAAAGCAAAGGACACTTTGGAAGAACAGGAGAGAGGAATTTCAGGGCTAGTTCAGACCTCATGAGAGACCTGGTTCCTCCGGAGCAGGGTGATGCCGGAGCGGTGACCCCCCAACAGTGGTTCCTGGGGGAACGGGGTTGCTGTACAAGCTCAGTGCCTTTTGGCTGTTTTTCCCCTGGGACAAATGGATTTGATTACTGCAGCAACCGCTGCACCGAGATGGCTGTAAACATCATCCCGCACTCTAATATCCCTGAAGGCTGCAGACCTTTGGATCGGTCTAATCGTTTCTGGGGAGCCCCTCAGGCCAGCGAGGGCTTCTCTCTCCATGGGACCTCAAAATCCCTTCTCTGCTGGTGCGCCACCTCTCCCCTGTCCCCCCTGCTTCCCTCCACCAAGGGGAGCCGCGCACCCGTCTCAGCAGGGAAGATGGTTCAAGCTTTGGGTTCAGGTTGGGGTCCCGTCCTGGTGAGAGCGCCCTTCCTCCCGAGGACATCCTGGGAGCCACCCGGAGAGGCCACGCTCATCCCGAGCCTCCCTTGGCACCGCCGTTGCTCGCTCCCTGGCGCGCCAGCGCGGGTTTGAGGAGGACCTGCAGCAGGCCACCTCCAACAACCTTGTGCTGGAGCAGGCGCGGTAAATCTGCCGGGGCCTCGCTGCTTCCATTTGCACGGCGCGCTGATTTATTTCTTTATTCCCTTTCAGTGCCTTCAGCCTCAATTAAGTAAAATAGCTTAGTGTGTGCCTGCATTACACTCGTAGTCCCATTGACATTTACACTTGAGCATGTTGGTTTGTTGCTTTTTTTTTTTTTAAGCACCATACTGTATGGGAACCTTTAAATAGCCTTGTTTCCATTTTGTTGTGTGTCAGTGCCGATGACAAGGTACAAAACTCTCTGGGAGACAGAGCGAGGCACCCACGTGTGCACAAGCTGCAGAAGGCACTCCTCTTTCTACAGAAACCCGCTTTTGGTACCTCGCTTGTCTCCTGTGCCTTCTGCAAGGCTCGGAGGTGTAGTGCCCAGGCTCCACGGGTATGAATGTGAAAGCCTGCGAAAAGAGATCGCAACTCCCAGCTCTGGAATTCAGTGAGCTGGAAGCGTCCGTGCCGTTGCATGGCACACGTGGGGCACAAGTCACAGCAGCGTGTGGCACAGGGGCGCTCTGCCGCCGGAGGGATGCGGTGTGGCACAGCATCTCATTCCCATCCACCTCCAGTGGGATTTAGAGTTCTTGGAAAATCCGATCCGCAGCCTTTAAATGGATCCCGGAGCCGGGGTAGGGCGGACGGGAGCCGCCACCAGGCAGCCTCTGCCTCAAAACGCTCACAGCGAGTTTCAAAGCCTGGATGTATTTAACTTTTAGCAAAACACCAGCAATCAGAAATCTTTTCTTCGTAGATACAAAAGCGTCTGCGGCGAGGTCTCCTGGATAATGACGGCGATGCACATTAGCATATATTTTCTTGAGAACTGAACTGCCATAAGGCTAGCCTTGAAAGCTAGTCGGAGTATTTACAGCTTTTATGAGGCCCCCCGGGAGAGAATAATCCTAAAGTACTGCAGGCACTGCTTGGAAGAGCCGTGAAAAACATTCAATTTAGGAACAATCTTGCCTCCATCTATCTATTTTTTTCCTGCGCTTGCTCCCACCGCCGGTTATTTCCCCACCTGGGTCTCCTCTGCCATAGCAGTGGGTCGCAGCAGAAGCGACTCTGGTGGCACGAGCAGAGAATTAAGGGTTTGGGCAGGGAAAGGGCAGCAGCGGGCGCAAAGCTTCGGGAGAGAAAGCGACGTCTTCATGCAAATACCTCTTTGGAAATAAGAAAGAGAGGGAGACACACGCAAGAAGACAAAACAGCTGAATTGTCTCTAAACAGCATGCTTTTTGTGCTTTTCCAGGAGGCATCGGTGGATTTCTAAGTCTACCCAAACGCATCTGTCGTGTCCTGTTACCCCACCCTCAGGATTCTGTAACCATGTCAACCAGAAGGGAAGACAAGGAAAGCAAGCAAAAAAAGGGAAAAAGAAAAGGAAAACTCAGCCTGAAACCCACTGTCTCTTGGATTATGCAAAACACACGAGTACCTGATCCAGCTTTCTAAATTACAGGGTTTTACAGCTTTCGTGTTTAGAGTGGGATGTCACAAGTCGTAACGATCTGCTGCATCATTATGGGAGCAGATGCCAAACTTAGATCTCTGCATGTCTGTAAAAAGGCTCTCGCTTGCCGTAGCGCCGCCGAGTTGCTGTCGGGGCTCCTGGGCAAGTTCAGGGGACGGGGGTAACGTTTGCCCAGGGGCGGGTGCACGTGCTGGTGTACGGCACCGCTCGCCCTTGCTGTGCTGCTCCGCCAGGCTGGAATACCGGTCCCACCCGGGAGCTGCTTTGTCTGGTCCTTTAATGACAGCGCCACTGCCGCCGCCATTACTTGATTGTCATTTTTCTATTCCTTAAAAACTTGAGTGCAAAGCAGAAACAATCCATTCTGGCCGTATTCCCTGTAAGTAAATGAAAATGGCAAGCTGGGAGCCTCTGAGCGGACAGTTTGGACCAAATATAACAGGCAGAAAATTCCTCCAGCTATCTGGTAGATAATTCTTAAACGGTAACAACAGCCATGGAAATGAATAGCCGTTTAAGCAGTCTGAAGATGTACAAACGTCCCCGCCGCGTCGTTTGCCGTACCTCAGCTCGAGCATCAATGGAGCTGCAGCGGTGGGTGGAAAACAAGCCTTGGCTCTGCTGCTGGCTCACCCCGAGCCTTGGACATCATAAGGCAGCAATTTGCGTGGGACAATCTGGGAACACGGAGTCAGCGGTGATACCGTCCCCGTGCAGCTCCGTGGGCGCTGTGGGATGTGGATCCCTCGGCGATCCCCCCAGTGCTGCCTCGGGTGGGCAGAGGAGGAACCGCTGGTGGCTCTGGGGCGCTTGTGGTGCTGCTCCCGGTGTGGGTGCCAGCATCCAGCTGGCTCCCTGGCAAGCCATGGGAGGCCTATGAGAATAGCCACATCATTCCCTGCACGGAAAAACCGGAGAGGAGCAACCAGCGGTGCCTCTCTTTGCAGGCGTTTGCCAGAAAAATAAGCCTGTGCCTGAATAGAAAGAAGAAGAAATAAAAGAATTCTTGGAGCTCATCATCGGGGCGCAGCAGCGTGAACGGCATGTTTTATTCAGCGAGGAGCAGCTGCACTACCTGGAGCAGAAATTCAGCTTGTTGACGCCTAATCTAGGTAGATCAGTGAAGCTTTGGAGAGCCTAAACAGGCAGAGAGCAGAAGATCTCTCCTTTGTTGCAAGCAAGAGGCTTCTGCAGAGGGGGTCGACCTCCTGCCTTCCTCCCGCCCGGCGTGAGGCCGGCGCAGCGGCAGCGCCCCCGGAGCCTGCCCTCTCATGGGGTGCCCACGACCCTGAGACCCTCGCGGGGCGGCTTGCGGCTGTGTCCTGCTCGGGCTGAATCCCCTGAGACCCTCGCGGGGCGGCTTGCGGCTGTGTCCTGCTCGGGCTGAACCCCCGACACCTCGCTTCTGTAGGAACAACCTGCTGGAAGGGGCGGGATAACGAGGAAGGAGTCGGGACGGCAGAGGGATGGCTACACGCTGGCAGCGATGGAGGGTGGAAAACACCCAACGCGAGGGTGTAGCAAAGGTGCAGCGTCTGCTTCCAGAAACGATGCCGAACAAAATCCAGATGGGCACTTGTGCGGTTTTCCTCTGCTCATCTGCAATCCCCCTCCGACCCCCCGACCTGTGGGATGGGGGCAGGACCCCGAGGACGTGCTGCTCTTCTTCCCAGCCTCCAGCTCAGCTGGAAACGCGGCTCCTGGGCTTTGCTGGATCCTGGGCAAAAATGCAGGGTGCGTTGGAGTCTGCAGCCTGCCTCTGCTGCTTGAGGTCAGAGAGACGGGGTCGTGACACGTTTTTATTCTCCTTTCTTCTGCGTGCTGGGATTCGGAAGATAAAGTTAGCAAAATTCCTCCTGTTCAGGGCAAAGAGCAAAACCTGCAAAGGCAAAAGCCTGGCAAATAAAATCCCTCACGTGCCTGGAACACGAGGCACCAGGCGATGCGCTGGGGCTGCAGGGAGGCAGGCGAGACACCAGGCACCGAGGCTGCCTGCGTGCCTGCTTCCACTTGACAGCCATTCAAGGTCTGCGCCGCCTTTTGCTTGCCAGAGCGGAAGGATTCCCCCTCCAACCCTCCAGAGCCCGTTCGCAGAGGGATTCCCCTTCTTCCCCACCCGGCCGCGACCCCCAAAGCCTCTCCCTGTGTTATCTCCCTCCGTACGGCCGAACAAATGCAGAGACAGAGCCGCGCCGTCCTCCCTGCTCCTTCTCCAATTCCCAAAGCGCCGACAGCTCTGTTCTGAGCCGTCTCTTCAATATTTCATGGGAAGTGCACGCCAAGCCTGGAGTTTCTCTTTTTCTATTTTTAAGCTACATCTATGTCGGCCAAGGACCAGCGCGGGCTGCTCCGGGGCTGCGTGTCCCGGCGCTGCCGGCAGTCCTCGTGCGTGCTGCGGAGCCCGGCTCTGGCCAGCCCCCCGGGTCCCTCGAGGACCAGCTGGGGTGGCGGGGATGGAGCGGAGAGGATGGGGCGCGGAGCCGGCTCATCCCGGCTGGGACGCCGTGGCCAGCAGAGAGAGGGGCTGGCCAGTGCTCGTGGCAAATGGCTGCCAGCGTGGAAAATGATTTAGGGGAGATGATTTAAAAGTCAGGATGATTAATGTATGTGACTTCTCCGGCATGCTGGAATGGATAAATCAAGAGGGAACGGCAAAACAGGGCATAAATTCAGAGGGTGTCTGCGTGGGGATGGTGTGGAGGAAGGCAAGGCTCAGCCTGGGCGGCCCCTCCTGTCCTCATACCAGGGAGGATGAGGAGGGTACGCGGTGGCCTGTGTGCTGCTCTGCCGCCGGGACCCCACGGCGAGGGCACACGGCGTCGCTCGGCCAGCTCCCCTCCCGTGGCATCCCCACGCGATCACACGAGGCTAAAGTATCTGCACGGGAACGATCCAGGGCGTGTCCTGGAGCCCGTTCCAGAAAGCCAGGAATAATCTTTGAAGACGAAGGAAGCAAGAGGTTTGTGTGTCTAGAAAAGGAGAGAAGCAGGAGGGAAAAAGGAAGATTTTATTACTGAAATTTGCCAGGGAGACTCTTTAATAACATCATTCATCTTTCTGTCAAATACATCACATGAGGGTAGTAGAAATTAACTTTGAGAACGTGAATTAAGACTTAAATACGTTAAAATGACTCAAGGAATATTTAAATACAACACAATTTATTTTTTGTGTAGACTTGTTTCATGCTGAAGTCTCTCTGCCGTTTCAGAGGCCAGTACAAAGCCTGTGAAGTGTTTGTGCGGCTGTGCGTGAGCAGTGCCACTTCCAATAGAAATGAGATGTAAATCAGTGCTTCCTTTGGACCAGAGATAAGCTGGACGCAATTAGCTGGCACGGAACCGGCACCAGCCGTGAACCCCAAAGCCAAATTCCCCTGCAAAGCTCCCGCGGCCCCCCTCCACCTCGCAAGGGGAAGCGCGGGGAGGGAAACGTCGTCCTTCGGCGTTGGCTGCTTTTAAATTCCAGTCTGCTGGTGACCTTCACCCGAACGTTCCCACCTGCTGCTTCCTCAAAGGGACAGGCATTAACGAGGGCAGATTTATCCTGCTGCGTGAGAAACACCGCCTTCCTTTGCCGTGTTCTCACAAGAGAAACGGGTCTCAGTTTATCCGCGCTGGGGCCATGATTCCGTGCGTTCCGTGCAGCGGAGGGACGGTGGCAGCTCGGGTGGCGCCCGCAGCCGACGCTCGGCTGTGCCCATGTGGAGCGGTGGGTGCCCAGGAAAGGGGGAGCCCCCTCCTCCTGGAACTCTGCCTCTCTTCTGGCTTGGAATGACTCGGTTTGAGAAAAGGTGGGGGAGGAGGGTGGGAAGAAAAGGAAAATTGCCCGGAGCTGCTTCCTGTTCTGCAACATTAGGACTAAAAATAGCCGGGCAGAGGGTTTCTGCCTGTCAGTGCTGGGTGCGGAGCAGGCGCCCGCTCCCCCCGTCGCAGGAGGCAGAGCCCTCCCTGCTTCCAGTTAGTTGTTTGCCTGTCTCGTGGCAAGCGCTTCGCTTGACTTTGTAGTCTGTTTTTGCTTCTCATCCCTAAGTGCTTCATCAGAGAGAAGCCACGGGAAAACGCCGTGAGAGTCAGCTTCTAGGAAATAAAAAAAGGAGGGGGGCGAAGGGGGGGATGATGCCGAGGCACAAAACTCAGTGAATGCAGGATGTGCCGCGTTGCAAAAATTGAACTTTCCCTGCCATGCAGCACTCTGAAAGCATTCAATTATCTCCCAGTGCCTATAGAAAACGTTGGAATTGCTTCCCAAAGTCTTTAAAGGCTCTCTGTATAAAAGGCACACGGCCGCTCTGTGGCAGAGGAAATTAAAAACCCTCCAGAGCAACCTGTTTGTTTGCCCTGGCGGAGGCGGGAGAGACGGGTTCATCTGGGAACACCCGCCCCTGTGCCTGCGTCTTCATCCCACCCTTCCCAGGGCTGGTCTGCTCCCAGGCCTGGCTCTCCCTGCGGACACGGGGTTCACCCAGGGAACAGGTAGCGTGTCTCTAGTGGGGCAAGGAGAGGGGAGGACACCCCTGAGAAGGGCAGGAACGAAACGAGAGGCGGGTGCTGCCTGTTTGCCCAGCGCGGGAGAGCGTGGGACCCCTTGGGGATGGGGCAGGGACGCGTGTCCTCACCCGGCACGTCGGCAGGTGCAGAATTAGCATCTCTCCAGGGTCACGAAGTTCAGTGCAGCTGGATTTAAAGAGAAGCTGCCTAATTTTATGATCAATGATAACATTTGTAAGCGTACGTGGCAGACAGAAGGTTTATTGGCTCCCGCGCCAAGGGTGGCGAGCTAATGGCTGCGGAGGTCGGGAAGGGTTTCCCCCGCGGCACGCGGCTGCCCGGGTGACTCTGCGAGCGGTCACGGTGTCACCTCCCTCTGGAGCAGGGGACACCGGCTGCTGTGGGGGTGAGGTGTCAGCCCGGCCGGACCGTCGCCCCGCTCGAACCGTGCCTGTGCTCAGTGTGCGCGTCCGTGACTGGAAGCCAGCTTGGGAGAGCTGGAGGGTGCCGACTCCGAGCCGTGACATCCCGTGAGGTGGGAAGGTGAAGGGAAGGGGGACGTTCTGCCTGTGCTCCGACTCATCCCCCCCGCACCCAGAAAGGCATTTTCTCCTCTGGCCGCCCCATCCCTAGTGCTCGGCGGGTGTCAGGAAGCCGAACGGAGGGCAGGGAGATTTCAGTGCCGCAGAAGCACGCAGCAGCGCGCTCGGTCTGGGTGACCTCGCTGTCAGGAAACGTATCCTTTCTGAGAGTCCTCTGGCTGCAAACTTCCCCCGGCTCAAGCGAGACAAGAGGCTTTCGCTGCACGGCTAATGTCGTTAGGGCAAGCTGGTTTGCTAAGATCACAATTCTCCAACCATTAAACCGCAGGCGCGGTAACTCCGGCTTTGTCTCCTCTCCCAGAGCCGGCTATTACCGGGCACGCTCATTATTATACTGTGCAGAAATCCCTCGGAGTTATTCCAACATATAATACATGTCAAAAGGCAGAGAGACCCCGTTGCCGTGCTGCGTGCATATTTATGGAGCATCATCCCTGGGTGGGGGAGAGCCGGCGCCGGGCGAGGACTGGCAAACAGCACCCTTCTGCACCGTCAATCCGCCCCGCTTTCCCGCAGCCGCCTCCTCTTTAGACGTAGCCTCCCGCCTGAAATGCAAACTGATGAGTTAACAGATGTGACAAATAACTGGGATATAATTGGTGTAACTTGTCAGAGGCATTCTGGCGCGCTCCCCGTTGTATGTGCTGCAGTCATGCTGCATTTTAGACTCCCCTGATCTCCGACTCCTGTCTCCGCAGAACATACAAGAGGGATCTGAGCACACGTACACGCACAAACGCGCGCAGGAAGAGAGCGGGAGCTCGCACTTGTCTCTCACTGTTTAATCGGGAGGCACCATCCTCCCCCAGCCCGAGCCGCGAGGACGCTGGGGACGGTGCGACACAGCCCGCCAGGGCAACGCCACCGAGAGGCGTCCTGCTGGGGCTGGAGTTGGTGCCCGCTCTTTCCTGGAACTCTAGCCAACGTTTTGGGGGAAAGCTCCCAGACTAGCGAGAGTACCTGAAAGCAAGCGGTTTCTCGGAGCGGGAGGGCTGCTTTCCAGGGTCCAGAGGGAGTCCCGGGGCTCCTCTCCCCCTGCTCCGGCCCCTGGCCCTGAGCAATCCCTGGCCGCACAGTCGTGCCTCCCCGGGCACCTCTGTCACCACCGGCGGCCCTTGTCACCCCAACGGCATCTTCCCTTCTCTCTAGCCTGAGCCTCTCTTCCCTCTGCCTCTTTTTCCTCGGCAGAAACCCATTACTGCCTGTGATATATTTTGGGTCAACCTCAGGTAAGTTTTCCCCCGTGCTTTTATTTTATGTCCTCTGCAGGATTTCAAGAGCTTTAGAATATTTTGCTTCCTTTTTCCATGACGTGTTTTATGAGGCTTTA
Organism: Chionis minor; assembly: GCA_013398295.1. Lineage (NCBI taxonomy): Eukaryota > Metazoa > Chordata > Aves > Charadriiformes > Chionidae > Chionis > Chionis minor. The sequence continues at coordinate 169,939 of VZSF01010478.1, forward strand.
ATTACTATTGTTTATTATTATCATGCTTTAATTGTCTGCTTGGGTCCCTCCGAGCCCTGGAGTGAGCAATTTATAAAGAACACTATTTTTATTATTACTCTTATTCGTCTAGCTTTTCATATTCTCCACGTCTCCCCTCTGCTCCTTTCCTCTTTTACAGGCCTACGTGTTACGTTCCTTCATCTCTTCTTGTAAGTCAGACCTCCCGAACCCTCTCGGCTTTCTTTCCACTCGACTCTCACGCTCTTTTTTCCTGCTTTTAGCGAGATGCTTCCGAGTGTAACCGTGCTGGAGGAGTGATGACCAGGTGTAGCCCTGCAGCGATGAAGCCACCAGCCTCAGGCGCCCCCTTGGACTGCGACCACACTGCGCTTCCGCGCGGAGCCGGGGCGGATAATGACCATCGCTCTGCCACAGCAGCAGCCGGCTGTCCCTGCGGGTGAGAGCTGGGTGCCAGCCACCCCGGGGCTGGGCCGGGGGGTGAGAAACGAGGGGTGGGCAGGGGGCTGGGCTGGGTGATAAGGGAACGCTTTCTGCCCCGTGGCTGTGCCCCTCTGGCACTGGGAAAGGCGGTGGCGGGGACCGGCGAGGTGCGGGGATGACACTGCTGGTACCTGAGGGGACGCAGGGCTGGGGAAGATGCGCCTCCTTCCCGGGCCAACTCCGGCCAGAGCTGCTGGCACCAACGTCTGGCTCCTCCACAAAGCTCGCAGCTTTGCTGGTGCGGCAACATCTGGGTTTTGCTCCGCTTCCCTGCGGGAGACCCGCTCCCAGCCCTTCCCGGAGCCGGGTCCCAGGTTGCAGAGCACTGCAGGCTCCTCTGCGTGTCCGTGGTGCTGGGACGGGCAGGTGGCCGTGGTCTGGCGTGGTGGGCAGGCTGCGGTGCGTGTGCGTGTCCCGCGTTACCCCGGGAGCCGCAGTCGGTACCGCCTGGGCTCATTTCTCCTGTACGGTCGCTCCCAATGAATATCTCTGCTAATGACTTCGCTGGCAGGAGCAACTGCACGGACAGCAGTTTTGCAGTCAGTGCCTGCTAGCAAAGGATTTTTTAGCTCATAAAGCCAACAGTTGTTGGCCGAAACCTGGTGCTGGGTGGTGCCAGCCGTGGGAAGTGTGGCCGGGACTAAAATCGCATCCTGGGGTCGGCCACGCAATGACTGGGATGCTCACGGGAGAAAATGATAAAGCTTTGCTCCTCAACAACCGGAGAAAGGAAACGGGGCGAAAACACACGTTATTGTTTGCTAGAAACCGTTTGCCGGGCTCTCCTTCTGTTCTTTTATGGGAGGACTAACCTGCACTCGGCACCGTGCTCCCTTGGCGCTCCCGAGCCGGCGAGCAGCGTCTGTGTTCCCCCCCGAGGCCACGTCTCACATCTGGCAGCTCTAATGAGGGGGAAGCAAACCCAGGCTGGCAAACGAGCATACATCGCACCTCTCTGCAAAGAGATTTTTAGAGCTGGATTAAACGGGTTTGGGGAAAACGTCTTCGGGATTGGAGCTACAAATGGCTTTTTGATCAAAACAAAAACGTTCATTTTGAAAACCAAAACTGTTTCATTAAACATGTTTGGGCTTTGTTTGTTGATGTCAGAAGCGATAGGTTTGCCAGAGCCTGAAAATTGAAAACTTTTAAGTGCTCTTCGGTCCTGGACTTTCAATGAAAAAGCAAATCCGTTTCAAAAGTGATATGGAAGAATAAGAACAATTAAAAATTTATTTCCCAGGGGAAAAAGGAATGATTAGAACGACTGGAAAAAAGTTCACGTGTCTCTTTTCAAGCAAACTTCTCTCGGCTTTAAAGGTAGATGGCATCTGGCATGAATAGAATCGCGCAGGGTCCTTTTGTGTCATTTGAAGCTGGAGAGGGGAGTCCGCCAAGGGATGCAGAAAGGCTTTGCTGACACCTGACATTTGAGGCAAGCTGCCCTTTTCCAAAGGCAAACGCCTTAGAAGTATTTTCAGGAGCGGTAACGGTAATCAGGCTGAAATCCCCGCTCCCCTGAAATCAATGGGCTCTTTTGCCGCCCCCGGAACGGGGCCAGCGTCTCTCTCCTGATCTCTGCCAGGGATGAACCAGCAGTGCTGGCGCGGGGCAGGACTGTCGGAGGAAGGACCGGGCGATGCCCGGAGCTGCTTGTCCTCAGCCTGTCGGCAAGGAGCCTCCCAAATCTGCGGGCAGAAAATGTAAAGGAGGGACAGGGACAAGAAGGAACAGGCTGAAGGGAAACGGGTAAGAGGATTAAAACAAAATCATTCTGTGAGCTGCAGAGGATGAGAAAGAAAACACAGGCACATGGAGCTGGACAAAGCAAGCAAGGCAAAGGCCAGGCTTGAAAGACCAAGAGGACAGGCAGACCTTACTGAAAACCAAGGAGAGGTGGAGCAAGGCAGCCTTGAAGCCGTTGAGGAGGCAGGGACAGAGCCTGCCCAGCCTGGAGGGATGCTGTGCCTGGGGGAAGAGCCCCGCGAAAGGCACAACATCACCCTCCAAGCAACCTCCCACCTGGGTATCCCTCCGAAATCTCATGCTGCTTATTTTTCACCCGTTAAAAAGAAACATTACTTCTTGCAATCCGCTGCACCTAGGGAACGGTTAAAGCTGCGTGCCTGCCATGTAATTGGGCAAAGGATTCCAGGACAGGCCGTGACCTCCTTCCAGGGCTGAGACGAGTCAGAGCACACCGCGGGCGCCGCAGCCCGCGCCGCTGGCAGACGCCTGACGAGTGCCAGCCGTGACGGACGGGCAGCCCTACAAGAGGGACCTCGGCGTCCCCCTCAGGTTTTCCCAGAGGGTTTTGCGCCGGGGCCACGATGCAGCAGGCCAACAGCAGTGGGATCTGGGGTCTGGGCTGTGCGGCTCGGCCGGAGCCCGGATTGATCCTGCTGACAAAGGAAACCCGTCTTTAAAACGAGACAACCCCCAACAGCCCTTTGCAAAGCGGAAGCAGCTGGCTCAACTAATTAAATGTTAAAAATTCCAGCAAGACGAGCGTACCAGAAAACAAACAGGCGCGACAGCCAGGATGGAAGGGGTTGGAAAGGATCCGTGCTGTTCCCTGCCTCTCCCGCATGTGTGTGTACAGACGCTGGCACGCGTGCGGCCGTGGGTTCCCGCGCCTGTCTTTGCGCCCTGTGGGGAGCGCGTTTCCGTACCGCCCCGTGCAGGTGAGGAGCCGCAGGGCTGCGCGCCCCCGGGTCCCCCACACTTCCCCTGTCTGCCGTCACCTCTGCGGCCAGCACGTAGGGCTGCGTGCCCCCGGGTCCCCCACACTTCCCCTCTCCGCCGTCACCTCTGCGGCCAGCAGGAGAGCGCCGCGGCGCGCGCTGACCTTGCCGCACCTCACCGGCGGCTGTGCCCGTGCCGGGTGGGCGCCGCAGGCAGCTCTGCCGTGCCCGCGCTGCTGGCAGGCGTCTCCATCGCTCTTGATTTAATGGCCTGGGGGAAGGGGGTAAATGTTTGCTAGCTGCGGTTTTGCAAATCGCCTCTTTGCGGAGAGGAAATAAGAGCCATCCATTTGTGCTAGCGCTATTAAAGATTTTCTATAAAGTGCCTACATTTCCAGTACAGCTGAATGGATTTCACTGCAGAAAACTGCTAGGACGGAGAGGCACAGTGGAGGAAAATATCATATACAATGATTCACAAACACATAAAAATGCCCTTCCCAGCTTGTCTATTCTTCACCCGCACAACAAACACCTTGTGACTCATTCTCGAATGTACGGACCTGTTTGAAAATGAAAGTCGGATTTGAACATTATTCATTAAGACCTGGGATTAGTTCACTTCTCCATTTAGCCCCTAAAAGCTAGCGTGCCAAGTCAGGCTAAAGCACATTTTAAGGCTGTCTTGGTCACAAGACAGCTCTAACAGCCACGGTATTTTTCTACATCAATGTTTCTGTATTCAGCTTTACAAAAACCCCAAACCTTAATTCCTTGCTCCTTGCATTGAATTAATCAGATATCTGGAGGTAGGTGGAGGAAAAAAAAATCAACATTTTTCTTGGCAGGCACATTTAACTTGAAGGGCCGTAGCTCTTCCTGCAGCCGACAAGATCACAATGTTGAGAAGATAAAGAAAGGGGATGGAGGGCACCCATGGAGTGACAGCCATTTGAATGCCCTGCCGCTGGCAACGGCGAAAATCAAGATATTAGCACCGAGCCGGTAGGATGATTTACAGGTGCACGTCGATACGGCATTCTTTTTACAAACACGTGAACTCCCACCTTGGAAGAGCTGTTAATGAAAAGCCGCATCAGCTATTCCGACGCCTGTCAGACACGGAGGCGTTGCTGAACGCTGCTGGACGTTGCAGTGGGAGCTGAGGTTGGGAACCGCACCGGGGCTCTGCTGCCGTCCCTGGCAGCGCTGGAAGTTTACCCGCCGCTGCCGTGCACCGGGGAGCCCCGTCTCCGACGCCAGGTGTGGAAGCACCTTCTCCTGGCAGCAGGAGCGCGCTGGAGAGGCGTGTGGCACAGGGAATGGCTGGAAGGAGGCGAGCCGCGTGGCCAAAATGGCCCCGAGCAGATGCTATTTACTTCACAGCTCCAGCATCTGAGTTTCAGGCAAGCTCGTAACTGGCACGGCGGTGAGGTGTGAGGCTGCAGCATCCTCTCCCTCCTCTGCCAACGGGGGAAAACAGCACAGCTGTGCTTACTGCTGCTCCTAGGTGTATTTAGTCTCATTTAATGACAGTATGGGGCATTTTGCTGCAAACATATGGATGACGCGACCACATTTCGGCGGTTACTCGGCTAACCGGTTGTTGCACCTACCCTTCGGATGCCTGGCTCTGCGTCGGGGATTGGGAATGGCTGTCCCAGGCGCGCGGGTAAGGTTCTATTAGCAATGCTCTGCCCGTAGGAGGTGGCCTCTAAGGTTAGATCTCTCCCAGGCTATCAGCAGAAGAAATAGCATGCGAGCGAGGTGCCTAATCGAAAGCAAGCAAGCGGCCAGCATTGCGATGCTCGGGGTGTCGACCACGCGCCGCCAGCCAGCTGAAAGAGCCACAGGCCAAGGCAGCAGTTCCCCTGCATAATTTCATAGGCCCGGTGCCTTTGTGAGAAGCGCAAGCTGCTTGTGGGCAAAGAATCAAAATTCATAGAATAAATTACACGCGCTAAATTATTTGCCCAGCTTTGTTGATTATCTGCAGTTAAAAAGTTGGAGAGAGCTGAGCTCCTCCGCACATAAACACCAGACGGATCCTTGCAGTCGGGAAGAGCTTGGGTTTGGCAGAGAGAAGAGGAGAGATTCCAGCCCCGGGGAGGAGCGGAGCGGGCTGCCTACGGACCCCTCTCCCCTCGGGCAGCCCCCGAGGCTCGGGATGGGGGCAGCCCCGTCGCGCAGGCGGGCACGAGGCTGCAATGAGCAGCTTGGCGGGGTTTAGCTGCAGCGTGGTGGCGATGCTACTGTGCGTGAGAGGGACTCGCTGCTTGCTAACCGAGCGCAAGGAGGTTTGTGGTGTTATCTGTATGGTATAGAGCATTTAATGGCGTAAATACAGTCCAGCATAAACATCAGACCAAACACTGGGGTTGCTGTGTGCTGCTTTTCCAGCCCAAATCCCTAGAAACCGTGCCAGTCCTGCAACAGAGTTTGCAGGAGAGGTGTGGAGCGAGGCAGGGATTTCAGAGATATGGAAGTTTGACTTACTCTTTTCCCGGTCAGCTACATGAGGGCAAGGGCGATCAGTTGGGGAGAGCAGTGTTCTGTAGTTGAAATCCGCTGGGAAGATGACTTGAAACATCCATGTCATTCTCCAAGCTCCACGTAAGAGACCCGCTGTGGCTTTGGTCCCGCCAAGAGCCTGTCCCAGCTTTGCGGACGGAGCCTTGGATGCCGTGCGCAGGGACGAAGGCTCCTGCTCCTGGACCCCCTGGCCGCGCTCTGCCAAGAGGAGGAAGCAGGCGGTGGGTCAGCGTATTGAAGGTCTTTGATTGAACCCGATGATGAATGGCAGCTTGATGACTTCCTCTACATCAATGGAGCTGAACTGGCTTGGGGAAACTGGTTGATTTAAGAAGAATAGGCCTAATTTTGGAAGTGCTTCACACCCATCAATCTAAGTGAAATTCATTTATCTGAGGCACAGCTGATATGTCTCCCATTTACATAGTATTAAGTGCCTCACAATCCTTGATATATTGAAGCTCACAGCAGGGGAAAAGGACCGCGTTGCTATCCCCGTTTCGCAGGCGAAGAAGAGAATTTGCAGCGTAATCAAATGAGTCACCGGAGTCAAACCAGCGCTCTGCCCCGAGCCCAGAAAAGGCATCCTGCCCCCCGGGACGCGCAGCCTACCGGGCACACTACGGCTCCCAGCGAGCGCGGGCAGAGCAGCTGCCTCTACGCTGGGCTGTGACGTGTGCGGGGGAACGGACAGAAGGAGCCTTCAAAGCGTTTTCCATCTCCGATCTAACACGGTTTTATGAAGTGCTTGCAATAGTGTCTCAAAGGCAAGGTTGGAAGGCAGACTGGGAATCACAGCAGTATCTGATGGAAGAGATATTTAGAGGGAAGAGACATATGGCATCTTAAATAAAAAGAACCTACTCAGTGGTTAATCTCCACTTGAAAAACATCCAGGACAGCCTCGTCCATCTACCGTCGCACTCCCCGCCACGCAGCCTGCTGTCCAAAGATGCAGACGCCGCAGCTCACGCCACGGCTTTTCCCGGCCACTGCCAGGCTGCACTGGCCCCTTCCAAACCGCGCGCCAGTTGGAGACCTCCCCGAGGCGCAGCCCGGCAGCGCTGCCCTGACGGGAGGACGGGGGACGCTGGCAAGCACCCTCAGCCCCCTAGTCCCCACCACCCTGCTCCCCGGGGCGGCCACGCAATAGGTGGTGTCACGCTAGGGAGGGAGCGGGAAGTGTGATGACCCTGCTGTTTCATCGGCTGATGTTCCCCCGACGCTGGCTGCTCGCTACATGCACCGATTCATGGTCTGGCTTGAGACTAAGGATGCTCCTGCGCATCAGTGGCAAGGCGGGGGGGGTGTCTCCACGTTCCCCTGGCAGAGGTCAAGGCCATCGCTGAATTCCCGGCTTCAGGTCTGGTGTGAAAAGAAAAAGCCAGGTCACTTGACGGAGGAAATGCCTGGGATCCCTCGGACTGGAGGGTTCCAGGAGCAGGGCTGGGGGTTACAGGGGAACCGAAGCTCATTCCCCACCTCTCGCCGGGTCCTGCCCAGGCACCTCCGAAAGCTGCAGCCTGAGGCAGACAGGCTGGGGGGCAGGCGGGGGCCAGGGGACCGGAGCCTCGGTGGCAGCCTCAATTTGTCAGCCTCCCCTTCGGCTCTGTCCTTGGCGGCCTGGAAACGGAATTAGGCTGGAGAAAGAAGTGCCTCCTTCCCGCAACTCTCCGTGGGCACTTAGGACAATGATGAAAAGTACTCGAGCAATCACACAATGTTTATTTAATGCCAAAACTATCCCAGCCGCTTTATAAACAAGCACGAGTAATGGGAGAGGGGCGGCCAGAAGTTTCTCCCTCTTCCCCTCGGATCTTCTGAGTATGCACTTCTGCCGTGATTTATCCTTGTTGCAACCTTATCGACTGCCTGGGGATGTAAATCAAGCAACCCAACATTTTACCCGGAATTCCAATTATTTATACAGAGATGGAAAGGGTATAATTACAGCTGCTAAATGTGGCCCGGCAGAGAGGAAAGACACAGGTGTCCGTCTTCTCGGAGGTTAGGGATGGAAAAGTCCGCGCTGGCTCCCTGCCCATCCCTGCGGATTAGAGGCTCGCTTGCGCTCTTGCTGCTCCGCTGACGTGGAGGACCGGGGAGCAGAAGCCCTGGGCTGACATGCGGAGCAGGGCTATATTTAGAGTTTGGCAATTAGTCCGTCGGTCTTCTGGAAAGGACCTGACAGTGGCTCTTCCCCTTTTTTCCATCTCACGTGTCCAACCTGTTCTCAGAAGAGGTCTGGAGAGGAAAAATTGATGCATCCCACGTGTGTTTTTTTTTCCTCCGGGAGCTGGTGGTTCTCAGAAGGGTTGTTGTGTCACGCACTTGCTGCTGCTGGGTGTTGGTAAGTAGGCACGGGTTATCCAGACAGCATCCCTATGCACCGTATCCCTGTGCACCATATCCCTGTGCACCATATCCCTATGCACTCCATCCCTATGCACCGCATCCCTGCTCGCCACTGGTTCAGCTGGCCGGGGGCGGTGGGGGCCGGGGCAGGACAGTCCTGCCTGTTGGGGTCTGTCCCAGCTGCTGCGGGGGACGCAGCATGGCATCCCAGGAGATGGCATTGCTGGTGACGGCTGCTCCCCAGCTGGGTCTCCCAGTAGGAGCCCAGGGAGGCGGCTGTGTCTCCGGGCACACGCAGGATCTGTCCCACCTCACCTCGCCCGAACGTAGCATCCCATCCTGACTTTCCCATGGATTTCTTTTGTGGTTGGAAGAGGGGAGCGGTCACAGGCGCGAGCGGTGTTTTACCTCCCAGAGGAGGACCCAAGGTATCGTGGAAGTAGCAGCAGCCATGGCCAGTCCATCGGAGCGCTCCGGAGAATCGGCATGACGTCACCTTCAGTAGCTGATTTGCTCCAGCCGTTGGGGAAAAGCTCCTGACAAGTGATTTAGCGTCCCGGTGAAAGCGCGACGCAGTGGGAGACGTCCCTGGCCGCTGGTGCCTGGCTGCCAAGCAAACTTTCCTTGCTCCTCTTCCAGGTGCTAAATTAGTCTCTCTCCGCAGAACAGCAATCTGTTGTTAATTAAAGGATACCCAAGGAGGTGACAACACCAGCCTGGGTGAAAAGTAGAACATGCAAACGCTTTTCCCTCGTTGTTTGTTTCATCCTGTCGGCTCATCCCCACCTTGTGCCGTCCATTCTCCCCCCCCCCCCCAANTCCCCCGGCCTGGGCTCATGGTGGGGAGGCGGCAGAAAGCCGGCGTGCAGGCGGCCCACGCCGCTCCTGCCCGTGTGCCGATGGGACGGCACATTAAAATAAAACTGTTACATGCTCGAAGGGATTTCAGCTATGGCTGGGATGGTGGGAAAGAGATTAACGGCGCCGCTTCCCCCCTGGCACCAGCTTGACTGGCAGCTTGGGTAAAGAAGAGCCCACTCTAAGCGCTCCCAGGGGTCCCGGGAGGAACTCATTACGTCTAGACTGGCAGTAGCCGGCAGTTCTGCTTTGTGAGCTGTGAAACTAATGTTTATCCACCACTCAGCTAGATTCAGCGCCGTTTAAGGAGCGCGGGGTATTCAGCAGGAGGAATGAGCAGTACGTTGCCCGGCGTGCTACTGAAGCAGACCTTGGTGAGGAGGACGGGAGCGGGACCCAGTCCCGACAAGGCGGCGCCGGGGGAGCGGGAGGGCTCCGCAGCCACGCTCCAGCAGGGCTTCTCCTCCGCCAGCCCACCGCCAAATCGGCCTTCAGCTCAAGGCAGCCGCTGCCTGTTTCATCTGCGAGTTGCCACGTGCTTTAACAGCATCTCCCGCATCCCTTGTCATCTCGTTGTCTCCCTCTGCTCCCAGCCATCTCTCCCTGCTTCCTTCCCTCCCCCTGGCAGCGCAGCGCCAGCGGCAGCCCCCCACGGCTGTGAAAGGCTGGAGAGCACGGCGGCAGCGCCCGCGGCACCCGAGCACCCATGGTCCAGCAGCCAGGAGGGAGCCCGTCCTGAGGGCATGGCCCGTCCGTGGCTTCACCGGGAGACGACGTGCAGCGCAGGGGCCACCGCGTGGTTCTCCAAGGCGCCCTTCAGAGACCCAGAGTGAAAGACATCTAAAATTCATAAATGTCAAGGAGGAAAGGAAGCGAGGACAACTAAATATAGATACCCAAACGCCTCCTTTAAGGCTACAAAAGCAGCGTGATATGTGCAGCCTAAAAGCTTCCGTGCACGTGAGCCTAGCAAAGCGCTAAGGGGACACGGGGACGCTGTGGTTTTGCGTGGATAGGTGGCCGCCGTGCACCCACAACCCATCCTGCCCCTCTCCCGCGTGCGCTGCGATGCTCCTTATCCCAGCAGGAGCCGCAGGGTGGGGAAGGGCTCCTCTGGCCGATCCGCGTCCTGCTGCCCCAAGGGTCTTGCAGGGCTGCCCTTCCAAAGAGGACTCCACAGTTAGACCCCGCCGACCACCAGTGCAACCGCTGGAGGCTGGGGAGGGGTTTTCTTCGCAGACTGGGGCTGAAGGGAGGCGTCAGGGGTCACTCCCAGCAGCCGGGGAGGGAGCCTGACTGCGGCGGTGATGGGAAGCAGCGGTGGGAGAACCCAGCTGTGTGCCCAAGGAGATGATTTGAACTTCTTTCCCAGTGTTTTACGCAAGGGGAAAAACATGGCCCCCCCGGCTTCTTCCCTGAGCATCCTGTGCTGGCAAATAGAGAGGGAAGTGCCCTGTGCCGCTGGCTCAGGAGCCGGGGAGGGGGGAGCACCACCAGGGGCCGTCCGGGGGCTGCCTGGAGCTTCCCCCTGCGACACGTTCCCGCTAGAACCCGGGGTTTCACCGGAACACTAGGTTTGCATGGGAAGAGGGAAGTGAAACCCCACGACTTCTCTGGGTTGAAAATGTTTTTTCTTTCTGTTCCACGGGAATCGTCACCGTTTACTTCTCCATTCCACCTCAAGGGGAACGAAAACAGGTCCTGAAATGCGTGAGTTTCCTATGGAGAGGAGATGCTGATTTTGCAAAAGGGAATTGCGTAGCAGAAATAGCTGAAACCCGAAAATAAATCCAGGGTTGTCAATGTCTTTAGTGTCTGTTTTAATTATTACTCTAGTGGGATTTTCTGGGAGATTATATTTCCACAGTGATAACTGTTATCACTTTGTTTTATAGCCTCGGCAGTTTGTAAGCCAGGAACGAGCAGGATCACTGTCAAGAAGAGTTTCCGGGACACGTTAAAAAGTGGAAAGCGCTGGCTTTCGTCTGCCCCGCTGACAAGGAGCACGACGTTGTCTCCAGCGCTCGCACCCCAGTCCTGGCTCCCTGCGACCACACGGCTGTCCCCTGCAAAGGCAGCATGTCGAGGACACGCCGAAGCCAGCCGGGGGTCTGGTGTGCTCCCTGCTGGAATGCCGTGCTGGGGCAGTGCCGGCCGCCTGGCAGCGCCTGCAGGATCTGGCCCTTGTAAGTTATATGCCAACAGAGCGAGGGAAATGGGATGCCGGGGACAGCTCGCTGCAAAGCGCAGCCCGCCTCTCTCTAGTCCCATAATTTTTGTTGGGAAGTTTTATCTTTTTAATTTGTTACATATCATGCATCGTCTGATTAATTATTGCTTCTCTGCAGGGAGGACTAGAGTTTATAGAGCAATATAGCATTAGTGTTAGCTTTATACACCCTCAAAGCCCAGAGGAAGCTCAGCCCAGTACTTATGCGATGTTCTGTCGATAATAATGACTCAGCACTTGGCCGCTCGGTGGGTATATCAGGAGCGCTTTATTAAAACGTACACAGCGTTTGCATGGAACATAAATACGGGCAGGAGACGGGGAGCGTGCCGAGCCGCACACCTATCGGTGGGCGCGTAGGCTGGGGCAGCCTCTCCAGGAGCGCTCCGGGCTGGAGCTGGGCGCCCGCAGCCCCTCTCGCCGGCACAGCCCTGCCGGCCTCCGCCTCTCCTGCCTCTCCTGCCTGCTCCCCCAAGCCCCGGCGGTGCAGAGTTTAATTGCCACGGTGGCCTGGGATGCATCGAGCCGCTCAGCATGTCCTTCGGCTCCGCCAGTGCAGAAATAGCCACCGTAAAATTCCCTTTACGGCCACAGCTCTCCGTCAGCTGCGCAAGAGCCCTCTCCCTGAAGAAGCCTTCCCATCCAGGCGACGATATTAAGGAGGTTGTATAAGTGATTGGGGAAGGTACTGCGGCAGGACTAACAGCAATGAAATGCAGTTGAACATTTCCAGCGCTGAGTAAACCATATGTCTTCATAATTTGATTGTGCCCCGGTCCCCCAGGTACCTCCCAGCTCTATTGAACACCGATGGAGTTATTTAGAATCATAAATAATATCATCAAAGAGGGTCTGCTGGGTAAACAGAGTCGGTGTATAAATTGTCGGCGCGCGATATTGATTGTTCTGAGCTGACTAATGAATTATTCTGTTTAAGGGCCCGTGGAAATAATGCTCAGCGTTTTCAAGGCAGGGGCCCTTTGAAGAATTTCCCCCCAGCGCTGCTGGGCTTTGTTGTCCCAGCCACCACAGGCAGCGGGCACGGACTGCGGCCATCGCCCCGTCCCCAGCCCGCGCGGCACGGCCGGCGGCGAGCGGGCAGGGATGGATTAATGACAGCAGCTTGTCACGGGCAGTCCGCAAAACATTGCCCAAACCTTTGATCCCACCAGCTTCATCTTTTCCTCCGCATTCCTCATCTTCCCTTCTTCCTTCCCTCTTTACGCAGCGCCTTGTGGAGAAGGAGCCCGATGTGAGATTCGGGGCTGCTCTGAGAGGGGCCCCAGGAGCCCTGTCCCCGTGCCAGCCACCCGAGGCTTCCCACCGCCTTCCCACACCAAACACTTCTCCCCACGAGCTGCGAACTCGGGCGCTTCTCCCACCTCTTGGCATTTCTTGGCTTTTTGGGCTTGCGTCTGTTTAAAGAGGGTTTTTGCCCCAGAGACGTACCAGCTGCCGTAAGCCCTGCCCCAGAACGAGGAGGAATGAGACATCCTTTTTAAAAGAACTTGCTTTTTTTCCCCTCACCTGCATAACATGTTCTGTTAAATTTATAGTTTTTCAATCCCTTTGATGTAGGGGACTCAAAACACTTCCCTGCTAATCTCACGCAGCAGCGCCTGAAACGCTGAAGGCGCTGGCTGGGGATATGGCAGGGAACCAGACAACAATTATTGGTGTTTTGGGGGCTGGGGCAGCATTAAGAGATAGCTAATTTTAAAATGAATTACGCCATTAAAATGCTTTTGTTCTTTTCCCCCCTCCTTTTTGGGCTACAGGCTCACCAGAGAAGAGGCAAAGCTGGAGCATGCCGGTGGCGCTGGGTACAGAGGAGCACGGCAGGGGTTTGCAGGAGGAGGAGGAGGAGGAGGAAGAGAAGGAGAAGGAGGGCAGCTTTGCCTGGGAATGAGCTCCTGCACTGGGTGAATGCACTTGCCCACCAACCGTAATTAATTATCAGCAATTTTGCCATAATACCTTACATTTTAGTGCATTATCTTTCCTCTTTTCCACCCTTTGAGCTGTGATTGCTACTCCACTTTATAAAGGAATCCCCATTATTTTCCCTCACAAATAGAGCTGGTTCAATTTTCGTAGCCCCTTTGCCAGCCCATTAAACATTACTGAATTCACCATTCCTCACCGATATGAGAGTAGTTCTCTCTCTGCTCACTTCTCCTTTCTTCTAAAGCTCAGGCAGACACTCGCTCGTAACCGTGGCGTTAGCATCCGAGAAACCCAAGCATTTGCTTAAAGTAAAGCAAAAATTTAAACTTTTGCCACATCTTCACCAATGGGCAGGATGATTCGGGGCTTCCTCTGCCCAGAAGTGGAGCGAGTTTGTTCTCTGGATGCGACTGATTCAGTCAATGAAGGTCTCAGGGGCTCCTTAGGGATGCTCCCCCATTAGGTGGGATCGGCGAACGCGGTTACCTCCCGGGGAGGCTTTGCCCTGTGGAAAGGCGTGCGTGGAGCGGGACGGAGCGGGATGCCCGGGACCGCGCTGGACCGCGGGAGCATGTCCTCCCGGGAGCCTGCCTGGATCAGCACGCACGTTTGCTCCGGGTGTGCGAGGACGGGAAGGAGTTAAAGCAAGCCACCCCAGGACCTTAATGTCCAGCATAATTCAGACCATTTAATTAGTGTCCCATGCTCGGCATGTTCGATAGTGTTTTCCCCCCGGGGAGAAGCGCACCAGCTCCCATATATTGCCTGTTATCTTCCAAGTACTCGGAGCAGAATGCTTTTTCAGTAACCTCATCAAAGGATAAGCCAGGATTCAGATAAGCTTTTCAAGGAGGAAGTCAGGGTTATAATTTTCAGAGACTTCTGAATGTCACCTCCAATTTTCGGCTCCGCCGTCGGAGCGGCCGTTTTTGGAAGCCACCCAGCCTCAGATATTGAAATGGGTGACCTGTGGACTCGGGCCTCCTCAGTTCCTGGTCATCGTCAGTCTGGCAGATCCCCGAGTTGAAAGTGCTTGAGATTTCTGGCTTTATAATAACGCGGTTTCTCAGAAGTGCAAATTACAGAGGAATTGGTGCTAAACTCCCCATTAACTATAGAGCCCGAGAAATCCTCAGTGTCCCAAATTACCTGTCACTTTCTCTGTAACACAGCATAATTCTGTCGCTTAACACACACACACAAAGAAAGGGCCGTAATTTGAAGTTTCAGTGAAATTCCTAATTGACCACGCAGCTCTCTTTGCAAGCGTGCCGTCCCCCATCATCCCCCCCAGCTGCAGGACAATTTGGCATGCCGACGCCGACCGCTTCGCCCCCGGGCATTACGGCGCTCCCCAAGCCGCTGCGTCCCTGCTCCCCTCTTCCTCGGCCTCTTCAGGGTGCTGGGAATCCTTCTGCAGCGCTCAGCTCCCAGAGCCCTGGGGATAAGGGTGTTTTCAAGGATGCCCAAGCCTGTGCAGTCTGAGGCAGCTAACGGGATGCCCAAGAGTGCGGGCACAAGCTTGAGGATGAGCACGCCGGAGGGAGAGGGTGGCTGGAAAACTCCAGCTAAGGCTAATTTCAGCGTTAAACCGACTGCTGTGCCTACAATAAACCCATGTCTCATGGGAGAAATTAGCTTATTAGAAGGGTTTTCAATACGGGGAGGTGGGTGGTTTTCCGGAGCAGGAGATGGAGGACAGATAGAGGTGATGGCATCGACAAGCAGGTAAGGAATTAGCCTTCGAACTGGTTGTCTGGGGGGGGACGTTTTGCTGTGAATTAGCAATGGCTCCTGGACGTGTTTCTGAGACCATTTTTTTAGCTTTCATTCATGACCACAAGACGTTCACAAAACATTCCCGAGACCAAATAAAAAGGACTTTTACATAAATGCAGTGGGGGAAACGCAGGAAAAGACAATGACCAAACTGTTGATGTCTTTCAACAAGCACCTGGCGGGAGGGACGGCAAGCACGGACCAGGGCTGGCGTTACACCTGCAATTCCTGCCTGAGCTTGCGGGATTTGCCGCCTGCCTCTGGGCAGGCTGGTGAAACGCCCGGCCGCCCCTCAGCCGGGGCGGCTGGTGGTCCCATCCCCTGGTGTGACCACCCCGGGGCACCGTCCACAGCCCCGGCAGCTCTCTGTGCTCCTCCGCAGCCACAGTCGCCTCTCCCCCTTTGTTGGTCCGATGCAATTCCCGTAACTTCCAAATGGGTGATTTGGACTTATCCCAGCAGGAGAAAAAAATTGTGTCCCGGGACACCCTTTGCGAACACACTCTGGCTTCAGTTTTTCTCCCTGTAAACGGCAGCACTGTTAAACTGCTTTGACTGTGTCCAGCCCCGTGTAAGTGTATAAATCCGGTTCATCTACACTTAAAATCTCACTCCTGCCGCAGTTAGCGGCAGCGCTCCCAGGCCTAATTGCTCTCTCCGGCCCCAACTTGCCATCGATTTCCTGTTTTCTGTCCCCTTCCCCTGCTCTCCCGAGCGGTGTCCCTGCTGCGGCAGGAGCGCAGGTGTGCTGGGTCAGCTCCCGGCCCCAGCTGCTCCCGCTTTCCTATAAATGGCGGGGGCAGAGCAGGGGCTCCCTTTGGCTCAGCTGGGGACAGGGCTGCTTTGCTGCTGCCGATGCTGGGGGCAACTGGGGTGAGTCGCTGCGTGCCAGTGGGCTGGCGAGAGGTGTCTGAGGCAGGAGCCCTGCGCTGGGGCTTGTCCCCCAGATTGCAAACCTTTGTGTAAAAAGATTCATTCCCAGTGTCCGGTGGCGGTGGTGGTGGGCTCTTCTCCTCCAGGCTGCCTGGTGGGAGGACGGGCACTGGCGTTCCAGCGGGTCTGCCCTGTGCACGGCTGGCTCTGCGGCTCCAGCGGGACGGGACCCTCGGCGGCCCCTTAGAAGGGATGCTGGCAGGTGCCGAGGCTCGTTACCCCAAATTGCTCTTCAGCCTTTGGTCCCCAAGGAAGCGTTTCTGGTCCCAAACCCGTGTAAGCAAAGATCTCGGCAAAAGCCCTGTGGGTGGTGACGGGCGAGCGAGCATCCTGTCAGCTCAGTGCGCGGGGACGGCGGTGCTGGGTCGGGCAGGGGAAACGCAGCGTGTGAGCGTGGGGCTTGTGCCAGGTGAGGGACCTGCTGCCCCTTCGTGTCCGCCCTCCCCTCCTCTTCCCTGTGCCCGAGGAAGAGCTGGGGCTGCGGGCAGCTCCCTTCCCCTGGGAGAGAGGCCGGGAAGCCGGGCGGGTGGAAAGCGGCAGCTCCAGGACGGAGAACTCGACGATGGCTTCGTGCCTTTTCTTCCCCTCTGTTTTCTTCCTTTTTCCCTCCTGGCTGAATCAATAATTAAGCATACTCTAAGTAGCACAGTTTTGCTTGAAATTTTCCATTTGGCTTGTGCATTAGTTGGAAATGAAATATTTAGAGGACAGAATATAGTAATAAAGCCAAGACACATTTTCTGCTAGTATATTTTATTTATTTCGTTTAATAATGAGGTTCTGTGTCTGTCTCTACCCCCCTCTGTATCAGTGGCTTTTTCCTCTTCCCCTTTCCTTTGGAGGCAGAAGATAGTATCCCCCTTTTAAAAAAGTAATAAAGTCAGGCTTGTCTAACAAATCGGGTCCTACGCTCTGATGTTGTAAGTGTTCAAAGGAGTTTCCCAGAAGGCTTAGGGAGAGGAGTAACCCAGCATCTCCGCACGGATGCTCCTGCTAACCAATGATTTGTCGGCAAGGGCAAAGCAAAAGGGATTTCTTCATATAAAATTATTTGTTCCCCGGCGTGAAACCTTTAATAATTCCCTGGGAAGAGACTGGATCCTTTCCAGGCAGGAACACAACCCGCCCTGCGCCGTCTCCTCCCCTGTCTCTCTGCCTTTCCACTGGCGAAATACGTTCTGACTCATCTGGGGCCTTTTTCTTACCTCTGTCTGCGGTGTTGAGACGTTTGCGAGAATTTATTCCCCGGGGAATTTCATGACTACATTACTGATGGTAACGGGGAAGCAGGGAGAAAGGGCCGGAAGCCGAGTAATCGGCATGGGGAGGGAAGGCTGCGGCTCCCAACCCTTCACGTGCCACCACCAGACCCAGTTCCCTCATCTGGCGAAGGTGGGAAGCGCCTGCGCTGCCCTAAGAAACTCTGCATGGCTTCACCCTTCCCCCCCCCCCCATTCTGCTTTTGGCATGTAAAAGCAAATGTAAATCCCTCAAATAGAAATTACTCCTAGGAAATTCATATCATGTACAGCAAAGCGCTTCATTCCAACAGCTTCAAAATATTTCACTGAGATTTTGATCTTTTCTTCAAAACCTGTTTACAGTGGGGAAAAAAAAAAAACCCAAGCGTGTATGTATTTGAAATTGTGCATGTATTTGAAATGGAGTATTTCTCACAAGCAGCCTAAGTGTGTAGAAACGCCTCTTGTCCGAAAAGCAAATGAAGTTTTCCATCAAAGGAAAGAAACCCGGAGCCTTCCTGGCTCCGGGCAGGACTGGGGGGAGGCGACCGGCCCCGCTGGAGGTCTGGCTGTGTTTTCTCGTGCATGAATTTCTGCCGGCTCTGGGCTGGGGTCCTTTCCCCGTTTCGCAGAGGCTTTCCTAGGGCCCCACGGGGGTTGTGGTGGTGGCGGAGCTGGGTCACGGCCCCGGGGCCGCTCCTGCCCTCGGGGCTGTCGGTGTTTCCCAGGCTGGGACTGTGTGTGACCAGAAGGGTCCCCAGTCCCACGCTGGTTTGTGCAGGCGTGAAAAGTCACTTGCTGCTGGTAATACCAATCCCCAAAGCCTCCCGCCCAGTGCTTCTGCTCCGCGAAGGTGTGATGAAATAAAAATTAAATAAATAAATAACCAACGAAAAAAACCTCCAGCCTTCTGTTTCAGGTGTGGAGGCGCTTAAGATAACTAATTATTTGCACAGCTTGCCTCTCTAAGCTCTTCTGCACTTCAGATAAACATTTTGTATACGTTTGAACTCGGAAATTAGGAGGAAAGCTGAGCTGTGTTGATCTGTTCGGGATCTCGCCATGTTTGAGAAGTCAATCCATTCATCTTCAGCAAATTAGGGGTGCTGAAAAGCGATATTTTTCTAATATTTGCTCAGGCTAGCGTCTCGTGCTGTGTGCTCCCGGGAGGAAAGGCTTTTGCAGGAATTTCATCACCGGCGCTTATGACTTCCTCGGCTCAGCAGCCATGGAGCATGTGAAACAGAGAGGGTATTAAAAGACATTCCCAGGGCCCAAGTCTCACGTTGCCCCAGCAGGGACGCTGCTCCGGGTGAGGGGCTGTGCCACAGACCCCCTGTCCGTCTGTCCCTCTGCAGTGACCGTGCTTCTTTCTGTGGCCCCTGGCAGCCCCCGCTTATGATTTGCTCTGTTGGTCTGAGCCCCGACCCTGTCTGGGGCAGCCCGGGGCGAGTTTGCGTTCCCCTTCCGGTACGGGAAGTGCCAAAGCTGTGCTGGGGGCAGCCTGGGTGTGTGCGGTGCTGCAGCGAGCCAGGAGCCGGGATGCGGAGCAGGGCCGGGACGGGGAGCAGGGCTCTCCGGGAACGGGTCTCGCTGCCAGGTGGGAGGAGGAACCCTTTCTCATTGCTCATTGTACTTAATTCTTGATAACAGTTCTCCCATTGTTAATATTGTTGTTAAACTCCTGCATTCTCACCGAGCGAGAGCTAATTATAATAATTAACAGAGAACTCATGAACTTGTCAAACTGGTAATTATGAACCACGGGGACTTTTATTATTAAGAGATGCCATTCAGGAGGGGGGAGGGAGGTGCAAAGTCTCTCCTGATTAGATCCCTGCCGTGATGAGTCTCACCTCTGCCCAGGCGCCTTCTCTCCCGGGACCGGGATCGCGCTGCTCCAGCTCCCGCAAAGCTCATCTTTGCCGTGCCCTGGCCGAGCAGGGAGCTGGCACTGCTTCTTCCAAAATAAACAAGCAACAAAGGCAAACGCTCGCCCACGGACCCCCAGGCAGCCCCAGGACAGCCAGGCTGGGCTGCGGCCAGCACGGACGCCGCAGGTGCTGCCTGGGCTTTGGCTCCGGAGCGGGCGTGAGGATGCTCAGCTCCAGCTTTCCTCCCCTTGGCTTCGCCTCCCCCCTCCAGCCAGCTCCTTCCATGGGGGAGGACACTGTGGTCCATGATGCTCCTGTGTGCGTCCCGCTCCCACCCTCCCCTGGCAGAGAGGTGGGCAGTAGCTGATGCAGGGAAAGGCTTCTTGTCGTGCGAATTGTCCCTTCCCTGTCCCCAGAGTGCAGGACAAACCCAGGTGGAATCAGCACCAGCACCTTCTGCGGTAGAGGGTACAGCTCTGGTGCCCCAGCAAAGCTCCGCACTTGCCCACGAGGAGAATAGGTGGCCTCAGAGCCTGGCCCTGCAGTTCCTGGTGTGCCGGTCCCCGCGGGCTCGAGCCACAGGGAATGGACAAGTGTCCTCCGCAGGGCTGGGACCCCGAGGGGCGCTGCAGAGCCAGCCAGGGAGAGGAGCACCTTTGCATTCGCCAGCTGCGACAGCCTGGGCAACCCGGCTACCAGCAAAGGGCAAAGCCAAAGGCATAGGGCACACCTTCCCACTTGCAGCTCCAAAACCATCTTGTTTTTCCCCTTCCATGGGCTTTGAACCCCTCACCCCTGCGCTGCGCCCCGAGGTTTTCCCGAGGGTCCTGGGTGTGCGATTTGGGAACAGGAGCTGTTTCCTTGGAGGAGCTGTTTATGTAGTTGCTAGAATGAATTATATGTTTCACTCCATGTGCAATATATTTTAGCTCCATGTGCACATTTATACGTGTACGATTCTTGGTGAAACAAGGAATAACAGTGCACTCTTGTTTTGACTTTATTAAAAGCGCAAGGCTTGAAATATTTAGGCTGATCGGCATTCTGGAGGTCGGATTCGCTCTAGGAGGCGGCTCCAGCAGAGCTGACAGTTTGGAGTATGGCAGGGAGGACGGCAGGAGCTGGTGTCCCGTTCATCCGTGGATCTCTGCCGTGCAGCCAGCGCTTGCAGCCGCAGCGGTCGGGGCGGCAGGAGAGCGAGCAGGCGCAGGAGGCGCCCCTCGTCCTGCAGCGTAGCACAGTGCCTGGGTTTGGCCCAACAAGGGCAGTGAGAGAGGAAGCGTTTCTGGTGGTGGTGCAGTTTGTTGCAGGCAGGTTTTGGCTGGCTGCCCTTGGAGAGAAGTGCTCGCAAGTCGTGGCAGCGACTGCTGTGGCAAGATCTCGCGCCGAGTCCTTGCCCGCGGCTTGCTCAGGGGAAAGCGATGATAACTTCTAAGGAAGGCTGTGTTCCCCTGGAAGCTGCCTGTGCTGCTCCTGCTGGGACGGCATCCCTGCCCTGCGCCGCACCCCGGCACAGCGGCGTGCCTCCTCGGGAAGCCCTGTGCTGGCCAGTGGCTCTGCGCCCTCCTCACTCCGCCTCGCGCATCGTCCGGCAAGTTTTGCTCAGATATTCTCCAAGTTTCCCCTCGTGCCTATTGTGAGCCTTCTCTCCCCGATGGTAAACAACAAATGGTCCTTTTCACCCAGGAGATAAGATTGTTCATCTTCCAAAGTCACCGGCACTTGTGACGCCGGGTCTGGAGCAGTTTGAACAATGAGCCTTCGGGAGAACTCGTGTTTCTCTTCGTGTCCTTTTCTTAACAAAGACCTGAGGCTCCCAAGGCAGCGGCGGCTCTGCCAGGCACCGAACGCGACAGGGGCTGCTTCTGAAGGGCACAAGTTACAGAGAAGATTTTCTTTTCTTCCGGTTTTTTTTTTCTCCTCCACTTTCCCAATTGTATTTTTGTCAGGCGCCGTTGCCGAACAATCGGGCCTTTATAGAAAAATTCCCACCAGGAGCGACGCGAACGCTGCCGCGCAGATCCCCCTCCTCCCTTACAACCACTATCTCGCAGCGCCTCGCATACACATTGCAATCTCAAAAGCGAAGCAGAAGTTCCCTGTGTCCTTAAAGCCTCGCTTTTGTGGCTCGTATGTGCTGCGTTTCCTGGCCTCCCTCCTCTTCTCTTGTCCCTCGTCCTTTCGCCTCCTTCCTATCCTGCTGCCGGCTGTGCCCTCTCCTCTCCTCTGACTAAAAGGAGTGTAGCAAGAAAAGTAGAACCATTCTCACAGTGCCTGCGTTAAGCTCGGGAGGGGAAAAGCAGGATGGACAAACTAGGGGCCTCTGCCCACTGCCACTGTGGGGCTTCACTCCAGGTCCCTGTGCCCAGCAGCTCCAAAGCCGGCTGGACAAACCCCCACCAGAGCTGCCCGGCTTTTTGCCTCGGCTACTTCAGAACTGGAACCCACCATTGCCCTGAAAAAGAAGACACACAAAAATATGCAAAGTGAAAATAAAGCAAGGCTTTCTCTCAGCAGTGAAAACGAGATTCACTCTCCCGCTTCCTGATGCGGCCACAGAAAAGGCAGAAGCGCTTTGGTTCCTGGCCACCGAACTCGCAAAGGTGGATCTGAAAACCCAAGGCAGGTTTTTCTTCCTCTTGTGCCTGTCAGGCCCTGTCAGCCACCGAATTTCCCAGTTTCTCGTGCAACGCAGCTCAGTCGGACATGGGCTCCCGCGGGCACCCGCCAGGACCGGGCAGGGATGCGGGCGATGGCCGGGGGCGATGCACAGTGCTGGCCTCGGGCGACAGGCGGGGGGAAAAAACCAGCCCGGTTGCGGAAATCTTCCCGTCATCCTGGATGCCACGAAACCTGCTGCCGGAGGAGGTGGTTTTCTCGGGCCGAAGCGCAGGAAGGGATCACAGGGCGCGTGCCCAGCCGTGCCGTGCGGGTCCTTCGGGAGGCCGTGGAGAGGAGCGGAGTGAGGGGTCCTGGCCAGCCTGGTGCGTGGGGGCATCGGAGCCGCACATTTGAGCATTTAAAATACATTAAAGGAACCCTCCCTTTGAAGTGGGAAACTATCTCTATTTAATCAGAGAGAAACAACTTTTCAAAAGAAATTTATTTCCCCCCCCCCCACTCCTCTTTACCTTCAGCCTGTCTGGCTTCTCCTGTGGATAGTACCATGAATAAAACATGCATATCCCAATTAAATCTTGATTTAATTTCTCTTCTTTGCAAAGCTGATGAACTCGAGTGCTTTCATAAAGACACGAACATTAGCATTCTTTTGTGATGCACAAGCCAGTCGGAGGAACAAGGGACTGAACTAATCACCCACCTCTCTCTTGGCCTTGCCAAGCTCTGCACCAGCTTGGAGGAGAAACCCTGGCGTGGGATCACCCTCCGGAGCAGCGCCCGTGTCTGGCTGCACCAGGCTGGGATGCCGGCACCCCAGCTGCTTCTTTTTTTAACTGAAGACAACAACTCCCCAGTCGAGGCGCCTGTAAAAGCCAGGAACACCCAGCGAGCGCAGGTCCTGTACAACCCATCTCCGTCCCCTCCCCGGAGAAGCTCCTGGGTGTCCCCGAGCGCTTGGGGGACAGCGGTGGCACATGAGTGTCCCATGGAGCTGATTCCTCGGAAAAGAGCTTTAATGTGCCCGTACAGGAGAGATGATCAGCGATATCGAAACAGAAGCAACCCAACTGCAAACGTATGCGCTGCTGCCCTATTACAGCTGGCCAGTATCTTCCTGCTTCTATTTTTATGGAAAAAAACCCCAAGCGGGTTAGTAGGAGCAAAAAAAGGTTTATCATAAACTTTCTTGTGTGTGCAACCTCTACAATAAATAATGCCATTTACACTAATGCAGTCCTGCCCATCGTTTCAGGCTCTTGGCGCTAATCGGTGCTCTCTAATGTTAGCGGATTGAATATAATACTTCAAATTACCTGTCTTTGTGCTACGGCGCATTCGTGATTTTCCCTGCCGTCTTGGGGCCCCGTCGTATGAAAATACCACCCTTGTTTATTTTTCCATGCTGGAAGCATTTCCATTGTATCCAATGACCTTATACTGCGGCCAAATACGAAAGGCTTCTTGCAGAAAAAATTGGTTCAACGAAGTTTAATTTCTGCACAAGAAACATACACAAAAATTCCTCTGAAAAAAGGTCTGTTCTTTCATTAAGAAAGGAAACCCTGAAAACCCCCGGCGCTTCAAACTTTCTTTGCTGGAGAGCTTTCTCTTTTAAACAAATGTCTATAACCCTCTCAAAACAAATTTCCACCAGAAAATTGTTTTTGCCCTTCCATTTTTAATAGGGATTTTTAAAATTCATTTCCTGCGTAGCTCTATATGGAGCCGCTGAAATGTCACCATGGTGATTGTCCTCGTGACATTTCCATTCAGGACTTACAGCAGGAAAACAAATCTCTGTGCTGGGCCGGGGTGAGGGCGCGCCAGGAGCGGGGATGGAGCTGGGGAAGGGGGCAGGAGGGGGCCGACTCGGATGGGCTGCCCGTGCCTCAGTTTCCCCACCTGGGCGACACTGGCGGGTGCGGTGCAGAGGTCCTGGCCAGGGCCGTGCTCTGAATGGAATGGAATAGCTCGGCGGAAGCCGAGACAGAGAAACGCTTGCCGGGAAAGCGTGTAATGCGGCTGCTTTCATGGGTCATTGCAGGAGATTATGACTCCCGCTCGGCACGGCGAGGACTGAAATAGCCTCCACCAGGCGAGGCGTGATCTCCAGCCTGTGCCGTGGCTCTGCTCCAGCGGGATGCGGCTCCCGGACGGAGGGGGATGCTGGCGGGGAGAGCGGGGGCTCCGCTGCCGGGCTTGGGGACCCCCGGGGCAGGGAGGCTGCCGGAGCAGGGTGCCACAGCCTGGCTGGATTGTCACCTTCTGGAGCCACCTCGGAGCCAACGCTCCGCGTGGCAAAAGGCAGGGGCTAGAGACGCAGCTTCCCCGCGCCTCCCGCTGCTCGCGCCGAGCCGACTCACCAGCCCTGCCCATCGACGGGAATTCCGGGCTCCTCATTTATTTTGGGAAAGTAGTGATTTATTTCCACACAAAAAAAGTTTTGCGCCGAGTAGCTTCTGATTTACGGGCGCGCTGTTGTGCCTCTGCAGCCCTGTAAATATTCAATTTATTGGCAGCACCAGGCCCTGGGCGCACTGTCCCCGGCGGCGCGAGCACATGTTTTCCCACACAGCCAGAGCGTCCTGGCTGCGCGGCTGCTTCTCGGGGCGGGGGAAGAAGTTTCCTTTGCGTCCCGACTTCGTGTCTGTGCTATGGAAAACGCCCGTCTGTCCCTTGCCTTGCCCTGCAGAGAGCCGCAGCGGGTGCAGGCTGCGCCCCTGCCTGCGTCGGCGGCGACAGGGAAGGGCGGGCGGCTGCAGGCGCCGCAGCTTCGCCCCCAGAAGGCAGAAGGACGGAAGGAGCCCCCCCGGTTAATCGCCGAGCAAAGGTGGTGTGTGCAGGGGCAGAAAGCAGGGAATACGGCGCTTTTACCTGCTCGGCTGGGTAATGAAAAGCTGTCTGAAGCACTGCTAACCTTTTTTCATCACAGCGTTGTTCATTATAAAGCCAGAAAGAATTAGCTATGGTGCATTATCAGATAGAGAAAAATATTAATAGCAGAAATGGGGAAGAGAAAGGAGGAATTTTGGGTGAGTTAATTAAACTACACATCCTCGATGACTTATTAAGTAGCTGGACAGGCTTTCTTGGGTTTAGCTGGCCCTTGAGAGCAGGAGATACTGTCTTTGAGGAAGAAACTTGTCGGCTTGAGCAACTTTTCCATGCGAGGACCAGCATGCGTGTGGTTGTCCCAGCTCTCGAGGTGGAGTGAGAGCTTCTAAGAGCAGCGCGGATTTTTATCCGGACGTGTTACTGTTAGCGTGAGGCAAGCACAGGCGGTGGGAGCCGGAGCTGGAGCACATCTCTGCTCCGTGAGGCTCTGGCTGTTTAGGGCTCTGCTCGTAACACACCTCGCCATTAACAACCCTCGACAGCCCCATCCCATAAACAACCACCGGCAGACTCTGCAGCTCCTCCTCGCGCTCTGCAGCCGCACAATTTCATATCCTGCGCTGCTGAATATAAACGGGGACGTTTCTCCCGGTGGCGGCTGAGCTCACAAACCCTGATAAATCACGTTGTGTAGGTATCGGCTCTCCAGCTAAACTTCGGGTACGTGTGTAAGCAGTGGTAAAGCGCTCCGCAGCCTGCATGGGGTTAATTAAGAGAGGCACCCTTGTGCTAAGTTACAGGGCAAAGCTCAATTAAGTTGGGAACTGAAATGGATAATTCCGTTAAAACAGATTTATTTCGCTGTGCTGCTGCCGATACGCGTCATGCTGAGGAATATTTTCTATGCAAGTTTGTATTTTACCAACTTTGCTTCCCCGTCCTCATCGTCCCTGAATGCCTGCAGGAAGGTGGCGCAGCCGTTTGCCGGCGTGGCAGAGCCGGATCTGCCAGGTGCTCCGGCGGTCCCCGGGGCCGGGCGCGAGAGCCAGACCTGCCCATTCCCGACACAGCCGGGAGCTGGCATCGGGCTGGTTTCTCTGGACACCTGCGGTTGCTCAGGGCCCCCAGTAACGAGGGCAGATGTAAAAAGTTGACCCCAAGGCTGGAAAGGGACAAAGCTGGGTACCAAAGGGAGCCGGGATGCGACGCGGCTCTCGCTCTGCCTCTCTGGGGAGGTGTCCACCCCGCAGCTCAGGTTGTACCCCCGCTGCCCCGGTTGTACCCTCGCCAGTGCCAGAGCCCCTTCCCCATCCCGCCTGTCGCCGTGAAGCGCTGGTTCGGCCGGGAAGAGGGACCCGGCGCTGGCCACACCACTGGCCCGGCCGACAAGCACATCCAAACGGTGGTAATTAATCGGCCATCACAGAGTTAAGCAAATGCAGACCGACAGCAGCCCCGGCTCGCTCCTAACCTGTGCCTTCGCTAACATTCGTTCTACAGCGAGACCCGCTGTCTGTTGACATGTTGTTTCTCCTCATTAATAAATAACTGCCCGAAACAATTATCCTGCAAGAAACCAGCCTTATTATTTTTACCTACTCATTTACTTGTTTGTTTGGCCTGTGAAAGGCACGGGAGAAACTAACGGCTCGGACTGCCTTTGCGTGCCGTGGCGCGGCCGTGCCTGTGCCAGCCCCTCCCGCCCAGGCACAACTTCAGAAAAATCTCTAGAAAGCTGGTTTCAGCCCCCGGCGCGGAAGGCATTGCCCCTTCTCCTCCCACAGCCCGGAGAGACACCCGGATCTGGGCTTCGCAGGCAGGGTGAGCACCCAGGAAGGGGCAGGGGATGGTTTCGAGCCCCGGGATGCGGGGGGCACCTTCCCCCGTCCATCCCGGGTGCTGCGGAGGCGCCATAACGCCTCCTCACTGTCGCCCTGCGGTCCGGCGGCGCGACCGGCACCTCGGCTCAGCCGCCCCAGGAGCTGGCAGCAGGAAAAGGGTGGCCGTGTCCTCCTGTCCATCTGCGTCCGGCACCTGGACCCAGCTCCTGAGGCACTGCTGGCCCGGCCGGCGCATCCATTTATCCAAGAAGCATCAGGCTGCCAAGGAGGAAATAAAAAAACAACCCTTGAACATTTAAGAAACAAAATTGTTTCATTCTTTCCAAAGGTCAGCTGCTTTAAACTCAGTTCAAGCCACCGGGGCACCTTTCAGTTTCATTTCTTCTGTTTAATTCTCGCCAGTTCATTAAAGTCTGACCTTCCGTGCTCTTGGCAACTGCTTACGATGGCCAGCGAGAGACGAGGCCTTCTGCTTTCGAGGCTGTTAAACTGCCAGGGATATTTTAGGTTCTTTTCTTAATATTTCTGATAGCAACTCGTCAGTCGCTATCGGAAACCTTAGCATGCGGCAGAGGGTAGAAAAAGCAGAAGATAATAGGAAAGAATAGAAGAATGAGGCCACTGAACGCCGTTTCTTGTGAGCCGAGGAAAGGTCAGGGGAGATCCTGGACAGTTATCTCCTCGCGTCGCTGATAAGGCACGGGAGAGCTCATAGCCACCAGCGGCTGCCTTTAAACAAAGAGATATTTAATTAAAGCCCACAAAAAGAAAAGGAAGGATAAGTGCTTTAGAGATAAATTCCTACAACCTAGCCAGGCTTGAAGATACGTGGAAGTTGAGATTTAATCTTCTTGCGGCGCTCGGCAGGGTGCCTGAGCACCGGCTGGGTGCTTGGGGTGACCCGGAGACACCCCGGGACGGGGCAGTGAGGTTGGGGGGGGCTCAGGAGACCCCCCTGGCATTCCCTGGGCGCGAAAGCGGAGCCGTCACGAGCCCGAGCTGCGGGCTCGGTTCAGAGGCGACAGGGTCAGCTCCTGCCCGCGTGAGCGCAAGGGGAACGCCGGTCTGGCGGGGATGTTGCCGGAATCAGAGGGAACATTAATGACTTTGGAAAGGGCCGTGAGGACGGTATAGAGCCGGGAGCTGCCGTGGGAGGGATGGAGCAGCACAGCGTGGGTCTCCAGAGCAAGAGCTACCGCCGCAAGGGGTGGAAAAGGTTCTTTTGTGTGTGGTTTTAGAGCTACCTTAGCTTGGGCTTCGGAGCTGGTGGGGGCTCACCCCCACGCAGGATGAGCGGAGCAGAGCCCAGCCGCACCTGAGGCTGGCCACGGCTGCCGGGGGAATTTAGACATCACATTTCATTTGTTGGTCTAATTAAAACAGAGGTAGATCTGGCTCTTCCCTGCCCAACCGTCCAGTGCCGGCTTGCGGAAGGTGTTGATTGTACCGCTGCGGCTCGCAGTAGAGATTTGCGGACAACCAGGTCCCGTAAGATCCGCGGTTTAATAAAAACACTAGCATGATTTATCATCTCCCTTGTTAAGGGAGCAGCCTCTCTCTCAAGGTAAAAAACACCCTCTGCATCCGCTCTCTTAATTTGCATAGGTAATGGTCACATCACAAACAGCTCATTAGCAACAGAGCAGTGTGACAAAACAAAAATTGAGAAATGCTGAGCTAGAGAGGAGCACGGTCCCTGCCTGGCAAGGAAACGCAGCCGCGCTCCAAATCGCAGGTTAGGAAAGCGAGAGCCGTGTCTGGGAGACAGGAAAATATAAAGGGAAGAACCTTGGGTCGTTTAGATCTTATGAAATGTAAGGTACAAGGAGCAATTTCTAGAAGGAAGGCTGAAATTGTCCTGTTGTGGCCATCGCAGCCCTGAAGCGCTTGTGGCGGGGAGCTTGTGCGCTGCCGTCAAGGTGAGCGGACAGGGAGGAGATAATTGTATTGTGGCCCAGAGCAGAGCAAACGGGATGGAGCCGCTGCACAGACGCTGCCAGGCACTTCCCGGCTCTCGCCTTCCCCGGGCCGTGCCGCGGACACCATTCCAGCCTCGTGCCCTGCCGGCGGTGGAGCGGGGCTGCCCGCGGGGCTGGGGACAGCCGGTGACCGGCTGACTGGTGACCTCGCCGGGGCACCGCTGGTCCCCGGCTTCTCTAAGTGCCACGTGAATTACCCACACAATTTAAAGAATGGGAGAAAATAATAAGTTGAGTATGAGCAAGCCCTGGTGAGCCGGGGCTTTTGTCAGGAGAGAAAGCCCCAGAGCCTTCAGATGAAGGGGGGGAAAAAAGGTAGGAAAAAAAATGGATAAAATATAAATTAAAAAAGAATAGAGCTGGTTTCAATCAATAACCCCTGAATTATTGACTGCTCTTCCCATTACAGTCTCATTCCCAGCAATCTGGCACTCAGGTCCGTGCGGAGCTGGGCCGGGGGAGGATGGTGGTGGCTCCCGGGAGCCCTGGTCCTTCCCACCCTGAGCAACAGGCACCTCACGGCGGGGGTGGTTTTTATTTTTTGCAGAAGTGATCCAGCGTCATTGCAAATAACATGTCATCATCGTATGGGAGCCATATTAAACATTATCAAAAGAGGTCTCTCGCCTGGCGGGCGAGCTGTCACTGCGGGCAGGAGGACTTGTTTGAGCAGGGACGTTTGCTTTCCCTCTCGTCAGCCCGGGTCCGACAGCTCTCGTCTCACCAAACTCGCTACAGCAGCAGGGTTTTCCTGATTGAAAAGGGTGTTGACGGGAGGGGAACTGAACACAGTAGGTTAAATAAAAAAAAAAAAAAGAAAAAAAAAAAAGGCCCTCTTCCAAATGACTGATGTGTATGAAATGACAACTCCGGTATGAGGAGGTTTTGTCTGTAACGGGTGGGCTGGGTGTGCGGCACCCGGGGCCAGGGAGCGCAGGGCTGCCGGGTGCTGCCCGCCGGGGGGGACACACTCTCCCACACGAGGGGCTCCTCAGCCGCTGGCGGAGCTGCCCTATCCATCGACAAACACACCTTTCTGCCCGCGGAAACTTCTGAGGCAAAGCAAAATCTCTGTTTGGAAAGAAAACTTCCCTTAAAAAAGTCTAGGGTGGTTTTTTCCCCCCCAAACCTAATAACCACATACTTTGGTTGCAAAAAAAAGTACACACACAGTGCTGATGGTGTGCACGTAGCTGGTTTTGTGGATAATTTCCCTCCGGTTCACGCCGGCCAGGAAACAGGCATCTCGCGTTTAATGTGTTCAGCCAGGACTGCCTTAGGGGCGACACAAACTGGTGAGATGGCAGCGAAAGCTTTCAGCCTGTCCTTTGGAAAGAAAAGAGCAAGTCTGAGACTCTCTGGCTTTGGGTGTCTGAGCGGGAATGCCTCGGAGGTGGGACTCTGCAGGAGGGATTGATCCAACTGCTTTTCCTCCTGCAAGGCCAGGTGAAGCTCCAACAGCGCGTGGCTTCCTCTAGGGCATCGTGGCCAAATAGAAAAGCAAAGGTCTGCTGATTTTTATTATTAAGACGTACGGCTAGGAGTTATTTTCCTTGGCAATACTGTCCGCTGCCTTTATGAGCAGCAATTACAAAGCGTTGGGTCTCCTGGAAAGCAACAGGCTGGAGACGAAAGTCTGAGCGCGTGGCTCGGAGCAGGCAGAAACAAACAGCAGCGTTCCTTGGGGTGAAACCTGGGGTGCCGTCCTTCCTCGGGCGCCCTTCGTCTCCCACCTTGCTGCAACTTGTCCCCCTTGCTGCAGCTCCGATGCCTCCCCTCTTTGTGAGCAACAATTCCTTCCCTTCGTTGAAGCACAGACAGAGACGGGGAAATAATTGGCGAACTCGGAGGCAACATGTTTGCTTTGTCTCTTACAAAGGAAAGAAATGAATTAGACTTTGAGAAATAAAAAGATCTTGGGAGCCCCGTGATTCTTAAAGCTTGTATTCGCGAACAACCCTGTCAAAGTGCCGCTGCTGTCATCGCGCCTTTGCTCCAGCCTCCGCGCAACTCAATATTTATACATGAGAAAGTAAATGTTCAGAAGATAAAAAATAAATCAGGTTAAAGTCCCGCCGCGGGAGCTGGGATTTAGTAGAGGAGGAGTAGGAGAGCTCGGGAGCCCTGCTGCTGCGGGCAGCGTCCCTGCTCTACCCCCGTGCCGAGAAGGGGCTTTTTGTTGCTTGTTTTTACCAGGGCGGAAGCAACTGGGCCATATTTCCTTCCCACCGGTCACTTGCGCCAGGGAAAAAAGCACTTGGCAGGTGCTGCCTGCCCGCTTTTCCCTGTGCCGGGTCGGAGCCACGCTGCTCGAGGACCCTGGGAGCGCAGAGCTGGCTGCGCCTCTTTGGGACACCAGGGAGCTCGAGCCTGGCTCGCAGCGCGCCTGGGGACCCTCCAGGAAGAGGGGTGGCAGCGAGGGCACAGCCGGGCACCCCCCCGGCCCTCGCCTCCCGCAGCCCTGCCTGTCCCGCACGCCGGAACCCCCAGCGACTCGCAGGAGCCGCCGGTTTGGATCACCCGTTCCGTGCTCATGAATGAATCTCCCAGGATAAGACTCCATGTGCCGGTAACACTCCCGGGGCACTTTATTTACACATTAGTAAGAAGAAGAAGAAGAAGAAGAAGAAGAGAAAAGCAGGACAAGTTCTGACAACTTTCAGTAATGGTCTGAAATACAGGCAGGAAGCGGCTCCCCGCTGCGCTGAGATGGTAATTCCATCCACTCGGCGCAGGGGCGTTGCTCTCGCTCTTGTCCGGGTACCAGTTTAAGACAGCATCTTCCTTCTGGAACGCGCTGTCACCCAAGAGGACGTCTGGCTGAGTAACCCGTATTGACGCCTTGATTTATTTCTGTTCATTGTCACCGCTGCTCTTCTCCTCTTTAATTGTTGTGTTATTTTAGGAGCGAAGTGCAGTTGGGGGATTTATTATTTATCGCTGTGTTGCCTACCAGGCAATTCTCTCAAGCTGTTAAGCATAAACCCAATTCTTTGCTGAGGAGATATGTTGCAAACGCAATATAAAGCTGATACGCTGTCAAAATCGAGGGCTCCCCAGCCCACGCCCTACCAAATTGGATATGTTCCCTCCCTCTGCTCTTCCTAGGGATGGGTGAGGAGCATCCGTCGCTTCTGCAGCGCGCCCTGGAAACCCCCCAGGGATTGATGCTCCCGCACCCTTTCCAGGGTCTTGCAGGCTGGGACTTCTCCAGTCCCCCCTCTCCCCTGCTCCTGGCACCGTTTTGCTCGCTCAGGGGACGGAGCGGCACCGTCTCCTCGGCGTTTGGCAACGCGCTCCGCCGGCCAGCAGAGCCCCGACAGCCACCGCCGCCCCTGGAAGCGTTTGGCAGAGCTGGCAGCGGCCAAGGGGCGCCCGGCCAGCGCTTCTCTTTCTGCTTTCTGCTCCCCTGCACGCGCGTTTCTTCCCAGGGCGGGAATGTTTGAACACCTCCGAAGGCAGGAACGTCGTACTCCATTGACTGGGCTGTGAAAAAACAGGACGATTAATGCTAAGCTCCAGCCCGTGGAACACAGAAAATGGTATTAAAGGATTTGCTTTTCATGACCATAATTCAGAGTTAATGTACATTTGATGTTTAATGTATGAACCACAGGTGATTTCAAACTGGCACGGCCTTTTCTAAATAGTGTTTTAATCTTAGGGGGTTTTTGCAGTTTTTTAAGGTTCAGCTACTCAGCCCGTCAGACAAGAGGAGAAAAAAACCACGGCAAAGCTAGGTATGAGAATCCAATGTGGGCAGAGGCTTTTGTTCCGTCTTTTATTGAGGTTTTACCTCTAATCTCTGCCTTTTTGATGCAATTTAAGATTAAGGAAATGAAAGGCAAGGCTGCCTGCAAACGGTTATACAAACAGGACAGCCGAGGGGCGCTTAAAGGCGGTTTTGTAAGAGGCTTTGGGCGGCTTTCCCCGAGGGGAGAAGCCAGAGGCTGGGCAGCGGCTGCCCGTGGTCCCCAGGGAGCGGGACTGGGCATCTCCCGCTCGCCACCAGACCTGCCACCCGCCGCCATCCCCGCCTCGTCCGCGGGCAGCGGTTCCCGGGCGCAGCGGGCGTTGGGGTGCTGGGATGAAGGGACCGGTGCTCCCACCCGGAGAGGCGCTGCTGGGCAGCTGGAGTCTGGTCCCCCATTGGCTTCTGTGGGTGTTGTGCGTGCTCTTCATTGCGACACAAATCGGCATTTCGGGCTCTGCGGGGAACCGGAGAGGTGCTCTGAACACAGGTACAGCCGGCCCCTCTTCCAGCGGGGCCTGGGCAGCTCAGCTGGAATAAATCCGCCGTTCTTCCGTCTGCACCGTCTCCGATGGCAACTTGCACGTGCTGCCCTTTCTGGGATGCCCCCGTGCCCGAGCGAAACCCCATTGCCCGGTGCAGCCGGGCAGTAGTCATACTTGCCTTTGCAGATGGAGCATCCCTTGAAAGGCTTGGAAAACAGGGGGGAAAACAAGTCCCTGCCAGGAAAAACATCTCAAATAATCAAGCCCCTTCACGTGGCACGGGTGATAAATTGGCACTACTTATCCTGACGAGCTGAAAGGTCATGAGCAGACCTTCCGAAATAATTATTAAATAACTTTGCCATTTGTTCAGGATCAGTTGCAACCTCATTACTGGGACCGGGAGATGGTATCTCTGCATCCTGGGCACAGATCCAAAGAGGTCATTAGTAACAATCGTCCCAAATTTTGCAAGGGGAGGGAAGATTTATCTTCAATTAACACACGTAGCTTCCCAGGCTTTTGTCTTTCTGGTAAACAATCTGCGAGGACTCCGGAGCTCTATCTTCTCTCTTTCTATCAGATGTATTTCAGTAGCCTTGAAGGGGGCGAAGGGCAGAGTCAGAAAGAAATGTTCGGTCGTTGCAAAGCTTTAAGCTCAGCAAAGAATCAAGAGCCATAAATTCAAACCTCTTTAGTCCACGGGACTTTTTGCCTTGCCGACCACGTGCCGCATTGACCGGCGCTGCTCATTCATACCCAGACGGAGTCTTCGGGCATGGATGCGTCTTCAAACCTGGGATGGGTTTGGCGATCAAAAACAGGCCAAAGGGAACAAGTCCAACGAGGCTTCCTCGTAAACCAAGATTCCTACAGCCCACTGTGAGCTCATTAGCATTTCCAGTCAAATTAAACATGATTTCGAGCTTTGGCAAAAAAGACAAAAAAAAAAAAGGCAGCATTGCCAGGAAGCCTTTCCCCGGCTTGTTCAACTACCCCTCATCAGTCAGGCACCCAGGAGAAAAAGCCAGCGAGTCCCTCCTCACTCCTCCTCCACAGCAGGTCAAAATTAGGCGAAACGGAGACATCTTGGGACCAAATTTGCTCTTTCTCCAGCCGTTCCCCCCGGCAGACTTTCCCCAGCTTTGCCAGGCTCTCAGGCTGCACTGCAAGAGCAAGTGGCAGCAAAGCGGCCGTTCTAAAGCAGATTGTCCAGGACAACGACAGGAAGGCGGAGAGCTCAGGCTCTGGTTGAAAGAGCTTTAGGGCTGAAGGGATGTGCATCAATAGCCCGGCGTGCGCGCGCTCTGCCTGACTTTCAGCCCGCTTCCCCAGACTTCGCTGGGCCTTTCTGCGGCTCCTCAGCCGTCGGGATGTCTCCGGCATCCCCCCTCGGAGCCCCGGTAGGGAGCCTGCCCCGGCGCCACCGGCCCAGCCCAGCGCGGTACCGCCGGTAATGGGATCAGCCATTAGTTGAGCAGTTTGCCCTTCGCTTTCATTGTGCTGAACATTTAATTGGCTGCTGATTCAAAGAAGAGAAATCCTTTCTCTTTACTTTAATCTGGCAGCCACTTTTGTCCTCCCGGGATTCCAGCGCTGGCCACTGATTCCTCGAGGACAATCAGAACGGTCTTAGAAGAATTTCCAATACCTTACGTGCCTGATTCGCTTTATTAGAAAGTGTGTGTCACGCTGCAGCTAACGGACGGCAGCGCTCCCATCCCGGGATTCGGCTCCCGGCAGAGCAGAGAGCAGTTCTGTAGCTCACCCTCATTGTTATCCGAGTGGATTGGAAGCAGATTGGGACCACGCATCCCTGCCGCCTGCGTGGGTTGGAGCTGGGCTGTGGCCGTCGCGGAGCCGCACGCCCGGCTGCCGGGTGCTCCGTGCACAGAGCCGGCGTGTGCCCCTGGGACCAAGGACTGCCAGGGGGGGCAGAGGAAGGAGAAACCACGGAGCCTGGCGCTCTCCTGCGGTTCAGGGGTCAGATCTGACCTGGCTGAAGTAGCCCAGAGCATCCGTCATGTAACGCCCCTCAGGTGCCCCATGCAAAATGCAGTGATGCCCTGACTCCATTTCTGATACATAATTGTTGTCACTAAGTCTCTTCTCAGCAATAATAGGAAAAACCAAGGTGGGCTCTGGAACCCTCAGTTTAGCACCACGTATTTAACCCGTTTCCGGCTTGTTCCCAATGTCCCAAGGCGCCGTGTCTCCCACCGCGGCACGCTCCTGCGTTCAAAGCGACACTGCAAATGATGGGGTTGGGCAATCATCCCACGAGGTCGTCTAATCCGTCCCCGGCTCCAGGGCTCCCTCATCCCACCTAAACTGCTCCCGCCAGCCGCTCGTCCAGCCTGTCCCAGGGAAAGGGAGCTGCCCTGCTCCCCAGGCTGCCCGTCCCGTCCCTTCACCAGCCGCGCCATAGCAGCGTTCACCGGGCGCTCGCTCTTCTCGAAGCCTTCCCTCACCTTGGCCTCGGAAGCACGTTTCTGGTGTCGACCACGAATGCTCCTTGCTGCGGTTTATGTTTGTCTTGTCATCCTCATAGCGAACATGAAAACCTGTTTGTTCTCCTCCTTTTCAGAGCGTTCCTTTAAATTTTTGAAGACTGTTTGCAGCCTTCATCTCCCCTCATCTTTCTTCTCCAGAATAAGCGAGGTGAAATTTCCTCCTCTTTTATCACGTATCAGTATTGTGAACTCTCTGCTTGTTCTGGCTGCTCTCCCCCAAACTGTCCCCAGCAGATTCCCATCCTCAGGAGCAGCATCCTCTCCAGGCAGCCGGATGGGCAGGGGCCCGAGCGGCACTGGGAAGCTTTGCCGTATTCCTGAGCAAAATGCCCTCTGTTCCCGCTGACTCTGCCTTTTTTTTTTGCCTAATTGACAAAAAAGCAGGAGTATTGCCTCCCTCCCAGTCAGGTCCCCGGCACACGGCAGGGGTTGATGGTGCTTTCCCCGCGGTGTCGCTCCCCTCACCAGCGAAGGCAACCTCTCCAGCTCGCTTTCCCTACAGAGAAAAGCTGATGTTGGAGTTTCTGGAGCTCTTCCCCCCGAGCAGCTCAGCGTGCGGGGAAAGAGGCGGAGGGGAGCGTGGAGGAAGAGAGGAGGCTCAGGGAAGTGGTAGGAGAAACACGCCACCGGAGCTTTCATTTAAATAAAGAGCAAAGTAACATTGTGCTCCATTGATTACACATTTTTTCTGACTGTTGTGACATTTGCAGGAAGGCTAATTTATTCAAGCATGGAAATCTTTAAAAACTTAATTAAGTTATTTCTGCTATTTCCATGCCTTATTGTTTCGACTTCACATTTAACTTTTATTTCTAGTTAATGTGTTTTTTTTTTAAAAAAAAAACTAGAAGGAGGAAAAAGTTGAAAGAAAAAGGAAGATCCAGTGGGAAGCCTGGTTTGTACCTTGTGGGAGCGTTGTTTCAGGTCCCTGTCCTGCAGGAGCTGCTCTCTGATTTCGGCTGGCCTGGGGGCACACGTGCAGTGGTTTTGCCCTCCCCTTGGCTCGCTGGGGACGGAGCGGGTACCCCCAGGGTGCCTGGCTCTCCCCACCACCGCTGTATTCCCTGGGCAGCTGCGCATCCCCAGCTCCTCCCGGCCTTTGCCTGGAAACAGGCAGCAAGAAGAGGGGAGCAGTGCTCGCTCCTCAGCTCCGGAGCAGCCGCCTCCCCCGTTTCCCGAGGGCAAAGCCCCCTCTCCCCCGGCCACCGCTCACGGTGGCCACCGCGCTCTCGCTTCCCGCAGGGCAGGAGCAGCCGGAGGAAGGAGGGGAGCAGGAGCCGCCATCTGCTCCTCCTGGCTCACCCCTGGCAGGACACGGTCCCTGTCTCAGGTCCCCACTGTCCTCGCCTGACCGTCTGCAACCGCCCTGCGCCCAAAACAGGGCAGGGGTGGCTGCTCCAGGGCCCCGGGCAGGAAAAACGCGGGCAGGCAAATCCCCCCGGCCAGCCGTGCCGAGCGCCACCGCCACCTTCGCAGGGGCTCGGCTGCCCCCGGAGCCGGTGTTTTGCTGAACAGGATGCTCTGAAGGGCGCAAGACGCTGCCCGCAGAGCTAAATGCTGCGTTAATAAAGTTTCTGTCAGTAAATTCACTAATTAAGGCTCACAGATGGAGCTAGAAGGAATGCTTGTGGTGAAACCCAAGAAGTGTGAAAATTGCCCGTTTTTGCAGGCATGCAGCGAGTCTGGGAAAAAAAATGGGGAAGAAAAGAAAGACCTTCAGGAGTTTCAGAAAGCGTCCCCCGCGTCCCAGGAAAGCGGGGTGAGACCACAGGTCGGGTTTGGTGGCTGTGAGTGAGGTTGGCCTGAGCGAGCCGGGGCTCGGCCAGACGATGCGGCGGCGGTTTTGTAGCAGAGCTGCCCAGGAGCAGAGGTTTGAGCCGCCTCCAGGATTCTCGAGTCCCAGGTTAGTACCCTAATGGCCAGATCTTCTGGTCTGTGACAACAGAAACACGTACAAGGAGGAACCGCTACCGCTATCAAAACCCCCAGAGCCATAAAGAGCTCCAGCCATAAAAGCCAAAGTGCTATAAGCTCTCCTGTGGCAGCAGCCGGGGCCGGGGGAAGAGTAATCCCCTGGCTGTCCAACGTTGGCCGAGCATTAGGCTAATTTCCCTTGGGCTTGCCGACAGGGCATGCTGCGCTCTTGCTGGATTTCTGTGTATTATTTTTAAGTCGTTAGCCTCTACCCTCTCATTCTGACTCAAGAACTTTTACGGGAGAAATTTATGGCATGCCTCCTCCAAACAAGGCGGTAATTCACGGCGGTGGCGAACGCCCCGCGCTAATGGATATTGCTCTTGGCCGGTTTTTCCCCTCCTGTGCTGGAAAGCGCTGGTCGGAGGGGAAATGCCCATTCTCCCCGCGCTGGAAGCGGCTGAGGGGTCCGGGCTCCCTCACCTTGTGCCAGCCTCTTCCCAAAAGTCGAGGTGTATAGGTAGGAAGCGGGAATGGTCACGGTGCCGCAGGAAGCGTTGCGTGCTGCTCCTGGCCGGGGAGAGCAAAGGGAGGCAACGGGTGCCGGGGAGCTGCACCGCGCTCGGCGGGGAGTACGTCTGCTTTCTTCTCTGCTGCAGCATTTCTGCCTTTCCTCCCTCTGTAGCTAAGGCAACATTTGTATTTGTCAGCCTATGGCGATCCTTTGCATATGGAATACATTTGCTTTGGGTGGTTGCCATTAACATTTTCATTTCTGTTTAGTGTCAGGAGTTTTCGATTACTGGCCTTGCAGAGCAGCGAGCTGTTGTTTTCATGCTCTCTTTGTTTTCATCTCCACATACCATCCGAGTAAATTACAGGACGGGAGCCCTGCCCCGGGGAACGCAGGGAGAAATCCAGTTACTGCACTATATTTGGGGCTGGCCGCTCTCACCCCGTCCTTGACTCGCAGGGCTGGGCTTTATCCAAGACCATACTGTACTTAAGGGAACAAGCAGGGACGGAACAAGCCCTTCGTCACCTCTGAGCTGTGCTCCCCTCCTCTGGGGCACGTGCAGTAAGGGGGCTGAGAACGGGGAGGAGCTCGGTGCAGGTGTGTGCCCCCCAGCCGGGCAGGCGAGGAGCACCAGGGTGGTGGCTGCTCTATGGCAGCCTCTGGTGCAAGGTCCTTCTCCTCTCCCTTATCCCAGCCGCGCTTTACTCTTCCTCCGCTGGGGCTTTATGTCTCCACTTTATAACTTAACTCCATGAAGTCGAGTAGAGATAAAATTGCTTTAGCCAGTAAAGAAATGAGGGCCGAGTAAATGCACATCCTGACGGAAACAGCAAGCTCCATATTTCTGAAGTGCCGCTTTCCTGAAATATAATTAAGCCATAACGTTTAGAAGCAAGCAGTTGAAACAGCAATAAATGGCTGCCAGGTCAGGTAAACACCAGAGCAGCAGCAAAGTGTTTAGCAAAGCTGAAAGCCCTTTATTGCGAGCCCACGACGTGCTCCCAAACACCGCTGCACTACCAGGACAGCCTGGGGGAAATCACCGGGGACCGGGGCGGGCGGTTGTGGTCCCCACGCCAGCCCCCGCCGCCACAGATGGGTGACAGACTGACGGACGCGTTCCCAGCTGAACCACGGACCGGAGCCAGAGGAATTGGTGCTTAAGCTCAGAAGTTTTAGAAAGGTGTGGGTAATTAATTCCCTCCTGATCGAGGCGGGCTTTCCCCTTCCCGCTGCTTGTAGCCCCCCTCTCCAGTTCAGGAGCAGCTCTGGGGAGGATGTCTCTGAGGGCACGTGGGGGATGCCCCGGCTGCCCCAGCTTTCCTGCCCTTGGCAAAGCCAGCTGGGCTCCCCAGGGCGAGCGGCGTGGGGTGCAGCATCCCACCCCTGCTCCCGAGCTGCCGTGGGGCCGCAGCGGTCCCCCAGGGCCATCCCTGCTCCCGCGCAGCACGGCGCTGGGGCAGGGGCTGGCGCGGAGCTGCAGTTTGTCCCTGGCTGGGTTTGTGCGCATCGCTGCGGCTGTTGTTTATGAAGAGACAAGTGATTGGGAGTCAGTCCGTATCCAGCAGAATATATCGCACTATGCCATTGATTTCAAACGCAGTAAAATTTGACTCCTTTCATATAGGGCTAAATATTTTGTAAGTAATGCAACATCTCTTTTTAAATCAGCATGACAAAAATTTTATAGCATATGTAATACAGGCATGAGGAAATATACTGTCTTTTCTTGTAGCTAAATTTCAGAAGGCACTGGGCAAACTCCAGCTCAGCAAAGAGAAATGAGGCGAATAAATCCAGCAACTATTTAATAACTGCACACACATCACCTCCAGCGCGCGCCGCCTCGCAGGCACCGCGCTGGGCAGTGCCCGCAGCCCAGCAGCGCGTCCCTCCCTCTCACCGGCGCGCTGCAACACGCAGCCCTGCCGTACCCACCCGGGGGGACCGAGGCAGCGGAGCTTCCCAGGAGCCTGCCAGCTTTCTGGAACAAATGGGGAAAGGCAGGGAAAGGCACGGAACTCATCCTCTGCTGACCGTTAGCGCGCACAGGGTGCAGAGCGGATGTTGCAAGACTGCAAGTTTTGCAACTGTACCAAATGCCGTTATCCTCTGATTTAAAGTCTGGGTTTCCTTTGATTTAAAATGATTTTGAAGGTTCCTGCACTCCAGCAATCTAATTATCCAGAAGATTTCTGGTGGATTTTTTTTCCCTCCCTCTTTGTTTCTAAAGAGGGCTTTCTAAGAATGCCACTAGGTGAGAGTCATTATGGCGTATAATGCAAACAGGGCCATTTATTGCATTTTTATGAGGGTAATGCTGCACCGTCTAATAAATTGTGCAGGAAGGATTCGATACAGAAAATGCTGAGGTTCAGCCACAGCGGGGTCAGCCAACGTGAGCACTAATTTCAAACGGAAATAGTAAAGGGGGCAAAATACGTATTTTTCACTGTGCGATTTTGGAAAGGGTAGGGAAGGATGGAAGCAGAGGAAAAGAAAAGAATACGAAGACAGGAGGGAGCAGATACAAACCAGCTAGCTCAAGCACAATGAGAAGGTCCCAAGGTGCCAGTGCAAAAGCTACATCTTAATGGATGCTGGAAACATTGGCTTTTTTTTCCCCGCGGTTTGCATTTCTTTGTGTCCTGGTTTGAGGGCTGAAAGGGCTTCTGCTCGCCCACGGGACAGGAGTATTTGGAGGGGAAGGACCGTGTGCTGGGTGGGAGAGGGGCGCACCAGCCCCCCTGATGCTCCTCTAGGAAAAGAGAGGGAAAATAAGGAAACCCAGGGGCTGAAATAGAAACAGATTTAACAGGAGGCTAAATAATTAACGCTAATAACACTGAAGAACCAGTATTGATCCTGATACCAATATAAAATACTCAAGGATTACAGTCAGCCCATTCTACGCATAGGAAGACGCGCGCTCCCAGCAGGGCACAGGAAAAGTCGGACACTGGGAGTGCTGCAGCTTCGGGAGGAAGGGAAGGGCTCAGGGCTCTGGCACCGGGGCAAGAAGTTCTCAGGATCACCGCCATCGAGGGAGAGAGAGAACTCCTCGGCAAANAACCAGTATTGATCCTGATACCAATATAAAATACTCAAGGATTACAGTCAGCCCATTCTACGCATAGGAAGACGCGCGCTCCCAGCAGGGCACAGGAAAAGTCGGACACTGGGAGTGCTGCAGCTTCGGGAGGAAGGGAAGGGCTCAGGGCTCTGGCACCGGGGCAAGAAGTTCTCAGGATCACCGCCATCGAGGAGAGAGAGAACTCCTCGGCAAACTTCCTAATTTATATTGAACGTGCCAATCACGGTATGGAATAATGCTGTTGGCCAGCTCGGGTCAAGCCCCCGGGTCTCGCTCCTCCTCATCCCTGCACCTGGCCAGCTCGAAAATACCGAGACCTTGAAACCCACACACTACAGCTGGCTGTAAAGTCAATATTTTGACCAATTCAGACACTAGAGTCTTCTAAAAGTGCAGTTTTCCCAGCCATTAGAATAGACTTTAGTGCAAAACAAAATAACTGAAGGAGAAATTAGTCCTGTGTCGCTCAAACCGGGAGAGACAGTTTGCACTCGGTTTTGCAGCTGTCTTTCTCTTAATCAGTTCATTACTGCAAGCAGGGGAATCAATGAGAACAGGTTATTGATCAGAAATTCATAACTTAAAATTGTGCTGCCGGTACTAGTTCATTTCTCAGTGGCAGAGACAAATCTATACCTCCCCTTCCCTGCAAAAAGCCCAGCCGCTGCAATTTGTGACAGCGCTCCGGCAATGCCGCCAGCGCATCCTTGCGCTCGGAGAGATGCAGGGACGCTGCAAGCAGGCACGTGCCCGGGCACGCAGAGTGACGAAGCCCCGAGCCCCTCGGATCCTCTCCGTCGCAGGGGTTAGGAGAAAGGCACTTGGAGCACCTCCATGGCGCCGCTGGCACGGCTGCGGGGAGCTGGGGGTCGCGGCAGCCAGCTGTGGGCTGCCCATCCAGCTGTGCGCAGTCGCTGGAAGCGGCCCGTCGGGACGCGCACGTGTGGCGTGGCACGGCTCCTCCCGTGCAGAAGCAGGCACGGGTCTGGCAACTGCCCGAGTGGGCTGCGGCCGCTGCCGTGCGTGCGGATGGAGGTTTGACAGCTAATCTGGACTTTCATGCTTCTCTTGCTCTCCCCGCTCCCAGCTGATAGATCAAAATTCCCCGCAAATGACCGGTTTCATGGGCTGTTTCCTCTGCTGTCAATACAAGGAACCAAGAACCGTCATCACCGTCCCTCCCCACCAAAGAAAGAATTCAATTATTCATTGCTGTCTCTTGGAAAACTAATTGTATTGCTAATTGTTCTTTTTCCTAGGAGGAATGTCACATTTTTTTTAGGCAAATGGCTTCAGGCAGTTTAAGGGTTTATAAAGAGTGTTTCATCAAACATGTGATTCAGGAATGAACTCACTGAGATGACATTTCCTTTCCAATTTTCTGTTTATATTATCGAAGTGGGGATTGCTGGAAGCCCAGGGCTGTAGCTGCTAACCTGATTCATTCCCTGCACAGGGATGGGGCTCAACGCAGATGAGTTTTACCAAATTGGCCGGTGTTTATGTGTAATGGTAACAATAATACATTCTATCCAGCTCCTGTTGAACTCCAGAGGAGTTTTCCCAGGAAGTTCAGCAGTAAGAGGATCAAGCGGCTACTGAAATTTCTTGTTGGGGGGGCCTCGGGGTACTTTTCTTCCGCTACTCCAGACTCTCGGAAGGGTTGTGAGCGGCTCCTAGGATCCCTGTGCTTTCCTTACACCAAGAGGAATGGGAGGAGGGAAAAGTGGGGGGCTGTTCCCCTCCAGGGCTGCATCCCCAGCGCAGCCCGACCGGGAGGAGAAGCCGGAGCTGGGACCGGGATGGGAGGAGAGCAGCTTTGCAGGGAGACGGCTCTTGGGGTGAGCCTGCAGAGAGGTGACAGCAGAGGATGTTCTCTCCTGAGCCCCCTCCCAGGCTTCCTGCAAGCTGAAAGTTAAATTCGAGGGGTTTATTCTTCATGTCTTTTTAACTGTTTCGCTCGCGCTGCCGGACAGGGAACAAAGGAGGGGGACGCTGACAGCCTGAGCAGAGCAGAAAACCCAGCCGCAGAGCTTGCATTGGCAGCACGGTGCGGCCAGCGGCGTCTGGCACAGCGGGATCAGCGCCAGCCCTAACGCAGCCGAGAGCTGGGCTTCTCCGGGCCCGGAGCGGCGTCCCGCGGTGAGACTGCGGCTCCGGCTGTGGGCAGGGCTTGGGCTCGTGCGCCGCGTTGCACGTACCCACGAAGGAACGTGGGATGCTTGTCCAGGGAAGCACCAGGTGCCCCGACGAGGGGATAGTCCGAGGCATGGGAATATCAAATCCGTCCTGCATGAAGACATCAGGGTTTAAATGCTTCCTTTTCCAGCAGGCAGAAGCTCTCCCGCCACGTCTTCTGGCTTTTCAGAAGCACAATAAATCTTCCCACTTAAAACACACCCTGAAGAACGACAGCATCAATCATTTATGAACTGGAATTAGTTTAGCAGCTTTCTAACCCCTTCCGCGCTTGGAGTGCCTGCTGTCTGCCAGAGAAGAGACACATCCGTGGAGCCTCGGCGCTGCTTGTCCACGTGCTCCGTCTGCAGCGCGTCCTGCGTTGACCCTCCCTCCCCACGCGGTGCCCGAGCTTCCCGGGGGCTCTCAGACCATCTGAGCTCCCAGGACCAAACCCCACTTCCCCAGCCTGGAAAGAAGAGGAGGTTTGCCATTCTGGTCTCATTTCCACAGCATTAGGAGTGAAGCGGGAGCTTGTTTCAGGCCAATTCCCTTTCCTGATTCTGTACAATGAAATGCAGCAACGAGGGAAACATAATACTTCATTATGCCGCAATACAGCCAGCAATTTACATGCTGCTCCTTTTTTTTAATGGTGCCAGCG
This sequence comes from Chionis minor, assembly GCA_013398295.1. Taxonomy (NCBI): domain Eukaryota; kingdom Metazoa; phylum Chordata; class Aves; order Charadriiformes; family Chionidae; genus Chionis; species Chionis minor. The sequence goes on from VZSF01010478.1 coordinate 213,248, forward strand.
CACCTGAAGATTGCAATGAGCTGTAAAAACAAACAAACAAACACACACACACTTATCCCCAAGTTCTTCTGCTCCCAGACGTGGCAGACCCTGCAGCCCCCCGTAGCGCCGGCTGCTGCAGAGCAGGGGGAGCCGAGGAGAAGCCCCGATCCTCGCCCAGGGACGGCGGAGCTGGCTGAGGCTGCTGCGGTTCAGCTGGGGACGCGCTCACAGGCCGTTTCGGCGCGGGTCCTTCACCCTGCCTCTCCTCTACCCCCTCCTTTCCAGCGGGTGCTCCGCTCCTGGCGTGCCGCCGGCGCCCGAGCGGGCTCTGCCAACCCGAGAGGAACCACCGCTTGTCCGGAACGGGAGCACGGCTGGTGCTTCGACTGCAGCAGCGTGATCCCACATCTTACAGTAAATCAATGAAACTTCCGCGCATTGACAAGCCCTTGCCACTTAAATAGACAAGAAACAGGTAGGGATGGATATTGCGGGTTCCTCCAGACCAGGAGGCATAAATCTCGAGAGAGCAGCGGTGGGAAGATGAAATGCTGCTGGAAGCGCAGGATGGGATTTAGGATTTGTTTAGAGTTGTTTGTTTTGACAGCAAGGAAAAAACGACAGTGCTTTTTCTGCCAAGGGTTAGCAATTAGCACGGCAGCAGGGGAAGGTAATTTAATGGCGAGCATGGCAAAGACCTCCCAGCACGTGCCCTGGTGCTGCATGGCTCTTCTGAGGACGGTAATTCGCAAAATCATCTTTGAGGACATATCGTCACCCTGGCGATTGCTTTATTTTGCTTAAATAAGGGCTGGGTAAGGGCTGCACCCCCAGCAGCAGTCTGCTGCTTGGTGTGCTGCTCCTCTGTGGCAAGCAACGTGCCACCACCGCGTGCCACACCGTGACAAAGTTTGTAAGCATTCTGCTGACAGTGGGAAAATGGTTAGGGGGCATCAGATGCCAAGATAATGAGCTTGGTGTCATTAGCCTTGATGGATAGGTAACAAGATGGAGAAGTATAAATGGGAATGACTAGCTTAAACGGCCAGATTAGCTGCTGCTATTTAAGCAGTGAGCCCTGCCCCAGCCCTCCAGCTGCAAGCGATCTGCGTTAGCTCGCTCCCATATAGCGCAGCAAGGCAGAGCCAGCCGGCCCCTCGCGCGGTGAGTTGGCCCTGTCTTTGGAAGAACAAATGCTTCTTGTTTGGAAGAACAAACGCTGAGGCCATTACATCCCTTTCCTCACCGTTCGGAGGGGAGCCAGGCTGTGCTGCTGTGAGGAGAAATGTCATTTCTGAAATGTAATTTGGCTGGAGCACGCTGCAGGACAGCCGCAGCTGTGGAGGCAAATCCAAATAATGCTCAGCGCTATAATTGCATACGTAAAAGAGAGAAAAAAGAGAGAAAGTGGTCTCCTCTCCTCTGCTGGGTATTACAGATGTACCTGTCATCCGCTTTCCCTGGCGGAGTGGTTGTAGGTGTTCAGCCCCGGTACTCCACCGGGTGTTGTAGAGAGATTGGAATATAATTTCCGATGCGCAGAGGTCAAGCCGTGAGGCTGTACGGGCGCGTTGTGGCTCTGACAAGGACTTAGCGAGCTTAGTGCTTGAGCCGAAGTCCCCCTGCGAGGACGGCCGACCTGGCGCGGGCGAGCTGTGCGTGCTGCCGCAGGCGCTGCAGGGCAGCGGGGCCAGCGGCGGCTCAGGACCCCCCCGGCCGCCCCCTCGGGTGGCTCCTGGGAGCTTTCTCGGCTTTGTCCACATTTGGCATCATCCTGCTCGCTCTGCTGCGTGGCCTTCCCTTACGTGGTCTGGGTCACATGCCTGGGAAATGCTGGGACCGGGCTCCTTCCAGTCCCCCGGTGCTCCCCTACGGGAAAAGCAGGGAGGGATGGATGGATGGATGTGCAGATCTGTCCTCGTACCTGCTGCCCTCCCGAAATAAGCCGTGTCCTTGCCGTGGTCTGCCGTGCCAGCCGCATCACCTATGAATAACTGGTACTCGCTTTACGCTAAAATTCTGTGTTAAATCCCTTAAGGTGCTTTGCAGAAGAAATATAATATTGTTTTACCGTGTCCTAAATTAGATGGTATGCTTTATATAGACATTAATCAATATATGAAAGAGACACCATTAGAGAAGACAGAGCTCTTTGCTTTCAAATGAACTCTTCGCCGTGTTACATCCCAGATTGTGAAAATTGAAATCAATTCATCAATCTAATTTTCTCTTCACAATTTATGCTTTTATTTTTCACTTCGCTCTAATCAGGCAGCAGAGGTAAAGAGAGCGGTTTCTCCCGCGTGCCGTCAACGTCCCTGTCCCCGTTTGCCGTGAGCTCACGCTACGCTCTTTGTGGCAGCAGCAGGGGATGCGCTGCACCACGTGGGATACAGAACCGACGTTCCCCCACACTACGGGATCATTAGAGCTTCCATGTTATCTTTTTTGTGATGTTGAGTTAACCCGCTCTGGTAATTTCATCCAGCTTCCCTGAATTATTCATCTTTTCCAATAGGCTACGGGAGCCTTCCGCGCTCTCTCCTAAATTATTTTGCTGCGAATGGAGCGGCCGGAGAGGCGGCTGTCCCGGGAGCAGAGGAAGATCTCCACACGCGTCTCCTCGGCCGCGGGGGTACTTTGGGGCTGGGCTGCCTCCCGCTCGCAGCCGGAGAGCCTCCTCCCGGGGCCGGGGCTGCCGTGGAGAAGTGCCCAGCCTTCCTCTGACGGAGTGAATCCTTCCTTCCAAAGGTATCAGCCAGGTAATCCCCGACGGCGCTCTGCCGCTCCGTGCGGTTCTGGATCTCGGTTTCTTCGGCTGGTAAATGTTTTCTATTTCTAACAAGCTGTGAATCTGATGGAAGTGTAGAAAAACCACAACCAAGCAGCAGAAGAAACAAACTGTGCGGCGCTTGGTCTATTGCTCCTATAGGGCATCTCTGAGCTTGCCTCGTAATGATCCGGCAGCTGTGAATCTGTACAAACTAGCACTGTTCCAAAGGGCTGTAATTATTAATCTGCTAACGCAGACACAATACACTCGGCCTTCTTCTCATCCTCTCCTAGGAATGGAAAATAATGCTGTAGTGGCAATTACCTTAATGCAATTATCTCCAATGTGAAATTTCATAACGGCGCTTCGCGTCCTGGATTTTTGAGAACGGAGAGGGGAGGCGGGGGCTGTCCCGGAGCTGTGGCACCCCTGTGCCGGGGCTGCGGGGTGGCTCCTGCTGCCGGAGGAGCTCGTGTCCCGGGTCGGCCGGGCTGTTGTTCAAAGCCATGCCAGCGGCGGAAGCTGGGTGCTGCCCTGTCCCACGGCGTGGGGGTCGGTGAGCCCGTGGCTGTGGGGAGCGCTGCTGCGGTCGACGACGGGCAGGGACATCTTTGTACGTCTGTCTGAGCCATGGTCTCGCCTCTTCCCACCGGCGCTTTGGGTCCTAAGTGGTGGGTAATGCCACGGCCGTTAGCGGAGCGGTGTCCTGAATAAGGATCCCTGAAATCAGATGGCATTGGATGAGCGCTGAAGGCAGCCCTCGCCGCAAAATCTGCCTCGAAGGAGCTGAGATCGGTCTGTCTTGTTCAGACGCGGCTCTGCATAGCCCTTCCCGAGGATCAAGGAGATGCGGGCAGCCATACTCGCGGTAATCCCTGGGTTAATGGTAAGCATTAACAACGCGATTCCTCCCGCTCGCAGCGCCCATAGCAACCCGTCATTAAGGACACTCGGCAGCAAGACCCAAGCTAAAGAAAGAAAGTTCCTTGAGACACTTGTGCACGCACATAGCGATCGGGCGAGGAAACATGCTGCAATTCGTTCAAGACGGACTTGAAGACTATTTCAGCGTTCTCATCTCCGAGGAAGGAAGAAACTAATTGGAAAGGATTTTTAAAAGAAAGATTGTAACTAGCCCAAAACAGTAAATGGATTTTGCTTCCTCTGCTCTGATAAATATTTAATCGTCAAATGTAATGCAGGGAGTGGGGTTTGTTCCTGATTGCTTTGGTCGGTTTTTGTTTGTTTTTACACATATATATTTATTTATACTCTGTTCTTCCATTGCAACTGACGTCCTTGTGTGGCGTCTTCAAGCTGATGTCTCTTATAATTAGATGGAATTGTCTTTTCATACCGCTAATCTGAACTGACTAATTACTCAATGAATATTTAGCTCCTCGCCTCGGCGGGGGGAGCACTCTCCCCTGCTTGCCCGGGCGCTGGGGCCGCTGGCTGGGGGCTCCCGTTGCCAGGAGGGCGCTGAGCCCTGCGAACACCCACCCCCCGCCAGCCGCTTTGGGCTTGGAGGCGCAGTCCCCTCTCCCGCAGCACCGGCCTGAAAATACTCCCCGGCTCTGCACAGCCTGCTGCCTCCCTGCTCGCGTTTTTCCCAACGCCTCCGCTTTCTGGTTTGGTTTGCTTTTTCCCCCCTGCTTCCTGGTGTAATCCTGCACGATTCTTAAATTTTTTTTTAAAAAAAACCTCCACCGGATAATGTAATTGCTTGAAAACGTTTATTTACTTAAGGGACTCTTTACTGAAAACTCCAGGCTCTTGACTACTAATATCATACATTTACGTAATTGTGTAATTAGAAATCAAATGACAAATGTTTATTTAGGCTCCATTTTTCACTCACGCTTTGGGTTCGCCCCGTTCCAAGAGCAGCGCGTCGCTCCGGGCTGGTTTCCGCTACCCCGTGCTCCGGAGCGCGTGGCCCTCTGCAATGTCACCCTCTCTCCAGCACAGCGACCTTGCGAATGCCCACACTTCATCTCTCCCCGGCCTCTACTCAAGGCTGATGAGTTATTACTCAGGCAAAATGTCATCAAAATCCCGGAGAATCTGCACAAATGAAGCGCCCCAGGATCTGGCAGAATTATCCCGCTCTGTCTGACGGAGTCAACACTGGAGCCGCATCCCTGGTCCGATGTACATCCCCACTGCCATGCGCTGCCGGCTCAGCGTGACTGCCCCCTGCTCCACCCCACATCCGCTGCAGCCTTCCTGTGTCTCGTTTTGTGCGGCAGGATTTTTCCCAGCAGGATTGATAACGATATAGCCTCGTAAATAATGTTCCCCGATGGGATGCAGTATGGGTGTCTGGCTATTAATGGTTCTGTATCTTTCTTCATAATGTTCAACGGCCTTATTTATGATTAATGGGGCTCGCTGTCTGTCTAAGTAGTAGTCAAATGGCTATTGCTGGCTGGATTGGTGGGTTTTAACATATTTTTTTTAAATTGAAGCGGTTGTTACTGTTAAAGGTTTCCACGTGTCCTTAGAGCCAACTAGGACTGCCTGTTTTCCACTCGCTGGCCACGTGTGAGGTTTATTCCTGCAAAGCTGACTCTCTCCTCCCCTGTGGCTGCAGCATCCCGGGCGTTCCCTGCCTTTGGCACACAGAATATTCCCAAACGGCGCCAGATCCGGGGAAGTGTATGTGTGATAAAGCTTTGGCCTCGGCTCCGCTCTCAGCTTTGCTTCTCACCGCAGAAAGGTCCCTGTGTCTGGCGTTTGATGGCCTCAGCCTCGTAGGTAGCCATAAAAATGTAAGGGCAACTACACCTTAAGGTATTGTTTCCCCATCATCTCCTGCCGCTACGCGCGAGCGCGCTGCCGTGTGTCACCAGCCGCTCCGGGCGGGGGAGAAGTGACGAGGATCAGCTACCAGCAGCATTGCGGGAGGGAGGTTTAAAGCTCTTCTCCTCTTTACTCTTCATTAGAAGCCACTTTGATAAGAAACCTCGCTTGCATCGTTCGGCGCAGCTGCGCTGGGGTTTCCGCAGTCAGAAAGCCTTCGGAGACGTGACGGCGCGCGGGTTGGCGCTGCCTGGGCATCCCTCTGATGCCGAGAGCGGGGAAGAGAGGCAGGTCCCTGGCTCCAGACAAAACCTGCCGGGCCCCGAGGAGCTATTCAGAGAGCCTTAAAGCTGGTGGGTATGTTTGATGTCGGCTTTCATCGCTTCATGAATCCCACTGAACCTACATCCATCAGTTGGAGACTTTCAAAGTGCGGGGGAATAAAACTCATCATTTATAACGTCCCCAGAAATGCCTTTTGGCAGCTTTATTGCCTGTAACACGCAGGAAAAGGAGCAGATGCAGTTTAAGAACCAGAAGCCACTTGGATAATTCCATTAATAACCAACCACAGGTAAGGTAAGGCGAGGGGAGCTTTGTTTTCACCGAGGAAGGGAGAGCAGCCCGGGCTGCTGGAGTTCTCCGGAGGAGTGCTGGCTTGGATCTCAAGCTGGATCTGAATGGCACTGTGGGGAGCCCGGTGAGTAGGAAGAGGTTTGTACCAGCTGGGAAAACCGTCCCCACCCGTCTCCGTGGCAGAAATCTCCAGAGCTTGTGCGTTAATCCCAGGAGGGATGCGTTAAATCCGCGGGTACGAGATCCCAATCGGCATGGTGTGAACTTCAGTGCCAGTCTTCAGGGACCCAGGAGAGGGCCTCTGGGTCTGCCGGGCAGTGGGCACAGGCTGGAGGCAGCACAGCAGGTCTCTGCCAGACCTGTCCGTGCCGTCAGGATGAGCCGGCATCAAATCCAACCCCAGGGCTCGGCATCGTCCCACTGCCTTACCCGCTTCGCTGCTCCCGGCGGCACAGGGCTACCGACGGGTCCCTCCGGGCCGCTGGGTCTGTGTCTCCCTGCAGTTCCCAAACCCCGTGAAAAGGGACAGGGAACCGGAGCCTCGGAAGCCAGGCTCGGTGTGCAGGGTGCTGGGGCTGCGGACCCCACGGACCCCGCTGACCCCCCTGGGGCTGCCGGTCCCCAGCTCCAGCAGCGGCCGCATCCCCCTGCCCAGCAGCGGGACCGTGCCGGCAGATGGGCTCCCGGTGTCCAGATGTTGTCACCAGGAAGTCCTGTCAGGGGTTGCTGGCCGGGGTCTCGTTCTCGCCTGTCAGACTTGACATCTTCAGCGTATAATTAAATGCCAGGACGCGAGCAGCAGAGCAGGTGCATGCTAATGAGGAGATCAATTTTAATTATGATTTTAATTAAACACCCAATCCGGTAGGAAATATGACAAGCAGGCTAGAAATGCAAAATTTATAGCAGGGGAAAAAGAATGGTGAGAGACAGGGAAGATGGAAACGAGGTGTGGGCGTAAGCGGAGTGACGGGGAAACTGCTTCGTCAAGCCTAAGCGGCTAACGGGCCGGGGCGGGGGGTGTCCCGCTGGGGTCCCAAGGAGGTGAAGGACATGGGTGAAACCCCTCCGGGTCTTCGTTTGCCCTCCGCCAAGCGCTGGCAGCTCCCCTTGCCCGCTCGCCGCCAGACCGCCCCGTTTCCATCGGAGGGGCACAGGTACCAAGCAGGAGTCGCGTGGGAGCGAGGGGGGTTTGCCGGATCGGAGCCAGGGCTGAATTGGAGGCACCTGGGTGGAGGAGGTGGACGCAGCCGAAGGAGGGTCAGGGCACGCCAGCACTCCGGCGTCGCGGGCTGCGGGCTCTGCAGGCTGGATGGCGGCTGCCGCTGCATCACTCTTCTCAGCAGGATGCTCTCAGCACAATCAGAAGACAAAAAAAGCAGCCGAAAACATCTTCTTGCTGCCGTAATTCGACGAGGATAGCTCAAAACCCCCACATTCAATGTTCTGTCGTTGGTTGGTTGTTTTTTTTTTCCCCCCTACTCCTGCTTTTTGCAGGCCCTACATAAACACGGCGGCCGGGCGGCAGTGCCGCAGGGAGAGGGCTCGGCCATCGCCTTCGCCGGTGCCTGCCCCCCGCTGCGGTGGGGCCAAAGGCGACACTCCCGCTCCCCCTCTGGAAAACGGATATGTCCGTTTAGCCTCGGCGGCGAAACACAGAGGGTGGGGAAATCAGCTCAATGGAGCCAGCTGAGCAAGGAGCAAAACAGGGCGAGGAAGGCTGGCTGCCAGGGAATCGCACGCTCTTGGGAACCGCGGGGTGCGCGGGGCACGAATCAGCTCTAAAAGGAGTTGACACTAAATGGACATCTTTGGCAAGAGGCTTTAGAGAGGCCTGTCTCGCAGCAGGGTTGTGGTTTTGGATGGCGGGTCAGAAGGAACCTCTGGGATCCCTCAGCGCACAGCCTGCTACGTTTGGCTGCTGCGGATTAACTCCGGCGTGAACTCGGGCATGCTTCAAAAGAACAAATCCCTCCCCGATTTCCAGTCTCACCAGAACAGGAAACCCTCCATCACTCCCACCGTGGGGAGCTTCCACCGCCTTGCTCATCCAAATCTGTCTCTTGAGCTTGTAACCTCCGTGGCATCACGGGATGCCCTTAAGGGAGAGATCAGTGAACCACTTCCATCAGGTTTTTTCCCTCTTTCCGGCACAGGTGGAGCCAAGGCAGCTCCTGCCATAACTGCCCAGGGCAGCCCGAGGCGGGAGGGTCCCGGGAAGGGAAGAGGAGCCGGGGGATGCTCCGCTGGCCCTGGGAGAGCAGCGGGAGCGGTGGGCGCAGGCTGTCTCCCCAGAACAGGTATTTAGGACAAGTCCAGCTGCGGGGAGCGGGGTTTCTAAGCTCATCAGTTATCTGAACACGACCCTGGGCTCCCTCCCCCCCTCCCTCCCCCCCCCCCCCAGGTCTCCCCCCGACTCTGCAGAGATATTGATTTTGCCGGATTTCACTATTATATATTATAAATTGACTTCAGCAACCCTTTTCCCTAACTAATGAGGCCATTAGCGATAGGGCGTGGGCGGACAGGCAGCTAACCCCCGATCAATCAAACAGGGGACCTGTCTGTGCCAGGAGAGGGCAGGAGCTGTGGGTCCCCACGGAGACGCAGCGCATCCCCTACCCACCGCCTCCTAATCCCCCTGCAGCGGGGACCAGCCCCGCAGGGACGCTGCAGGCAGCAGCGCGGAGCCCTGGGGCGATGCCAGCGAGTACCAGCGTGAAGACGCGGAGCCTGGTGTGCCAGCGGGTCCGTGGGTAAACGAGGAATCGGAGGCGGGTGTGCGGGGATGCGCCGCTCGCCGGTGCAGTCCTGCCTTGGCTCCCACCTTCCCGTGCGGTTCGGCTCCCGGCCCCGGCGCTGGGGTGAATCCTTCGGGACTGGGCATTGGTTGCGAGGAGCCTCGCTCCCCACTTTCCCTGAAAGAAGGAGGCTCAAAGGAGAAAAGCCGGTGTCCTTCCCGCAGCCCCCTCGCTCCCCCACCGGGCCAGGCTTTTATTTGCTGGCTTGAAGTTTGCTTTATGGATTTGTCCCTCCCGTTTAATTAGCTGCTTCGAGAGCTCAGGCAGAAACCGAAAAGCCCTGGCCTGTGTTTTTTATAGAGCATGAGATCCTTCCTGTGTTTTTACCTTTCACCCTTTGGAAATGTCAGAGCAGCGGGGAATCCGCACTGCTTTGTTGCCTCTGCTGTTTTAATAACTTTATGGCTTGCAGTCCTCGGGTGGCCCCTTCTGCCCACCTCCCCCCGGCAGAGGAGCGCGCAGGGAGATAACAGCCCGTCTGATGTAGAGGAGGCAGCGGACAAGAGCACCGCATCTATCTTTAACCCCGGGCATCGGCAGGGTCATTTCATTTAGGCAGCACGGTATTTTCTGCCGCCTGAGCAGCAGAGTCCCGCGCACTTTCACACGGCGGCCCAGTAAATCATTCTGGCCAGATAAAAATGAAAAGGATGGTTAGTTACTTATCCGGGGCTCAATTTAAAAGGCGGCGGTTGGGGGGGCGAGGCGGGCGAGCGTGGGGGCACCTCGGCTCACCTCCGGGAACGGGCGGTTGTTAGAGCTGAGCCACCTCGGGCTGCAGGAAGCAATTTGTCTCCCGGAGGCTGACAGGGGCTCCTTTCTTCTCCACTTACTCCTTGCTCAGAAATAAAAGGGGCATCCGCTCACATGAAAAGCAGGGAAGGCTCCAGGTTTCCCTTGTGAGGTCTCTCCCGGGCTGGCACGGACGGGCAATTTGTACAAATGACACTTCCCCGGGAGGGAAAAAAGAAGCAGCAGCAGACAGACCCACCCCAGCCTCCAATTTGTGCCTCATCCGTCTGCTCCGGTTCCTCTTCTCCCCGGCTTTCAACCTCACTTGCGATGCTCTGGCTCCCGTCCCCACGTCCCCACCACGGCTGGCTGCCCTGACAGCGGCCGTCCCTCTTCCCTGGCAGGGGCTGCCATCCCAGGAGCGAGCGGCTGATCCCACCCGGCGCCGAGGCCGCGCTCCTGCCCGTCCTCCTGCTCGGCAGCAGCCGGCTCCCGGTCCAGCGCTCAGCCCGACGGGGACGCCCAGGCCAATGCCTCCAAATTACCTCTCGAAGTGGATTAGTTAAACCTTCGCAGACTCCTCGGTGGGCGTTTTTATTCAGTATTAGAGTGGTTCTAATTCGATTTATCTTAATTCACTTACAATTTGCTTATAATTAAACTACAGTGAACCAAGGGATCTGATTTACCCAGCGCACTGAAATCTGATGAGGATTGTGAATCAGCCATCTCAGTTCACTGCACAGTGTATTAATATAAATTGAAATCAATGGTGTTTTACATTAATGCTTTCTTGAATGTCCGTATACGTGCACGTCCGGGAGAGGGTGCGGAAGGCATTTGTCTTTGGGGAAAAGCCCATCTCCTGGGCTTCCCATGCTTTCTCCCTGTTCCCCCGCATCTTCCCAGAGACTGCGCGCTCCCCAATTAATCGAAGTTGCAATGAGAACTCCCACTGGGCTGTCACGCTGCTGGCGGAGGGTTTGGAGGGGGAAACTTGAACCCAGCTGGGAAGGTGCTCTGGGTATCGCAGCTGGAGGCTTCCGGGGAGATTTGTGGGTGCAGGAGCCTCCGCTTCCTACCCTACGGCTTCGCTCTGAGCCAGGCACCGGGAAACAGCCTTGAAACCCAGAATTTCCGAGTTACAGAGTGACAGGTGTGTAGGTGCCCTCTCGCCCTCACCATGCCAAAGCCGAGGGCCAGACAGCAACTGTGATAGTTCTAACATATGGCAGTAACAGCCAGGCAGAGCCGGAGCAAGGAAAAGCATGTTTGGGAAACGGAATAGGATCCTTTTGCCCCGCAAATGACCCGGGATGCCTTCATTTGCAGGCAGCTGCTGCGGAGGAGAGTGCAGCACCCCATCCCATTGCATCCCATCGCATCCCATCCCATCGCATCCCATCCCATCGCATCCCATCGCATCCCATCGCATCGCATCCCATCCCATCCCATCCCATCCCATCCCATCCCATCCCTGCGGGAAGGAGCAGGCGGAGGAGCTGCTGCCAGCCCCATCGCCTGATGCTCCTGCATCCTTGCATCCAAGGATGCAAAGCCCGGCTTTGATTTGTAAAGCTGAGGGTGTAATTGGACGAAAGAGTTAAGCGGAAGGATTTATTCCCCCCAAAGTCTCTCCTAATGGCCCGAGCACCTGACAAAAGGGGGTCATTATCACGAGATAATGAACCTTGTCAACATTAAGCTCTCTTAGGACGCAATTCAACACACTCAATTATCTCCTAATCGGGGCCATTTTGTCAGAGGTTATTGCCCTAAGGAATCAATTAGATTATATATACGTCATTAATATTTTATGGAAAAATCATTCCCATGAAAGTGTTAAATACCTTCGCAAACTTCCTTCCCACCCCCGCACCCCTGGGGAAAAGGGGCTTTGAAGTGACTGGGTGGCCCGGTGTCCTCAAAGGCGGCCACTGGGGCAGCGGGCCTGGCAGAACGGTGTCCTGGGGAAGACGCGGGGCGGGATGGGGCTGCGGAAGAGCTCCAGCTCCAGCGCTGCTCCAGCTCCAGCTCCAGCTCCGGCTCCATCCCATGCCGGCAGAGGTGCACCCGTCAAAGGATGCTCCGGCCTCATCCTGACCCTTCACGCGCAGGTCCGCGGCACCCGAGCACGGCAAGGCGCGCGTCCCTCTCCGAAAACCCATCCCCTGCCCGCCCGCGGCGCTGCCGCGGAGCTCGGCTGAAGCTGTCCATCTCGCCGGCCTCAAGCGCGCTCCATCGCGCGCCAGCAAAGCTTCGGCGCTGCCTGCGGTCCCTGTCTGGAGTCCCGGGAAGGACGTGAGCATCGGAGCCGTTCTCACACACCCGTACCCTGCCGGCTCCCTGTACGTGCGCTCTGAAGTTATTTTCATGCTCCGAGTTATATTTAACTCGAGCCATAATAGTTTGGCACTGAGAAACCTCTCTGTTTTATTAAGTAAGGCATTTGGATACTTGCAAGTAGAGCTGGTTGGAAAATGGAGCTGCAGAAAATTGCAGAGAGAGAGATTTATTTCGTTACCGTTTCCTTCCAGAAAAAACTTGTTCCCCACCACCTGGCCGTTACCCCCTTCGTCCAGGACATCCTCTCTTCCTGACTGGAAGCTGGCGGAGGCAGAGCCGGCTGCTCAATCCATGTGGGCATATCACCCGCCGTAATGGGGCCGTGGCTCCGTAAGGGCTTCAAAAACCCTACCTCAGTGGACCCGTTACAATAATTATAGTGATTGTACAGGGTGGCGAATGCCCTTAACATCCACAGAGTTCAGCTCTTGAGCAACAGCCATTAAAATTAATGCCTTTGGGAGGCTTTTTCCAAACGTTTCTTTGGTGGGCTCATGCTGTTGCCATTCTCTCAGGTGGATTTGCATGCTGGTGAGAACACAATGAAAAGAGTGAACTCAGTAGAGGAAAAATATGTACAAAAAGCTAGTAATGTTACGAAACGTTGTGATGGTCCTGCATCTTCTGAGATTTCTGTGTGTAAATAAAGAACCCGGCTTTGCTCCCTCTGACGGATTTGTCGGAAGCGCTCCCGAAAGCAATGCAGCTCCTCAGGAAGCAGCGCTGGGGTCTGAGGCCGTGAGTTCTCTGCAAGGCACCCGCGGGTCCCTGGGACGTCGCCTTTTCCAGGGCCTGGAGCTGCAGAGAATTCCCCCCGCAGCGATCCCTATCTGCCCGCCTTGCAGCCCGTCTCGTAGAGGCACAAGGCAAGTGTTTCACGTTAATGGGGATTGACATATGGTAGGGTGGGTTTTTTTTAAAAAGTAGTTCTCCTCGTTCCCTAGGCAGTTGTGATGTGAATATTAATATTAACATAATTTCATGATGATTAGAGAACACAATTAGGGGCTATTAATAATGACACAAATAATGACATTTAAGGCCTCATTTTCGTGTGAGTAATACTCTGTCTGGTGGTATTTAAACAGCTCTGTCTAGCACAATTACTGCGGTGCCAAGGTGCAATCGCATAATCGCAGTATCAATCACGCGGCTCCTTGCCAGCGCCTGCCCCCTGCTAAAGGCACCGGCAGTTGGGGTCTCCCATCACCTGCAAGGCAGCTGGGAGGGACGGGGGCTGCGGCGAGCGGGGACGCTGGTGCGGAAGAGCCTGGAGAAACTGGGAGAGCGCCACGGAGCCAGCGAGCCGCCGCCTGACAGCAAAGCGGGCAGCGCCATCCCCGTGCATGGATAAGTGTTATCACCAGCCGCTGCTCCCGAGAGCGCAGCCAAAACAGGAGCGCCCCGGCAGCCGGTGGAATAGGAGGAGGAACGATAGGGCAGTGCTGGGGGTGGACGGGGCGACGGGGGCGCTGCGGGGAGGGGCTGGGTGGCTGTTTTCCCGCTGGAGAAGCCGACTCCTCTTTGCTGGGCACCCTCCAGCCAGCCCCGCGTCTCCCCGTGCCTCGGTTTCCTCAGCCGTGGGGCTGCAGAAGGGAAGAGCTGCCGTAATATTAGTAGAGCTCTGTCCTGGCGAGCGGCCGATCTTCTCCAGGCTCTCCGAGTCCGTCTCCCACGCCCCACGGTAAAAGCAGCCTAATGGGGTTGCTCCAGCTTAGCTCCGCTGAAGTCGGGCATTGAAAACGCCCCATTTCTGTGACAATGCGCTCACTGCCAAGCTCAGCCCTTGAAAGTGGCCGTGCTGTGCTAATGTGACTTAATGGAAGCCTCTGAATCAATTTCTCGCTCCCTGAAGAAAATCCCCCTGGTTTATGCAGCAAAGGCTGTAATACTGAAAATGGCCTCAGATTTTTGTGAAAAAAAGAAGGGGAAAGAGAAGAAAGGAGTATTGTAGTTCCACAAAAAGGGGGTCAAGTGAAACTTTGCCAGGTAAGCGACAGGTCCGTAGGCGCTGCTCCCGGGGTGGTACAGGGCTGCACCATGCTGCGGGCTGTCCCCGGGGCTCTGCAGGGACGTGGCATGTCCCCCCCGGCAGCAGGATGGGGATCTCCATGGTAGCGCTCTGTGTCCCAATTACAAACTCCCATTTCCCTGAAAACCCCCCAAAACGTGGCACGGAGAGGACGAGGCAGAGGTGGGGCGTGTGTTATCCCACCCTGGGGGACACGCGGTGCCCGCCCGCAGACCCTCGCCCCAGCGAGCCGCGGGGGTCTGTCCGTGGCACACGGAGCATCCCTCCTGGATGTGCCCCGCGTTGCGGAGAGGAGGTGGGCGGCTGCACGAGCAGAGCCCTCCTTATCCGAACCCCTGCAGCCAGGTGCTCTGGGGGGCTCGCAGGAGCAGCCGGGAGGAAGGAAGGAAGGAGGGAGTCTCAGGATCCCGAGCGTCACCTCCAGTGACCACAGATCCCTGCTCCGCTAAGGCATGCAGCTGTGTTTTACCCGGCTCCTGCCTTCGCTGCCGGTGCTGCCCGTAGGTGCGAGCGGGGATCCCGCGGGCAGCGGGCGCAGCGGGGCGCTCCGTGGGTGAGGCGTTATGCACACCTGTAATTCCCAGTGCAGCGCCGCAATAAACAAACCACTTCCATTGCGTTCCCAAGACAGACACCTTCCGGCCATTCTGCATCTCAACGCGCACGCGAACACCTCCGTAAAGTTCTGCTCCTTCCGACTTGAGGTTTAATTTCACGGAGAGCGTTCTCATCCCACCGGGCACCCCGCTTCGCGCGCGCAGCCTGGCACCGGCAGGCCCTCTGCAAGTGCGGAGGCTCGGGATGTACCCGGGAAGGAGTCACTCCTGCCCGCCGGCAGCCTGATTTGCACGCAGGAGTCACAGAATCACGGCATACAATGGCCACCAAGAACGGGAAGGGCTGTGCGGGCAGGGCTTTCGGAGCTCTGGCGATTTGCTGGCATTTCCAGAGAGCAATTACCATGGCTTCAGCCACGCAGCGCTTCCCCGTGGAGCCAGCGGGGTTTGGGCAAGAGGATGAGCAGGACCCTTCCCAAGGGAGCCACCCGGCGCCGGCCAAGCGGGCAGAGGAGCATCCTGGAGGAAGGCAGCCCCGGGGGGTCCCTGAGACCTCTGCAAACCTGCCACCTCCTACCCCAAAGCCCCCCAAGGCCACCGGCCCCCCCAGCGAAGGCAGGGCTGCCAGCGGGAGCGGGCAAGGCTCCGCCACAGGCGGAAAAAGCCACCAAACAAGTTATTAAACTTTAATCAAACAATGCAGAAGGCTACAGAGATAACACTAAAATTTAATGAGCCAGTCTTGGCTTCCCAGAAGAACCACATGACAGTAAAAGTGTGGCTCCTGAAAGGTGCCTGACTTCCAGATATTATCCACAAACCCTCCTCACTCTTTGTTCACCAGAAGAAACGATGTGTGAAGTAGTTCATTACGGCTGGTTAAATGAGGGTTGGGTTTTTTTCCCCTACTCCCCCAGGCCACATACGGATTTTTTTTTTTTTTCCTCTCACTTTCTCATCTTGCCACAACTTATTTATTCCGGAATTTCATCTCTTTCTTCAGAGCACAGGAGCAGAAAGGCCTCACGCTCCAGCACAAACGCAGACCCTCTTTGAACAAGGGGCGTTACGCTGGTGAGGCCGTTGCGTGCGTGTCCCCCAGCCCGCAGCGACCCTCGCTCCGGGTGCCCCTCGCTCCTGCTGAGGGGCTCGCTCCCGCCTGCCTTGGCCCCTACGGCACTGGGGAAAGGGGGAAAAAATTCCATAATGCAGGCTGTGGGAAACATTGCAGCGGCACTCCCGGGTGGGCCTGGGGGCTCCGGGATAAGTCATTCTCTCCCCAGGGCATCTCATCCCCCCGGCTTGTGCTTTCGTCCCCAAGGGCGGGGGTCTCGCAGGCAGCCCACCGAGCCCGCCGTCCTCCCACCACCGTTCTCCAGGAAGCAGCACGCAGGTTCTGGATGGGCCGAAAGGAAAAAGCCCAAACGAGACCGGTTTCTTCAGCTGGGAAGATGCTCCACCTCCCAGTTTAGGATGCGGGCAGCATAGCATCCAGAACTGCACAGCTGCATGGAGCAATTCAACAATTGTCTTGTCGGCCTGCAATGTGCCAATTTGTCAAATTTCCAGCCATTTTCAGTATTACAGCTTGTGGCACTGCAGCCAGGAGGCTTTCCTTCAGGGAGCAAGAGTTGATGTGGAGGTTACCATTATGGCACGCTACCGCAGCACGGCCTCTCCTCCCGCGGCCGGGGGGTGGGAGGCTCCTAAGAAAGGGGAGGGGGAGACTTTAGTGGCCAGATTTCCTCGGACCTCGGAGCAGCGGGAGGATTCCCGGCTACTGCAGGCAAGGGGAGCGCACCACGCCGGGTCGGAGCGCCCCGTCTAGACCAGGGGGTTGGCAGCGGTTCCTGCACCATTTCAATATGCCTGGGTGGACTCCAGACTTCCGAAAGCAAATGAGCCCTTGGGCTGGAGCCAGGGCCGTGGTGGCTGCCTGCATCTTGCAGAAACACCGTTAATTGAGGGGCTGATTGCAGCGATGCTTCGTGCTCCGAGGCACGGGTGACAGCGAAGTGGGGTCCCAGGGGCACGCGCAGCCTCGCCGCCCCTTGCATCCCCGCGTGGGTTTATTTATACAGTAGGAAAATGCCATTCACTGCTAGGGCGGGCTTTCCCAAAAATCCCCATGGAAAGCATTTCCGGGCAGTAGCTGGCCCAGCCCAGAGCTGCTGCCCTTACCAGCAACAGCCACCGCAGCTCGCAGCCGTGTCTGGCTGAAAGGAACCCCGCGGCGGCGCCCGGCACGAAACCTTCTGCGGCGCCGGGCTTTTTCCATTCCCCTCCCCAGCTGGCCCTGTTCCCCAGCTCCACGAGTCCCCCACAGCCTTGCCTCGCCTTTCTTAGTAATTATTTAACCAGTGTTTGATTTTATTTGCAAACTTTATTATTAGTCCTCAAAAAAAACCCCAAACCCAAGAGCTCTGCTTGCTGTAGAGCAGCTTTCCCACGGGCTGGGGGGGCAGGTGGGGCTGATTGGGGCGGCGGGGTGGGCTGATGGCAATGGCTGGCAGCTGTGGGGCAGCCAGAGGGGCTTTATAAGGGGGTGGCTAGGGGGCGGCCAGTTTTTTCCTTGGGAGCTGAGGGCTGGAAAGGCTGCGTGGAGCTGTGGTGAGTGTGGGGCAAGCGGCTGGGCTGGGGAGGGGGGAGCTTGTACGGCTAAGTGCTGACAGGATGTCGCTGTCAACACAATGTTCCGCCTTGATGAACCTTCATCTATAAAGATATTTAATGAATTAGTTAATTAATGAGCGGAGTTTGATTGATGGATCATAGGGAGTTCTCAGCAGGGTGAGCCTGACCCTGGGATATTGCTGCTGTTGCTTAAATGCATCCCCTCGCTGGTCCGAAGCACTCTGTGTTCTGGCAATTTGCATGCATTAAATGTAGCTCCTTAATAGGATGTAATGTTAGAGAAAAGCCAAAAGCATAGCAGCTGTAACTTAAAAGACAGGCCCATTACTGCAAGCCTTATAATTAGGGTAAGAGGGAGACTTGTGCTGCCATATGTTAAACTCTTTTGAGGTTAATAGCTCTGTAAGATTTTGCAATTTAAAAAAATTAGTCTTGAGGAACGATGACAAGGCTCGTCAATGAGACTGTTCAAACGTGGGGTGCCGGGATGGCTCTGCCCTGCCGCAGCCTCGCCGTGCGGCTTGCCAGGCTCAGGAGACGGAGATGCTTGTGGGCATCCTGCGCCCTGGGTCACCGCCATGCTGCCCTCCCCTTCCCCAGCCTTTTCTGCGAAAATCTTTATTTCTGTCCTCTCTACCCCTCGCCTGCCCTCCCTGCCACCCCGGCTGCGCCCGGGAGGTGCTGGTGGCTCGGCTGGAGCAGCCGCGGACAATGTGTGTGCGCAGCCCTTCTCCCGCTGCCCTGCACTTTTGAAGGCAGCTTGTTGAAATTACACGAACCAGCTGATGCCTCTGGCTCCCCAGCCCCGCGTCTGGCTGATACGCCGGTGCAGGGGAAGAATAACCCTTGTGCAGTGCTTGTTCGGTACAGCCCTTTCCCCGTGTCATCGCTGCGAAGTGCCCTCTTGCAACTCGGGCCCCGCGGAGCACGGGGCTGGGGAGCGTTTGGGGTAGGCGAGGGCTCCCGGTGCCGCCGGCGGTGTGGAGCCGGAGCAGGGAGCGGGTGGTCCCCATGGTCCGCCCAGCCCTGGTGGGAACCTGCTCCCTGGAGGCTTCTCCTGGCGGGGGCTGAGAGAGGCTCTTGGCTTTTCCCTTCCTGGCTGCTACTGCCGCTGTTCTTCCTCTCCGCTGTCACGGGGGCGAATTATCCTACCTTCCTAGCTTCGATTTCCTCATCCATAAAACTGAGACTAAAAATGTACTTGTTAAGGGTGTCACAGGGCCTTCTGAGTCTACAAGGGCTTTGAAGTCCTCTCGCTGAAAGTACCGTGGCGGTGCGAGTCGTTTATTCTGATGGCTCTCTCAGGCGGCTGCCAGGCTCCGGGTGCGCTGCCCGCTGGGATGCTCCGGGGACGCCTGAGCTATGCACTTCATGCCGCAGCCTGTCGCGGCGCCCCAGGCTCCTTTGGGCACTGGCTTGTTTTCTCCTGGTGCCCAAGGAGGGGTAAATAGTCTTTGCAAGTAGCCAGGAGGAAAAAGATGGGGTGAGGGGATTTGGGGCAGGTTCCGTGTCCACCCCGGCCACGGAGCGCGCGGCGAGGCCGTCCTGCCCCACGGGCTGCGCAGGGCTGCGGCGGGCACACGCGGTGCAAGGCGGGGATGGGAGATGGTGCTGCCGTCGGGTCAGCCCCGATTGCTAAATATTAATGTTCTCGGCTACAACAGTGGAAGGTTTTAAGGTCATCCTGAAATCACTTTAATAGTTTCCTTCCTGCCCACCCCCCTCCCCTGGCCTTATTAAAGTGTTTAATTGCTTTCTTATTTAAATGCATCAAGATTTTCTGATACGCTAGTCCATTTGGCACACTTGTTCTCTTTAGGGAGGCTGGAGGAATTGAAAAAGAGAAAATTATCTTCAAACCCCAGGTTATTGCGGCGGGGGGCGGGGGGGGGAGATACAAGATTGCTAAATCCTCTCCATCGGAGTCGGAGTATCATGAAGTTTGGGGACTGTTGTGATATTGAACTGGGTTTCAGCTTTGCCAGTTCATTATTATTTTTTTCTTTTGCTGCTTGGAGAAAGAGGCCTGGGCTCTTTGAGCAGGTGGAGCTGCTCAGTTACCATAGCTTCCACAGCAGTTCCTGCGTGCTGGCTGAGGAGTCGGGGTGCCACAGCTGTGGATTGGTTCTTGGGAGATGCAGCTTCAGGAACGTGGACCCCAAAGTGGCCTGACGTCTCAGGCAGGGGTTGTCTCAACCTGGGATGGTACTTGGCACGGCAGAGTACCATCATAGCCCTGCTCTGCTGTGGGGTGGTGGCCCCCATGAGCCCCCAGCAGCAGCTGACAGATGTTGTGCTGGGCAGCCTGCCCCGTGGGAACAGCCTGCAGGCTGCCTTTTTCCTTTTCTCAGCGCATCCTCCAATGTCAAAGGCAAAATCACCGTTTTTGGATCAATAGCAAAGCCATTAAGGTGCATCTTCAATTTCTGTGCGTGATGCTGCTCTGTTCATCACTGCATTGGCAACTGTTTTATAACAAGTTCATCTCTTCTTGTAGAGGGAAATACTTCACTGTCCTGTCCTTCCTTCCGCAGGCTGACCGTGAGATGGTTGATCCCTTAGCAGGGCAAAGAGAGGTTAGAGAGATTTTTTTGGAGCCCCGTAGCTACGTGGCTGCGGATTTCCAACATGAAGGAAGAGCTGCTGGCCTACAGCTTGCTCGCACTTCAAAATATAGCTGCACTCGGGGCATGAGCAGTGCCAAAGCATGAATAACTTGCTTAGGCTGCTTCTGCTCAAGGGGGCTTACACATTCGCAAGCACATTCTAAAGCATGACTCTCCTACACGGGAGCATGAAAAGCCCTTCGCTGCCCTCTTTCACATTCCTCTCGGAGAGCTGCCTAGCCCATCATGCTGGCAGGGACCAAGCCGGATCAGCAGGTCCCGGGTCTGGTTGCAGCTCCTGGATCCCTTTAGTACTGCTTTGCTGCTGCTCCCCACTCAGGGCTTGTAATTTGCGGATGCGAAGCACGTGTCGGGTGCCTGGACCGCAACTGGTGTGCTAGGCAGTGCTCGAGGTATTGTTGGCGTCAGCGCCTGGGTGGTGGGACACTTCTCAGCACTGTGTGGAGAGCCGTGACAGCTCACCCCTAACTGCAAACCTCCTCCGGAGCGGGCAGCTGGGGACCTGCTGGTGCCGCACTCCCGTCTCCTTGCGCTGGGAACAGAGCTGAGCCAGCAGCTCGCTCGGGTTTCCAGTGCTTCTTCCACAGTGGAGGAGAATGGTGTCTCAGTTGTCTGAGGAGAGACTACTTTTTAATCATTTCTGGTCTGTCTGGGGTTGGGCCTCGTTGCCAGCTAGTAGGAAAAATCAATAATGCTTAAATTATTCAATTAAAAGCACTGGCTGCCAGTTCCTCTTCCTCCGACGCAGCCGGCTCCCGCTGGAGGGAACGTCTGCTGCGTGCGTGCCCCTGGGTGCTGCCGGGGGGCTTTGGGGAGCCGTACCCCTTCCCAGGAGGGGGCTGGCAGGGCGCCCTGCCCGCAGCCGTCTGCCGAAGCCCACGGATGGATGCTCTCGCGTCCTGTGTGAGGTTTTGTTTGGGCTCCAAGAGGATTTTGGCGCTTGCAGAGAGCTGGGCTCCGGGCAAACCCCTGGGGAGAGGCACCAGTGGGCGAGGATGGTCTGGTCCTGCCTCATCTTCCTCTGAGGAAGAGGTGTTGGAGGGGCTTGACATGTCAGCTGTGTCCCCACTGCCCCTGTCCGGGGTCCGGTTTAAGAGCCGGTCACGGGGGAATATCGATCTTACCCCGATCCTGCTCTGACGGATGGGAAAACTCGCTTCAGGAGCTGGGGACTCGGAGCCGGCACAGCGAGGGGCTGATGGGTGTGTGATGAGTGAGGACAGTGAGTGTAACAGGAGGAAACACAACAGAAATCCATCTTCTGGCACTGGTTAAATAATGATGGTGCTGTTCGGACAGCAAAGAAATATCCTCTGGATAGCGTGACAGAAAACCTTACGGCTGCTGTCAAACATGCCCCCGGCTCCTCCGAGCACATCGTTGATCTAGTCGCTCTGCGAGGTGAGACAAATAACCTCTGCAGCGAGTGCAGGTCCGGTACCCTCCATCCCTCTCCTAGTGCGATGGCAGATGCTGAAGCAAATGGGGTTTGCAGAATTCCTGTTGGGAACTGGGAACAGGCTGGGACAGAAGGGCCCTGAGCAGCTGTTGAAACCCTGGGCTCTTGTTGCAGAGATGGGTGTTGTCATCCCAGCTGTCCCATCGCCCCGTGACCTGCCACGGGCCTCTTAATCTCCTCCATGTGCCTCTAAAAATAGGGGACAGTGACACTTGGCTAAGCTGCTCGGAGAGGGACAGATGTGCGGAGGCCGCGCTGCCAGTGATGGTGGCCCTGGGCAGGGAGGGGTGGCAAGCTGCGGCGGCTTTTCCTAGCTATTGATAACTCCTGCTCGCTGTTTTTCCTTCATCCCCCACCAGTGGTGTCCTGGCAGTGCCAAAGGCTGAGGTGTAAATCCCAGTCTGACCTCAAATTCCATCTACATTTCCTCAGATACGCTATTCCGAGCAGCGGTTTAGCTCTTGATTCCCCCGGCACGTGGGGCAGGGGGGTGGAATAATGCTTTTCACTGTTTTACACCTCTTTGCACCGGGAGGTTTCCAAGCCCTTCGCAAACACTAACGAAGGTGGCAGGTGGGGATTAGTGTTCCTGCTTCAGGGACAGCCCTAAACCCAAAGCTGTGCAGAAGCGAATCCAAGGTCGTGCAGCACGTGAGCGCCGGGATTCGGGCTCTGCAGCCCTGCTTCCCGGACCTCAGCCTGGTCCTGCTCCGTCTGCACCGGGGTTTTGGGAAGCGTGTTGCCTGGTGGCTGTCCTGGGAGCGGCGGCTCCTCAGTGCTTCCAGGGCCCCTGCAGGCTGGCAGCACCCCAGCGATCCGCTTGCAGGCGAGCCGAGCATCCCGGATATTCGCTGCCTCTCGCTGCAAGGTATCAGGACCGAGACTCCTAAATACAGGACAACCTGTCATGTTGTGTTCCCCGAGGTTTTCTTTCACTGTTTAAATTATTTAACTGATGAGCCCTTTCTTTTTATACATCCACGTTGGGCTGGTTTCCACAGTAACAACCAAACCTGGAACCCAAAGCTTGGAGTCCTGTCTGAGTAAATAATGCCAAAACCCATCTTTGAATATTTAATTAAATTCACTGTCGTGGCCCTCTTATCTTTATTTTCTGTGGCTCTTCTGTAAATAGATTTCATGGAAACGTGGACTTTAAAGAAAATCGCGGTGGACACCCTTCAGGGAAGATGCCCAGAAGTAGGCAAGGAGCCCCTCGTGCCCTCGGCCCTGCCGCCACCGTCATTCCAGAGCAGAAGAGCTCCTTCCTGTCTTGTGGAGCGCCTGTGGGAGAGGCATCCCGCTGCCATGCCTCTGTGCAGCGTGTGATGCTCTTGACTCGTGTTCAATTTGTGACCCGCGGGAACCCCAGGCTGTTTCTGCAGTCGTCTTTTCTAGCAACACCTTAAAAGTTCATTAGCTTCCCTGCATTTTCAGATTGTATTTCCAGGTTTGGGATTGCTATCGACCCTAAACTCACCCTCCGATGTACTGCCGCTCCTAGCAGAGTGTCGTCTGCCAATCTCATAATTCTTTCTATCCCATCACTTTGGTTATGACTGAAAATACTGAGCCGTGCTGGACCTCGGACCTCAGCAGTGTCCCTGGCAAATACATCCTTCGGGTTTGACAGCAGGCCATTAATAAGTACTCGTTGCATACTGTAATTTATCCCATGACATAAATGCGTTCTCTGAATGACATGTTTTTGTACCTAGAGCCTAGTTCCTCCCAAAACGCTCCTCAAAGCGGTGGCCAGCCCTCTGGAGCTGCTCACCAGGAGCTCCACTGCTTCCAGAAGGCTGGATGGCCTCCGGGGGGGCTCTCAGTGAGAGACACCGCTGCGGGACTGCCGGACGTCTGGGGTGCTCTGATCTGGGTGGGCTCTCTGATGCCAGTCCTGGGCTCTTGACTTGGCTCACCAGGGACGTACCCTGAAGTTGTGTGAGTGCTGTGTTCAGTTTTGGGCACCGCAGCGTAGGAGAGACATTGAGGTGCTGGAGCTGGGGAGGGGTCTGGAGAACAAGTCTCCTGAGGAGCGGCTGAGGGAGTTGGGATTGTTCAGCCTGGAGAAGAGAAGGTTGAGGGGAGACCTTCTCACTCTCTACAACTCCCTGAAAGGAGGTTCTAGCCAGGTGCGGTCAATCTCTTCTCCCAAGGAACAAGCGACAGGACAAGAGGAAATGGCCTCAAGTTGTGCCAGGGGAGGTTTAGGTTGGATATGAGGAAAAACTTCTTTACCCAAAGGGTTCTCAAGCATTGGAACAGGCTGCCCAGGGAGGGGGTGGAATCACCGTCCCTGGAGGTATTTAAAAGCCGGGCAGACGTGGTGCTGAGGGACGTGGGTCAGGGGTGGGTTTGGCAGTGTAGGTTTATGGTTGGACTCGATCTTGAAGGTCTCTTCCAACCCGAGTGATTCTGTGATTGTATGAAATGGGAGCAGCAGCATCACAGGCATTAGCTGCAGTGCTTAAAGCCAGAGGGAATTCCTCCCCACTAAATCCCCTGCCCTAGGGAAAGGGAGGACGGCAGGACCTGCCCCTTCGGAGTGGGAGGCTGAAGAAATTGCATGGTGTGTTCTGTCCCAGATTTACCTTCCCCCACACAGGTTGGCGGGTGCTGTTGCAGGTATGACGTCAGGACAAAAAGCAGTGGTTTGATTTGGTTGCTTGGAGCTACATTTTCAGAGATGCTGGTAGGTGTGTAAATACCGTGTACAAACCTGGCCCTGAACTCTCCAAAGTGAAGGTGATTAGTCCCAGCATCCAGCCTTGTAGGTATGATTCACAGCCAGCTGAAAAAGTGTGATTTGTTCTTCCTCCGCCCCCAAAATTGAAAGAATTGCAGGGATTTATTTTTAGAGAACCCCAAATCAGCTGTTCTTGAACAGAACTTCGAGTAGAAGGAAAGGTTTGGGGATGGGGGATGGTATCAGCAGGCCCCTGGTGGCTTTATTTAAAGCCAGGCGAATGGTGAGGTTGTTTCGGCAGTGCCAAGCCCAGGTCCCAAAGGCAGGAGTGCGCGGGGGCAGGTCTCCAGCCTCTTCCCCCCCCCCCCCGGCCTCGACGCTGCCACGTGGAGCAGGAGGTTCAGCATTGACAGTATTGTCAACTCACAGTAATTATCTTGGTTAACCTCCAGGCAGATCAATTATCCCTTCTGACAAGGAATATAATATTAATACCCAGTTGTGTTGGTTTACTTACAATAGCTCTTTGGTGCTTTTCCATGGTATCACAACACATCTTCATCAGATGGTGAGTGGGCTTAATTAGCCGAAGTATAGGTTTTATTTTTGATTTCTATGACTACTTAATCTAATGGAAACACATTATCTGCTCCGAGGTCTGCAGTTTTCCATTTGTAATTATTGCTGCTCTTAATTGATGGTGCATCAGGGGTTGTGGCTGCAATATGGGAGCTGAAATATGTCTCCTTTCTTGAGTACGGCTCCGAATCGGTTGCTGCGAAAGTGTCTGTGCCCCCGTGTGCCTGAGCAGATGGACTCCCGGGTTTGAGTTGCTGGATACCTGGCTTCTGTCAGAGGAAGGAGGAAATTCTTTGGAACTGCGGAATACTCAGCGTCTGCGGTGTGGGAGCTGCGTATCGCAAAGTTTATCGTGCCATTTCGCGGTGGAGTTCAGAGAATTAAAATGCCTGGCTATAGTATCTGGAAGCTGTTCAGGTAATGGAAGCAAAACAGCTTATAAATTTCCAAAACGAGGCCTGGCATTTATGACTAAAACCTCACATTTCAGGACATGCAGATGGCTAGGAAGGAACAGCTTGGAGGGATTGGCTAATATAAAATTATTAATTGTAGCTGGTTTTACACCTTTTTTCTTTTTTCACCCGAGGGCTGTGGGTGCCTGTTGCATTGGGGGCAGTTTGATGCGGCCAGGACGGGGGCTTGGCTGGGGGCGCGGGGAGCCCCTGCGTTGCTGCCCCACGTTAGCCATCCCATGCCCTTTGCATGGACGCAGCGTGTGCGGTGACACGGCTCGTCCTCCTGCGTCTGCCCTGCGGGGGACAACCCGGGCTGCGGTGCCCGCTGGGGCCGGCAGCGCCCGTGGGGCCGGTTCCCACCGGGCAGCCCATGCGTGGCGACGTGCTGGGCTGGTTGGGAGGTACGTGGATGTTCTTAGATGTTTTTCACAACTCCCAGCATCTTCACGAGGCTTTTGGGTGTTGCCTTTTCCAGGTCCTGCCAGCAGAGGGAATATACATAAATGTGCCAAATGCTCTTTTCTCTCTGTTTGCTTCCATTCCGAGCACCCTGCTTAGCTGGAGAGCGGATCCTCGGCACCCCGATGTTGGCTCTTGGACCCGCTGCGCCTTGTCCCTGTGCTCAGCACCCTGCTGAGGGCTGTCCCGTGCGTGCGGGGAGGCAGCTGGTTTTACATGATATTTGCCTGGATTCCCTTGTGCCCGACCTGCTCCGGTGACAGGGAGGAGCTGAAGCCTCTTCCCCAGCCTCTCGCAGGGTGACTGATCAGATAATGTGCTCTAAGCAAATGCACAAATAACATGAATTGGGGTTGGCACTGAGCAGTGAGGTGTAAAAAAAGCAATTTGAGGTGTTCTAAGAAAATGCCAGAGTCTCTAAGATGTGATTGCTTGTTGGAAAGCCGTGCCCACAGCCCGGAACTGCGGCGGGAGCGCTGCTGGCGAGGCAGCAGCCCCGGGGAGAGCAGGAGGGCGAGCCTGTGGGGGAAGCGCTGCAGCTGGCTTGCGAGACCACCTCTGCGGGCTCCCCGTGCCATCCCGAGCTCCCCGGTCCCTCTCCTTTGGCTGCGGCACCTGGGCGATTTGCTGCTCGACACTGTCAGCTGCTGAGGGCAGGGAGAGGCTGCGCCACAGCCCCCGGCGGGATGGGGGGCGCGGAGCAGGGAGGGGGCACGGGCAGGGCTGGAGGGATGCTGGGGTGGGAGCTGGGCTTCCTTCTCCTCAGCACAGAGCGAGCAAAAAGCACCAGCAGAGCCCAGCGGAGCCAGTGTCGCCCGCTGATTCCCAGTTGCAAGTGCTGCCCGACACCTATTCCTCAGCAGCTGTGGCTTTGAGTCAGGGACATGTCCCTCGGCGATGCCCGCTCTGGCCGTTTCTTCCTTGCCCGGTGCTGCAGGCGAGCCCCGGTGCTGCCATGCCTGGGTCGAGCCTGCCTGGGGAGAGGCAGACGGCATGTGAGATGGCAGCCTTGATTTCTGCTCCATTTCCCTCCAGCCTCTGCCTCCTCCCTCTCCTCCGTAGCGTTCATTAGCTGCAGCGAGAGCAGGGCTGGAGCGCCGAAGGCAGGCTGTGTGCAACCTCCGGGTCACCTCGCTGCCTCCGCACCCCCGCCGCCGCCTCTCCGGGGAGTAATAGCTCCTCACCTCCGTGCCCCCGCGGCTCCCCGTAATGCCTCCTGTAATACCCGCGTTCCTCGTTAGCGAAGCAGAATCAACATCTGTCTCCTTTACGGTGCCTGTTTACCTTGGGAAACTTCTGGGGGAAGCTTTTTATCCTTCAAAATAAAAGCAGGGTTATGGGACCTGGGAATTCCGTGTTATGCAGAAGCCGCGCAGCTTGCCGGTGTGAGGGATGAGCCGCTCGCCGCCTTCAGGGCGTCACCGAAGTGGCCGTGTTAGGTGGGCAGCCCGCGGGTGCAGGCACTGGGACGTTTTGGGGCGGCCAGCCTGCTGGGCTGACTCCTGTCCAGATCCAGGAGGGTCCCGCAGCTGGGGAGTGTTGCTGGATTAGGCTGTCGCTCCCCGGGTCGCCTTTGGAAAGCCGGCAAGTGCAGGCTGGGCACGCGGAACAGCGAGGGAGCCGCTCCTCGCCAGAGCTTTCACGCTGGCTTCGCTACCGAGCCTGCACCCCCATGCCTGTCTCTTCTCCTCTCCTCTCCTCCGGCCCTTCCCTGCCTGGAAAGGGTGTCTCAGGGCAAGGGGCTGTGGAGGAGGTCAGAGCTGGGGGTTTTACACCTGTAAAGGTGGGGAAAGGGGGGAGTGGGAGCGCTGGCCATACCAGAGGAGACCCGGGAGCGGTCCCAGGTGAGCACAGGCAGGCATGAAGCGCTGTCACCCACCTGAAGGGTCCTGCTCCAGGGTGACACCGGGAGAACCTGTGTCAAACGACCCTGTTCCCTGCAACTGGTTTGACTGGTTAGTGCAGCGGTGAGGGTTTGGCTATTTTGCTGTAATGCACCTTGTTGGGCCGCGAAACCGAAGGTGGTGGTGAGGTTTCAGGTGGGCAGCTGGGAAGCTGCCTTCCTCTCCGTCCTCTCCTGAACGCTCCCGGTGCTCTCCTTGCATGTCTGCTGCTGCTTGAGCACAATGCCAGGACAGGAGCTAAACCACTCTTGCAGATAAGGATGGGAGGGGGTTATCTGGAAGGCTGCAGATAGCGTGCACGAGGGGGAAGGTCACTGGAAAGAGGGAGGTGGTGGAGATGGAGATTAGGTGACTTGCAGATGGCTCGAGGGATTTAGTGCAGAGGCAGAGCTCCCGCGGAGCGCGGATGGGCAGTAGCACCTCTGGGCTATAGGGAGCCTTGTTCAGAAGCTTTCCGTGCTGCTGCAGACGCCAGCAGGGAAGAGACGGGGGAATCTTGTGCTGAGAGGAGGCTGAGGAGCTCCAGGCAGTGACATCCCTAGCTGTGTCCCTACCCACCCGAAAGCACGCTACGGCGCAGGCAGAGCAGAGCCAGCTGCTTCGCAGCCTGCCAGCTCTGTGCCGCGAATCCCTGGGGCAGAAGCGTGGCCGTGGCGGGGGATAAAAGGCCTTTTCTGCCTCTCAGAGCTCGTGGTGGGATGCTCTTCCTACAGCAGGGTCTCTGCAGGGCAATTCCCGCCTGTGCTTCAGAGCCCCACGCTGTATTTATCTCCAAACAGCTCCCTTCTGTGAGCTTGTTCCCATGTTCTCCATGGAGAAAGAGCAGCCTCTCACCTCCTCGTGCCGTGTCTGCGTTTGGGATTTGCCTTTCTTATCCTGTTTCAAACCCTCTCCTTTGAGTGAAAGCAGGGTTTAGAGCCTCGCCCCTACGGGCAGTGTCTTGCTTACATTGTACTGAGGCTTTTCCGTGCCCCGTCACCGCCACGGGAAATAGGCGGGAGCTGATGCCGCTGTGCAATTGCTGTCAGGGATGTGACCCCCAGGAAATCAGCGCCGCGATCCCATCTCTTCAGCTGGACGTAAGCAGCAAGATCCCCCCATCACAACTGGGCAAGCTGTATCAGCCTTTATCCTCTATTGTTAAGGACAAAGAACAGGGATTTGTGTCCCAGGCTTAAGCTTTCTCAAATCTCCAAGTACATTCCCCACACGTCTTTCCTGGCTGTTTCCGGAGTGGCTTTTTCTCCCAGTTGCCTTTGTTTTTGAGCAGTGTTGCACTTGGTAATATGTATTTAGTATCGCCAGTGTTTCCTGCAGGTTGGCACCCGGGGTGGTTCTTGAAGCGAGTGCTTCCCTCGGGACGCTCTGCCTTCCCCGGGCAGGACAGGGCAGCCTGGGGACCCCACACCACCCCTGCCCCGTGCAGGGGGCTGTGGGCTGCTGCCGGCACTGTTCCTGCCGCCTCTGACGCGGGAGGTGCCTGTATCCTGGAGAGCGTGTTAACATTTAAATCAGTGCAATGGTCTGGGAAAAGCATCGAGTTAAAAGGACCTCTCCTGAAAAGAGCACAGCAGGGACTTGGCTGAAGAGTTCTCTTAGCCCTTTAAGCATACACGGCTGCACGGATTTCCATCAGCAGCCGGCTTCACGCCAATCCATTAGGGCTTGATTTAGCCGCTTTTGGGGAAGGAGGAAAGGGGGAAGGACAGACATCTCCCCCTTCCACAGGGAGGAGGGTGCGGGGGGATCTGAGACCCACTGGGTCCCTTCTCCCCACTCCGGGAAGCCTTCCCGGGCCACGTTCTCAGGGTCCTTCCTGCACGGAAGAATTGCAGGAGCAGTTTCCAGTGGGGTTTGGGTGGCTTTCGCAGTCGCTGTTACACTTCTGCCATGAAACTTGAGGCCAAGTTAACAGATGTGTAATTATCTGCCCCCTGCACGAGGCTTCATCTTAGCCTCTTAATGGTCCAAGGTGCTCTTCAGCCTGAAAGACAAGGTTTAAAATGCTTCCCTGAAGCATTTCGCCGCGTGTTTGGATGAGCCTGGGTGCTCCCGGGAGCTGTGCGCACACGCAGTCCCGCCTGGAGTCCTGCTAAGCTTTTGTCCTTATTTCCGGTGGCAATAACTTCAGCAACTTCATTACTGCGCTGGAGAAGTATTTCTTTTTATCAGCTTGGACTTTCTTCCTGTCTGGTTTTATTGAAAGCCCCGGCTCTCGTGTCTTATGAGATGGTGAAGTCCCAGTCTCCCTCTTATGGATCATCCGTTGCCTTTTTATTGCCTCCTCTTACCAGTCGCCATCCCAAAGCCAAAGTCTCGTTTGTTTCAAATCCGTCTCTGTTTCAGAGCTGTGCAGGACCTTCCCATTCTCCTCTGAGGGCCCCTCTCTCTCTTTGGTCCCCATTTCGGGGTGGGGAGAGCGGGCGGGGCGCGGCTCCCGCCGGCGGGATGCGGGAGCCATCCCTGTAGTGCTGCCGTCCCAGCCGGAGGAGTCTTCCTCCCCTTCCCCGCTTCGCAAGAGCTTTCAGCGAGCTGTCTGTGAGGCTGGCAGCCCCTTTAGCTGAGCTGACAGGATTAATTTAAAATCCCATATGGTGGAAGAGTTGGCTTTTCCCTCCCAGCCTGCTCCCTGCGCGGCCAGCAATCCGCGCCGGCGCCTCCGCACGCCGCCGTACCTGAGGCTCTGCTGATGGCTGGAGCTGCCGGCCTCGCTGGCCGCGGCCACCGGCAGCAGCTGTCCTGCCCGCATGGCGCTGCCCTTCTCGCCTCCTCCTGGGGTAATAAACCCCGTCACAGCCTGCGGTCGGACACGCTGAGCACATATGGGGTGTCAAGATCCTCCATGCAACGGGCTGAGCGATTTAGGGAGTTTGAAGGAAGGGGGAAGCTTCCATCTCTGACCTTAGATCTGACAACAGCGGTCACGGAAAGAAATAATCCAGTTGCTGCGTGCAACGCGCGGGGAAATGCTCCGTCCTCAGCGGGGAGGCAGCCCCGCTCCCAAGGGCGCGCGGACGGGAGCCGCTCTGGGGCTGGCGACACTGGGGCAGGGGCGCCGGAGCCGCTGCGGCTTGCGGCAGGGGAGCCGAGACGGGGATTCTGCTGGCCACTTTGGCTTGATTTAATATAACTTTGGGCAAGCGAATTAATCTTTCTGCGTTTGTTGCTTTTGCAGCAGCTCCCGGCGCTGAGGTTTTGTTGGTTACTGTTTAGAAAGTCTTTTGAAATGTGGCTGCTGGCGTGCGGGTCCAACAAAGAGGAGCGATTGTGAACAATAAAAGAATATTTTCCAAAATACAGTGTAGTAAAAGCAACTGAGATAAGGTCTGCTCTCATTAATTTAAAAAATGATATTTTCCTCCTCCTTTCAATAAAAACTGTCTGCATGATAAACTGACATCTTTAACAATTGTTTAAGCTGCACAGGTTTAAATATATACTTCCTGCATAGGCTGCTGATGAGTCACTAGTCAAAGTTATTTATCAGAAGTGATTGCTCGGTGCTAGACAGCGCAAGGCTGAGCTCTTTCTTTTCTTGCCAGAGCTACGTGGTTACTGTGAACAATTACCTGGGCTCTAAAGTTCTGCCTGCAATTAAAGGATTTTGAGTCAATTTTAACATCTTTGGGAAGTTGGACGGGTTCTAGAGAAGGGCACGTAGGCCGCCGAGAACGCAGTATTTTCCCTAGCCTGAAAGAATGGGCAAAGCTTAAGCCATTCTCGGGAAACGCCGTTAGAAATGCATTTTGGGAATCTCAGATGCTCAGAGCTCCGCTGTCAATTTTTGAACACTTACAATCCTATTTCTTTTGATTGCAAACACATAAACGCTCTTCCGCTAATGTAAGAGTAACTCGCTATGCGAGAAAAGAACAAACAGACTGTACCGAGGGCTGACAATATATATGTGAGAAAACAGATTTAATAAACGTCTATAGACCCGCACATGCCCAACAAGCTTTTGTCTGAGACAGCCTGGAAGGGTCCGTAACAAGCACAAGCATCTTAAGGAAGGGGGCTCGTGAGGCGTCTACCCAAAGCAGGCTCTGAAGTCGCGCCGTGTTGATTTAGGGACTTGAAAGGACCAGAGCTGTTGGCGTTTGTGATTTGACTTCGCCGTGGC
This sequence comes from Chionis minor, assembly GCA_013398295.1. Taxonomy (NCBI): domain Eukaryota; kingdom Metazoa; phylum Chordata; class Aves; order Charadriiformes; family Chionidae; genus Chionis; species Chionis minor. The sequence goes on from VZSF01010478.1 coordinate 244,784, forward strand.
TGTGATTAGAGGAAGGCAGGAGGACACGCGCGTCGAAGCCACAGCGGGCTGTGTTTATGGGCTGCGCGTGGGGAAGGGCTGGTGTGGATGGAAGGGTAGGGAGGACGCTCGGTCACTGGGAATTGCTCGTGCGGGCTCCTTGGCTGAGCCCGGAGAGGAGCGCCGGCGCTCTGGGGCTGCCAGGGGCGGCGGGTGCCCGTGGGCAGCTGCAGCTGCTGGTCCCTGGCGCAGCCCGTGTCCCTTTGAAGCCCTCGTGTCCGGCAGCCGGCGGCGAGCTCCGTAGCCATCCCCGTGCCCTTGCCTGCTGGAGGACGGGGTCTCTTTCTTCTGCTGTTGGCAGGGCTGGTCTCCTGCACAAAACACCTTTATTTTCTTTTAATCAAATTGTCACCAGGAGACACATCTGTTCCTGCTTGCCTGGCCGCTTTCATCAGGGGCGAGGATGGAGCCGTCCTTTGGAGCGTGCCGCTGCTTATGCAAAACACTCCAGCCAGGCAGGGCTACTCCGATATCAAAGGCAGAGACCGAAGAGGTGGCCTGCTGGAATTTGCATATAAAATTGCAAGCTGAAATCCAAACACCAGAAAGATGTGAAGATCAGTGTGAAGGGTGAGCATGAAAAGCACTGGCAGGCCCGGGGAAGGGGGGAGCGGGGGCAGGTAGGGGGAGAGAAGCGGCGAGATATGAAAGAGGAGGAAAATGAACACACAGAATATTTTAACTAACAGAAAAGTTTCTTGTACGGCAGACAGATGATGAAAGAGAGACAGCGAGGAATTATTAGGACAGAAGATAAGGAAACAGCAGAGATAGGAAATAATTATTTTGTATCTGTCTTTATAAATGAAAATGAAGGGCATTAACTTAAATAGGATTTAGATTTTCAGGGACAGAAGGGGATGAATTAGGAAGTGTTCAGATAACAGCAGAAATGATTATTAAAGGTCGGGGGCTCTTGAAACCGACGCCGCGGCTGGCCCGGCACGGAGGCTGTGCGGGAGCATCCGGGGGTGCGGGAACGGGCCAATGTGGGATGCTGCCCTCCCGGAGGCCATGTGCCGCCTGCGGCCAGCCGGGCTGGCTGGATGCTGCTGGTGCCCATGGAGCTGCCGGGCTATCCCGGCTGCCTGGGGAGGGACAGAGGCGTTGGGGTTTCGGGAAGAGCTTTGGCGGCCTCGCGCCGTGCCGGAGCGTGCCGCCTGGGCAGCGTGGGTTTGCCTGCACGGCTCCGCTTGGAGACCGGGGCGCCGGCCTGGTTAAGCGGAATTTTTCTGAGGAAAAACATGTGCGGGGACTGTCTTCTCTCTCAAACCCCTTGGATGTGGCACGTGGTTCCCCAAGAAAGATGCTGGCATTTAGGATAATGATAACTAGGTATATTTTCTAATATTGCTGTGGGGGGGAAAACACCACCAGCCTCAGTAAGAACTTCCTAGAGGTGTGTTTTTATTCCCCTTGCACCCGTGGAATGAAATTCAGCAAGCCAAGTGCTTTTATTCAGTTCTTAAGCCAAACAGCCCTGGGCCCTGTTACATTTTCAGGCACTTAGAAGAGCACTTGCAAAAATTCTGTTGGTTTGCACTTAGTTTAATTTCAGATGATGCGCTCATAAATCAGCTTCCCCACTTTGCATGCGCGGTTTCCTGCCTGCGGTTACTGGCCGCCGAGAAGCCCGGTGTGTGTACCTGGCACTGTTTGTTTGCCCGGTTTAACAGAACACAGGGCCAGCTTTGATTGCGCCAGTAATTGCAGATTGGAGGTTAGGCTGAGTGATTCACTTCAAACTGCAGGTCAAGATTTTGCAAACACACCAACGGCATCAAGTTTAATGTCCGAACCCGAGCTCTTTGAGCAAAGCCTGACCTTCAGGGGCTGCGTGCTAACTACTTCCTATAAATGCTGCTGGAAGCGCTTTAGTCGGGCCGCTGAACCTCACGAGCCACTTGTGAAAATCCCCGCCGCTCCTCTGGCACAACCTGATACGAACTTTAACTTTTACCCTGATAAACAACATGTAATGGGCTTTAAATAAGCCGAATAATAGTAATTTCGCATCACCTCAGACTCTTAATAACACTTCTCTCTCGTATTGCTGTGATGTACTGAACTTCAGTGGTTAATGGATGTGGTTTTCATGCCGCCGTGGTCCGCACAGGATGAGGAGATGACTCCTTTCAGCTGGTCCATCGGGTTTTTTATGTGGCCCTGCCGGTGGGTCTGCACGGCCTCTCCCCAGGAGAAGCTGGGGGCTGGATGTGGGGTCTCTCTCCAGTCCTCCTGGGAGATCCTGCACAGCAAGAGCTGGACGAGTTCCGTGTGTCTCCTGCCGAAAAGGGGAGCAGGATCAACCTCTTCAGTGGGCGAGACGCTTATTTATAACTCTCCCACTGAGCGTCAGTTTGTTTAATTTTCTGGAGCAGCCCTGCGCCGGCGAGCGAGGCTGTATAAATTTGCTAACAATAGTGTCTCTGCCTATATATAAACCTGGAGACGCTGCAGTCCACCGTGCATTCCAATTAACGGGATGATGCACGATATATGGCGTGCCATAGGTAATCTGGGACCTCGCCTTGCTACCGCTCTTATCAGGCCTGGAGCTCCCCGGGAGCAACCGTTACGCCTCCCTCCTCCGCACAGCTTTGGGAGAGTTTTGGTACCACCTGGAATTGTCCCCTGCCGCTGCGTTTTGGTGCTGCCTGAGGTGGTGGGCCCACACACGGGGGGTCCCCCCGGGGTCTCGTACATGCAATTTGCTGTTGCATCCTGTAAGCAGGCGCAGTGCGTCCCTGTGGGACGTTGGTGTCCGTTTGTGCAGCCCCTGGGCGAGGATGGTGGCGCTGCTACCGGGGAGGGGACGCAGAGGGAGACGACGCTGCAGACTGAAAGGCGGCAGTCTCGGCACTGTCAGCAAGCAAACTGCTCAGGGTTCTTAAATAGACATCACCGGAAAGAGGTGCTTTGGAGATGTCCATTATGCCGTTAATTGCTAATTGATAAAATCTGACACAGAGCAAAGGCCAGAATCTGCATGAGGGAAGCTAAGCTTGTCCTGTAAATTACCAAACGGAGCTCGAGTTTCCTCCTCGGCTGTTCTGTCAGCAAGAATAGGTCTAGTCACCTGTTAAAGTGGGAAACCGTGATTGAAATGAGATTTACGGCACAGTTGTGGGAACCAATCGAAAGGAGAGGCTGCCTGTTCAAAGCACGAGCTCAAGCGGAGAGGCGGCCGTGTCCGGAGCGCGTGGGAAGGGTGGGATGTCGGGGAGGGATGCGGAGCAAGGGCTTGGGGGTGGGTGCACCCACTGGAACACCCACGAGACCCGCCAAGGGGCTTCAGGCCCAGGGGGTGCTGCTGTGGGACCGTGTTGTGGAAAGGTCTGAAGAGCAGCAGAAACCCCCGTGTCGGTGAAGTGCCTGTAGGTGCAATAGTACTCCTGTAACGCCTTCTTGAAATCAGATCAGAAATAAGCGCTTGGTCGGAGGGACCCTTCCCCGAGGACGGCGCGCTGTGTCCCCTCGGTCCTTGTAGAGGAACTGGTTTGAAATGCAGCCGGAGCCACGGCAACGGCACCTGAAAGCTCGGACGAGCAGACTTGCCTAGATGGTCTAAGGACAATTTATACCCTGAATAAGCTTCCTGGGCACACGCAGAGCCTCTGTTCGCAGCGGCTGTGCCGGCTGGCTGTTTGGCATGCAGCAGCCATAGCAAGTCATGCACTGTCTTAATGGAGCAAAGTAAATTCCATCAGCTCCAGAGGCTGCAGACTGGACCTGGGGAGGGGCCGCTCCAACCTCCCGATAAAGCCAGTCGCAATATCACCGTTTCATGTCATGCAAAACAAAAGGTGCAATTTAAAATACCATCCTTCGGGTGCATTGAGCAGCCTTTGGTTGTCAAAACTGGATTTCTTTAAGCCACTGGTCCAGAATAAACCGGTAATGAAGAGTCGTTTGACAGCAGGCAAGCTGGAAACATGTATATGAAAATAATACGTGAGTTTCCAGTTTATCATGCGTTTAGCTGGCTCTTTTTTTTTCCACGTGCGGCTACTTATGACAGAAAGTAATTCAGCCTAAGTGTATGTTAGGGAAGGAGAGTGTATAGGCAAGTTCCAGGCGTAGAAGGCGTACGAAAGGACATTCCAGCAGCGGAGCACACGTGTGTCTGAGGCAGAAAGGAGATGCCTGTGCTCAGTGGACTGCAGCACGGCCGGGCTTGTCGAGCTGCTCCTGTGCATAACGAACTCCTCGGCTGATTTTGTATCAGCTGTAGAGCCTGAAAACGAAGGTGTTGTGCTCGGACGCCGCCGTGCTTGGGTCGCAACTGCCCCCGAAACGGCTCCTGCTGCCTTGGCTGTAGGCTGGGCAGGGCGTCTTCGGTGCCGAGCCAGCGTCCGCACTGGGAAAGCGCGTTTCCTGCCCGGCACAGAGGATAAGTGCCCAGTTCCTGATTTGCACGTCATTTCCCTGCAGTCTGGAAGAAATGGCTGACAAGACCTATTATTTTTCCAGTTATCCAAACTGTCCGCATCTTAACAGCTTCCTACTTCAGTCGAGACAGTCTGAAAAGTTTAATATCATTTCAAATCAGAGCGCCAATAAAACTTGACATTATTAATATGATGTCAAGGGGTTTTCCAACTGCTTAGGGAAAAACAACGAGTCCCATTAAACCAAGCTCCCTGCATTGTGAAATATTAAGTGACTTTTCAACGAGTGCCAGCTGGAGCTATTAGTTTTCCTTTGGTGCAGTCGATGTGGAGAGGAGGTCTGGTTGAGAACCTTTTATGAAGACATTAGCTGAATCCGTGCCGTCGGAAAGGCTTTTGCTTTCCGAGGGACCGCGCTCTATCCGGGCTGCATGTGCAAGGATGAATTATTAAAGGCGGCAAATACATTTGGTGGGATGTGCTTTCTCCCCCCGCTGCTCCCGCCCTTAATGCACTTGTTCCACTGGGGCGTCTGGATCATCTGTTGGGAATTTGATCGGAGATTTTAATAAACTTGAACCCACTTCTTAATCTTCTCCCGCATCTTCCAGCGGGAGCTGGAAACCAAGGGAGTGTTGCAGCTTTATCTTCCCTGCTCTGACTCACGGCCGGACCGTGGGCGTTCGCTCCGGGTGCTGCTGCCAGGCATTGCCTAATCGCAGTCCCGCACCTTGACCTCCAAAGCCTGCCTCGGTGCTGGATGTTAATTTTTTCCGAAGGGACTTCCCCCCGGTAAGCCTGCCGCTGCTGCTTTCCTGCCCGGTGCTGTTCTCTCGGTGCCAGGGCAGCCCAGAGCAGGCGGGAGACCTGACGCTGTGGCAGTCTTCCCTTTGCCTCCCAGTTACTGTAAAAGACAATCGCTTCGTCTCTTTGTCCAGACTAAACACGTTCTGCACAAAATAGTTGAAACTTTAGGGTTTTTTTAGAACGCCTTTGGTAAGACAGCCCGGCATGGGGCAGGTATTCCGTGTGCTTAAGGCTTTGTGCAGCACTCTCAAGCCTCACCCGTAGTGGCTGTTTCTGTCAGGCACGGGTTTGCGCATGTTCCCAAACACCTCCCAGTTCTGCCTCTCCCCGCCGGTACAATAGGTATGGCTGTGACGTCTCGTGGGGGAAGTGTGCGTATTTAATTTCACTTTTACGAAGTCCTTTGACAATGTGAAGAGCGCTGCGTGTGAAGCCCAGTTTCGGGGAAGTCGAGGCAGCGATGCCCCGCTTTCATCTCCAAGCGAGTTCCCAGGTCGGAGCGCGGAGCCCTCCCGCCCCCAGCCAGCCCCGTGGTTGCCGTAAGGCCACAACTGTTTTTGCCACTTTTGGCCAATAAAACCCTGAACCCCTTTTCACGTGCTCATGTGCCAGGGCTGCTTTACTGACCCAGCAGTTAATTCTGGCCCGGTGCTGCTTCCTCCAGGCACCACAGGGATGTTCGGGGCTGGAAAATTCCCGAGGGTATCAGAAAATTCCCCAGGGTACCCCCGTCCCATGTGCGGAGCCGGGCTGTGACCGGAGCATCCCCCGGGGCGCTGGTCCCTCGGGCTGCAGCAGCTCTTGGCCCCGGCCAGCTTTTGGGGACCCTCCAGGTGGGAGCATGGGGCTCCACGAGCCGGGCGCTGCTCTGGCTCCCGGAGAATCCAGGCTCCTGGGGGGAAAGCAGGCAGTTGTTACGCAGCCTTCAAGGAGGAGGAAGCCTCGTGCTGCCTCTTTCCTGCTGCACAACCTTCCTTCACCTTCCTTCTTTTAATGTCTTAATCAAGTGGCTGATAAGAGAAGCGATCCATGAAAAGGACGGGTATCTTGACAAGGCACAGAAGCTTGTGGCAGCACTTTCCCCACAGATCAGCATCCTCCGTGAGAGGGAGAGACAGAAAAGGCAGATTTTTGTACCCTTAAGCTTCCACCACTGCAGTTCAAAAGACCAATCTTTACAGAAAATAAATTTAAAGGAGAATTTTTGATGTATATGACGGTCTCTTGTGGTCGACAGGAGTGCTGCTGGCAGTATATGGAGTTATGCAAAGCCAGAGTTGGGATTACTTAAAAGTGTCTGTAGTTCTTTGATTAACCAGTGTGTATTTTATTTTTTATATGGCACAATCACAGCCCTACATTGATAATATCTTGCTATTATTGTTCGATATGCAAAACTCCCCTTTTTCCTGCAGCATGCAGCTGCTTTTTAGGGCTCTTTTTAAAGAATCTACTCTCGGCATATTAAATGCAGAGTTTTAAGGGAGGGTTTGGGCGCTTGGGCGTCACTCTGGCGCGCCGGCGTGCCCTGGCGAAGGGTGCGGGAGCACAGAGGGGGAAGGGGCCGTCTTGTGGGGAGCCTAAGGAGGCAGCTGGCATCCTCCTCCCCGGCACCGGAGCCAGGCCGAGAGAATTCCCAGCACTCTTTTAGCACGGTTCTCTGCCAGCTTTACCAGAAAGGCAGGTGAGGCACCAAGGAGGGGGGGACTGGCCCGAGACGATGCGTGGGGTCAGCGGCAGGGCCGGGAGCAGACGCGAGGCCACTTCTCCTAAATGACTGCATTTTCCTCCCCAGCCCCTCTCATCAGCTGCCTTGTTCAGCTGTTTCCTGGCTCTGGGCTAAAGGCATGTGAGGCGTTTGCAAAACACGGAGATAATAATAGCAAGCTGCGAGAAGGCAGAAGTGAGCAATCTGAGGCTGGGGTGGCTGGAAGGGGAAGTTCGGCAGCTGCAGCCAAACAAAGGAGCAAATCCCGCACGGCTCGGGGCTGCGGGATGGCTCCTGCGTCCGCTTTGCCCAGCAGCGGGGCCGGGAGCCCGCAGCCTCCGCAGGACTCCTCAGCCCGGGGAAGGAGCACGGAGCAGAGGCCAGGCTTGCGGTGCACCCTGTGCGTCCACCGCGGAGTTTGCTCCTGCCCAAAAGTCCCCCCAACCTTTGCAGCAAATGCAGAGCTTGAAGCAAGGCTACGAACGCGGGCTGGAACCTGACCAGGCTGGTCTCTTCTGCTTTTCTGGGGACTTTCTGTTTTCTTTTTTTGGCTTCTGGCCTCTCAGCTCCTGAATGGGAGCCAGTGTGGCGTTAATCCGTATGATCCTGTATGATATCTGTATTCCGGCTCCCCTCTCCGCGGCTGCGTTGCCTTTGCAGCGCTGATGGCCCTAATGGCTTGTTCTTGCCAGTTGGCTGAGCAGACAGGACTCCTGGGGTACGCGCGGGGCCGGAGACGAGCTACATCAAGGTGTCTTATTTCCCCTACAGATTTCCCTCTGCTTCCCTTTGGAAAAGGGAGGGGAAAAAAAATTAACATAGGAAGGTTACTCAGCCCGTTCTTGGAGACCAGAGCGCACTTGGCGTCGCTTTGGTTTCACCAAAGGAAAAGGCACTTTCTGTGTCCACGCGCTGAATTTAGAGGGACGTGACGGTGTTACTGAGCCCCGTTCAACAGCCTGGGGTCAGTGCCCTTGGAGCCATGCCGGGAGAGGGGAGCGCTGCCGGGGGTGAGAGCCTGCCCCTGGGCGCTCCCGGACGGAGAAGGCGGATGCGGGGCTGGGAGCTGGTCTGGTGCAGGTTGTTCGGTGCTGTGGGATCAAGCACGAAGGGGAAAGGGATGCTCAGCCCTTTGATTATTTCCCTCCTTTTATAATGCTTTCGCTTTCAACAGAAATGAAGGTAGACAGTAAATTTCACATCCAAAGATGGGTGTCTGCTCCTGAATAGGATTGATTTAGGGTCAGCGCTTCAACAGCGCACCAGATTTGGGTTTCAAAAGTTCCCAACCATTACTGCAGTCAGGTTTTTCTAAAAGGCCCAGCGTGATGACATTTACAGCCAGATTTTTCAAAAACAGCGTAGTACTTCAGATGCTGAACTCCTGAAAATCTAGTCATCTAATTTGTTAAATGAGAGCGAAGGTCTCTTCAGATAATCTCCCAGTCATTGTAAGAGTTGAGCTCTTCTGCGGGAAAAGCAGCCTGTTCCTATCTGAAGCTCCTTTCAGGTTCGAAACACATTAGCCTGGAGTCACTTGAAAGTACGTTTTAAAGGTGGAGAGCAACCTAAGGAGTGCAAAATGCGACCCGATATCAATTAGCTGGAATTTGCATGGCTCGTCGCTTACGTTTGGAGATGTTTGGTCTGTACCGGTGTCACCTGCCCCCGTCGGAGGCGTCGGGCTGGAGATCCGCGTGGCATTTTCCACGTGCGTGTGTGTGCTGGAACAGGGAAGGGTACTGCGGGAGGCTGCGCAAGTGAGCGATGGGTCTCTGAGGGCAAATAAAAATACTTCTGTGACAATTCGCTCCTAAGATTTCAGGCGCATCTTTTCCTTAAGAGACTCCAGTGGGCTGAGCACCGCCTGGGGAGACACAACTCTGAATTCATTGCTCCCTCCAGCCGCGCGCTCCGCCTGAGGAGGGCAAGGCACTTCATCTGCCCATCCCGCTCTGCGGCGTGGGGCCGGCGGCACAGGCAGCCGTTTGCGGGCTGCCCTGTGGGAGCCTGAGGGATGCCGGAATTCCTGCCCTGACGCTGTGTTCCGGGTCAGATCCCGGCCCTGCATCCCGACGTGGGGGGAGAAGTTCATGGCTTCTGTCGGCGGGCAGCTCTCCCTCCGTCGCTGTCGTAATATCCCGCCGGGGCGAAGGAGCGGCCGGTCGCCGCCTGGCCCCTCGCACCCCCGTTTGCTCCGGAGCCGGGACGGACCGCGGCAGCGGGGCTGTCGCCGCCTCGATGGGCGCGCAGAGCCATCCGGGAGGGCGCTCCTCCCAGCGCCGCGCTTGCACGGCGGTGTAAATACCAACCAATGAGTAAACCTCTTGTTGACCTTTAACTACTTGCTAACTGATTCTCCCCCATAATAAATATCTCCCACAATTAATAGTCAATTGCTACTTAATTAATGAAGCAATAATAGTGGAACAGAACATTGTCACAGGATAATGGTCTCCCGCAGCCATTATACTGTAGCTGTCCCACTAAATCAAAATTAAGTGCGGTGTTATGCTCGTTCGGAGCAGGGAAAGCGGAGCCGTGCCGCGCTGGCTGCCTTCCTGCTGCTGGCCCCAGCCCACGGCTGCCGCAGGGCGCCGCAAGCGCTGGCGTCCTCGGGCGGGCAAGGCAAAGAGGAGGCGCTGGTGTGAAACGGGCAGGTAATTGCGGTGGAGGTTAAGAGTACAGAACAAACGGGATCTTGAAGTCATCTTCCCCGAAGGTCTTGAGCAGCCGCTCGGTACGGCGCCAGCCGCAAGGGGGGCGGGATGCTGGAGCTGCTGCTGTTGGCTACGTGGGAGCAAAAGCTCCGCTCAGGCTAAGCCCAGCTTTGTAGCACGGGCAGCACGGATCCTGTTTCTTCCTCCCTCCTCTTCTTCCTCGTGCTGACCTTCTGCTCCGGCTGGGCAGAAGGACACGTGCCCCTCTGGCCAGCGGGTTTTAAGGAGTGGTGCAAGAGCCTTTTCCTCCAGGGACGGAACTTTCTGGGAAGGGAGTTCTCTGGGCTGTAAAACATCCCCGTGCTCGGTGCTGCGCCCTGTCCTTTCCTCAAGTGCAGGCTGGCGCATTAGAGGTGACTCAAAACATGCCAACGCCGGCTTCCTTTTCGCCTTTTTTTTTTAAAGTCCCATTTTTCTGCCTTGTCAGGTCTATTTAAGCATTTAATGAGGTGAGATAGTACCAATAAATTTAACACAGCACAATAACTCTGATGTGGGCCGCAGCCTAATAAACTTCCATCCTTGGATGGGAGGGCGATCCGGCGGGTGCTAGATTGCATCTGCTGCGACTGCTGTGCTCAGGTATTCCCGAGGTTGCACAAGGACTTTGAAGGTGCTGCCACAACCCTGAGGGTGTTCCCTGCGGTGGGCTGGGGCGGGTTTGCCCAGGGCAAAGCTGGTGGCTGTTAACTGGTGGCACGGGGACAGGGGATGGGACGGGACTGATTTTGCCCGTTTCCAGCCCCACTTTGTCCCGTACCCCTCGTGTTGGTGCCCGCTTGGAGCTGCACAGAGGTCTCTGAGGATGGGTCAGCTGAAGCACCCGGAGGTGTGGCAAATGGAGCTGCCTTTCAGCTTGAGCTGGTGTGTCCCCGGGGACCCACAGCAGCGGTGTCCTCCTCGCTCAGGAGCAGCGAGTTACGTGCAGGCATTTAGGCTGGCGCTTTGGAGCACCCGGCTCCTTCGGATGCTGGATTTGCACCAAAACTCGGTGGCCTGTGGGTGCCTCTGCGTCTGCACCCCACGCCGGGACGCAATGCAGATGCGCAGCTCGTTCCTTCTGCTGGCTCTGACTTGCCCCAGGAGCCATGCTTCCGGTAGCCCAGCCCCGTGACAGACCTTGGGGATCCCTGAGCTCACTGGCTCGGACACCGTGGTCCTGACGGCTCTGCTGCATCCAGCCTCGGATGAAATGCTAGGAGATGTTGGCCATGTGTTGCAGAGTGGAGAGAGATCTGTAGCCTGGCTGTTTGGAACGTCTCCTGAGTGAGTAACTTGACAGATTTCTCTCTTTTCCCCCCTCTCCCTCACTACTTGCAAATCTGTTTGCAAGCAGCTTGCTTTCTCAGAGGAGGACTTGGAACTATCAGCTGGCTCCTGCCTCCCGTTTACTGAAGCATCCCTTCCTCTGCCTGGCTTTGGCAATGCCTTTGCTCTTGAGCTCAGTGGGTTTTCTGGGTGGAGAGAACCGGGAAAGCTGACTTTAAAGCTATTTCATACGGGGACATCTGCAAGTTTAAGGCTTATTCTGGCATTTGCTACGCGCGTTTGTGGCTGAAGCTGTTATGTTGAAGTCAGAAACAATTGTCTCTGTATCTGTCTTGGGATTTTCGTTGCATCTGCAGGCTGATATTGCCCATTCCACAGGGGCCAGAGATGAAGTATTAGCTGAATTATCCATCTTTATGTGGGTCCTAGACATTATAGCAGTGTACAGCAGGAAATTATAGGGAGTTCGTGATTCTCCTGCTTTTTTCCTAAGGCCACATAAGACATAAAATAAAGCACTGACACCTTCCAGGCTGGGGGAGAGGTAAGAACAGCGTCCACGCTGCCTGTCGGCAGTGTCTGGGCACGCCAGTGGGCCCTGTTTATGCGCATCCCATACAAATTCACTTTGGTTTCTTCTCAATTTATAGCTTTCCAATGCCAGCCCGTACTAAAACCCATCACGCTCTACAACTGGCCAGACACAAATCTAATTATCCCGGAAGGGGAGGGAGTGGGGAGAAGAAAGCGCGCAGAAATTTGATCACCCAGCCCCGTGGAGACGCGTGCAACGGGGGCCGCCGAGCCCTCGCGGTGCGGCGTGCGGCTCGCCCGCGGAAGCGCAGCTTCCTTCAGCACGCTTTTGTGGAGCGGCTCTTTCTTCCGCCCCGTGCACCGCGCCGAGGGACGCACCGCGAGCAGTTTATTGCAGCTTTCTGTTTGGTTCTGCTGCAGTACAGTAGAAATAATGCAATCACGCCTCAGCTCCATATGGTCTCGGAGGCTGAGAAGCAGAACAACCTTTCGCTTTGTTTGTGTTCTCGGCGCCGGGGAACGCTGTGGGGATGGATGGACGGACGGATGGCTCCGCCGTTCCCACCCCGTCGCCCTCCGCTCCGCCCGCTCCCGCAGCGCCGAGGCATGCCACTGGCATTCCCGGGCTCAGCCGCTGCCGCGGCTGGAGACGAAACGCCGTGCTTGGAAAACAGCCACCGCGGAGCTAAATATTTGTGTTTGTGCGTGTGGGCTCCATATTGCCGAGCGCCGGCGCGATGCTGTAGCCTCTCTGGCGCGGCGGGTCGGAGCATCCCACCCGAGGATGCCTGCCAGGTTCAAACGCGCCAGCGCCTTCCGTCGTGCTGCAGAAAATCACCGCCTGCTGCCGCTGGCTCGAATCGCCGTGGCCTTTGGCGCTGCCCTTACCCTGCGATCTCATCCAGGGCTGGGAAATCAGGGGTTGTCGCCTGGCTTTGGGAGCCGTGGGGGTGCGACCTTAGGAAGGAGCGGCATGGTGATGGCTGCCCAGGGTCACCGTGCTGCCTGGGGCTCGGATTCGGTGCGAGGGCAAGCGCAGAGATTAGGTGTTGGGTGCCAGCTCCGTCCGGAGCATCCGGGCGTGTGTGCGACGCTTGGCTTTATTATGAGTGAGCTGCTCCAAATGAGTCCCGGGATAACTCGCTGCTCAGACTAGGGAATGTGTGTTTTGACTAAACAAAGAATTTAGCAGTTCTTTGAACAAGGGGTTGAAAGGCGCGAGTCCTGACAGGGAAGAAGTGATTCAGCACACAAAAATGCCTGAACCGCTGGGTCCCTGCGGCTGTAGGGGTCGTGAACTCCACTAAATTCTCCCAGCCTCCAGTTCTGGAGCTCCAAGAAACCACCCTGGGGGGGAAGGAAAACATTCCCGGTGTCCCTGTGCCTCCGCGGAGCTGCAGCAGCAAGTGTTTCCAATCACCCCGTGGGGTTTGCACGCGCCGTGAGATCCCACCCAGCGCCGGAGGGTCTGCGTTTCCTCGCTGCTGTGGAGGGAGTCTGTCAGCCAGCATCGACAGTCATGTGAAAACATAACACCCGGCTTTGTCTTTCATCGTAAAGACAAACTCTCATCCCGCAGGAGAGACGAGCAGCAGGAAAGCGAGCCGTGCCGGGGCGCGGGGAAGCGGGGCAGGGATGCTCAGGACACCAGCCCCTCTGCGGGGAGGCGCCGGGCACAGCGCCGTGCAGCCAGGAGGGGTGCAGGGAGCCGTTGTGTGCCTATAAAAGAGCTCGTCTGACTCGCTGCCTTTGAGAGGAAAACAGGACAGAATGGCTCTAGTGGTGCCTTAAACCTTCCGAAACTCAGCCGCGCACGCAGCGCTTCCCTCGAGAGGATGAAGCAGTGCACGGCGTGTGGCTGGTGTCGCCACGTTGCTTAAGCGCGGTGCTCCCAGAGACCTTGAGGGAAGGCACGGGGGAGCAGTCTGAAATACCGGGAAGGCTCCGCGCAAAGATGGGAAGCGGCGTGGGGAAGCGGCCGCTGCCCGTGGAGCCGTGCAGGGGGACACGACCGGCCAGGCCGGCTGCAGGAACGCGAGCGGGCATCTAAAAAATAGGAGGGTTTCAGCCAGGACGTGCCAGAGGCGGGGAGGGTCTGGCCAAGCATTTGAGCAGAGCAGTCCGGCCCTTGGGATGGTTGGAATTCCCTGCAAGGACCGCGCTGGCCCAGTAGGAAGCGTTTTGTCGGTGATTACCCAGCGGTGGGGTGTGATGTGCAGCACTGAGTTTGTGGGGGTGTCCCCCAGAAGAGCAGCAAATTTTGGGATGTAAACACTGACGTTCCCTAAATCTGCAGCCTCTTGATACCCAAGAGGAGAACGATGCTTGGAAAATATTCGTGGTGGTGGAGTCACAGCAGTTTTTCACCCCCCTGAAGGGCTTGTGTCTGATTCCCATCGCGCTTCCAAGCAAAGCCCGGGAAGCCGGGAGCAGGGGGGTCTCGAGGAGAGCCTGCCTCCGGTTGGGAGAGAGGAAAAGCCGCTGACGGCTGGAGAACGGGGGTTAAATGATCCTCCACGAGGCGCAGAAGCTTCGGGGGGGCCGCAGGCTGCCGACTCCGTTTTCCTCGCTTTGCTACGCAGCAGAGCGGGAGAGCCGGCTGCTGAGGGCTGGCTTAAGAGGAGAAATAAGTTGCTACCAACTTTGGGAGCCTAAAAAACAAAGTCCCACAAAACCTGCGGGGTGCTGCTTTGCCTCCCATGAGGGCTTCCTGCCAGGCAAATGGATGAACTGCCCGCAGCGGGTGTTCCGTGTTGCGTCCCAAAGCGGGAAGCCGGGGCGGATGGTGGCAGAAGGAATGCTACCTGGCCCAGGAAGCGGGGCCGTGCTCGTGCCGGGCTCCGGTGCCAGCCCGCTCCGGCTGCCTCGCTCGCCGCCCCGCGTGGGGAGGAGTGTTTCTTTAAAGCCTGTAAGAGTAAGCGGCAGCAGAAGAGATCCTTGGCTGCCTGACAATCCAAATGTGGTGGAAATGCCATACGTTTCTGGCTTTAACCCTCCGCAGAGTGCCCCACTTTCTCCATGTTTTGATTTATTTTTATTTATTTTTTTTTTGCTCAGCCTTAAGCAGCTCTTCCCGTTGGCCCCGTGGCTGGTGGGGAGCGCGCTCCTCTCCAGGCTTTTGTTGCTGCAGCAAATTAAGCAGCGCCTCAGCTCCCTTTCCTTCCCACAGGCTGCCAAGAAAATCCCGCAACTTTCTCGGGTGACGACATAAATTTGCAATGGCGTTCTACAAAAGCTCCCCAGCAAACCCGAGCTGTCTGGCATCCGTAACAAGCTTATCAAAGGGTTTCTTTGCAGGGAGATCTGAGCCCTCCAGGTTTTGATTCATAGCAGGTGAAGGCAGAATGTGCTGAAGCCTGATTGAAATGTGCGAGGTCAACAAAATAGAGCAGGGAGTGCACAATAATTGGGGAAGAAGCAGCAGCCTTGCTTTCTGCGTGTGTTCCTATGATCCCTCGACTTTAATCTCCCATTTCCAAAGGGAAGCCTATCTTGCATACTTTATTATAGTGTTCATTTGCACAGGAGGCCTCTTTCACAGGAAAGGGAGGGAACTCCAGGCTAAGACCATCGCTGACTCCATGCTCCCCCTTTCTTGGGGAACCGAAAAGGGAGGCATCTGGAGAAGGGCTGTGGGGAGAGGAGTGGTACCCGGCTTTCATTTCCAGGCATCTTGCCTATCCCAGAATTTGAGCCTTTTTTCCTTGCCAAAGTGCTGGTACTTGTTGTGGATCTGAGGATGGGGAAGGGGTTTCTGTGCTGCTTTGGAAGCTAAAAATCTCTTGAAGGACGAGGCATCAGGGCTGAGATAGCCAGGCGCCTGAGGGCAAACCGTATTTGCTAGCACAGGTTCTTGCCTTGGCTTGGGAGAATTTACAATTTTGGGCATCTCTGGCCTTTCTCGGAGATTTGGGGAAGAGGTAGAAAGAGTTTTATTTTAAGTACTTGTTTTCCCCCAAGGCTATAACACTTCGTTGGAAATGCTCCGTTCCCTAACATCTGCGCAAATTAAAACCTTCCTTTGCTTTTTGAGTGTGCGTTTGGGGGGTTTCCCTTCCTCTCCGCGTTCTGCCTCTGAAAGGGGAATAGATTTAAAAAAAAAAAAAAAAAGGAAGGGGGAAGAAATCTGTCCCCTTTTCCCTCCTTCCCATCTGTTGTTTAATCACCAGCTGTTTGTCCTTAAGCTTGGATTACAACCTCTCCATCAGGCTGCTCGCTGCACCCCCCTGTGCGGTGGGGCCTCTGCACGAGGCATGCACGGCCGGCGGAGAGAGCCGCGGCACAGCAAAGCCGGGGGAGGCTTCGAGCCCGCCGCCGTCCCTCCTCCTGAAACCCTGCGTTCTCCTCCCCGCGTGCTCCGGCTCCGGGTGGCTCTGTTGGAAACGCGCGGGCCATGGGTCCGTGGTGGTGTTTGGGGTCACCCTTCTTGCAGTAGGGGTGATAAGCATCAGCCCTTACGGGGTAGTAAATGTATGTACAGTGCAGTAAATACTGGCTGTTAGGGCGGTGCGTTAGTTACTCCGCAGCAGGCAGCGGATAAAGACGGCCAAGTTCCATGCCCGTGGCTGGCAGCCGATGGCCGGCGTGGCTCGCGGGGGCCGATGGCCGGCGCGTCTCGGCTGCCTGGCCGGGGCCGGGAAGCTGCGGGAGCGCCGTGTGCCGCGCTGTGTGCCGCGCAGCTGCTCCCGCCGCCCGCCCAGATGGGGCGTCTGCCTCCCGGACGGGAGCTGTGACAAGCAGAGGAGCTAATGGTGCTTGATGGAGTAAGAAGCCAAGAGTGACGCCGGGTTTTTAGGACGGGTGCCAGCTCTGCCTCCATCTAGAAGAGCTGTAGGAGAAGTCAGCATAAAACCTAGGGATTGCTTAACAAGCTCTTTAGTGCTGCTCGTTGTGCTGAGCTCATCCAGGGAAGTGGTGGGTGCCAAGTCTTTCTCACTGACGGACTTAATACCGTAGGACAGGGAGCCATCAGCCCGCTCCCTCTGCTTCCCGGCTTCCTCCGGCCCCGCCGCCAGCCCCGCGCCGGCAGAGTGGCTGCCTTAGAGAGGGGAAGAAGCGCTGCTTTGCCCACATCTCCCTTTCCCGGGGCTAATGGCTGCTGGAAGCATCGCTTCCAGACCCTCTCCAAGCACGAGGGTGCAACAGCTCCATCCCTGGCACTGCCCGCGCGTGCCGGGTGCGTAGTCCAGCGCCCTGGCCGGCGGCAGCGGCAAGGAGGATTCGGCCGCCCCACGGCTGCCTGAAGACAGAGCTACTGGAGTCTAATTATCACCAAACCGGATCACTACCTCGCTGCAGCCACCAGCCTGATTAACAAACATCCCCCGCCGGAAGGAGAGCTCCCCGCGTAACCCGCACGGAGAGGCTCCGCGCTCCGCAACAAAGGAGCTGGAGGTTGAAAGAGGCGACGGCTCCCTGGGCGTGCGGCGAAGCACCAAGCAGCGCCTGCTACATCATTATTAATGACACCAGTATCAAATGTAAACTATTCTTAGACACCTGTGTCAATCGGGGAGGACAAGAAAAAAGCAGAAATCCAGGGCTGCCAAACACAGCATCCAAAATATTTTTATAGATTAGCCCGACTTCTTTTTTTTCAGAGCGGGGGAAGTTCAAAGGAAAGCAGGGCACGGTAAGCGGCCTGGTACAGAAAGCTGGGAATCGATTGATTTCCCTCTGAGCGCGTACTCGTACAACACAACCAAGGGGGGAGATGGGGCTGAGGTTTTTGGGACGCGGCTCGCAGCGGAGGTTCTTGCCGGTGCGGCTGAAGCAGCTGCTGGAGGTGGGATGGACGTTGCTCCTCTGCCCTGCACGGGACACGCCGCAGGCGCCGAACGTGGCGTGGGATACGTCCAGGCGTGGTAGCGGGAGGAGGGGAGGAATGGAACGGGCCCCCCGGCATTGAATCGAACCAGAAAGAAGCGTTCAGAGGTGGTGGGGGGCAGGTCAGTTCTGCTGGACCCGGTGCTGGCAAGCTTGGCACGCGGCTTCAAGACAGGCACCGATACAGCCCTGTCACGCTCCAAGCCAGCAGGAATCTCGGGAAGAGATCTCATCAATGTCTACAAATACTCAAAGGGAGGGGGCCAGGAGAAGGGGGCCAGGCTTTTTTCAGTGGTGCCCAGTGACAGGACAAGGGGCAATGGGTATAAACTTGAACATAGGAAGTTCCGTCTCAACATGAGGAGGAACTTCTCTCCTTTGAGGGTGGCAGAGCCCTGGCACAGGCTGCCCAGAGAGGTGGTGGAGTCTCCCACTCTGGAGATGTTCCAAACCCGCCTGGACGCCATCCTGTGCCCCCTGCTCTGGGTGCCCCTGCTCTGGCAGGGGGTTGGACCAGATGCTCTCCAGAGGTCCCTGCCAACCCAGGAGATTCTGTGAAGAGGGGGAAAGGCTGTACTCTTACCTGGGGCACGTTCACAACGTGCCCTGTGACCGCAGGGTCACCTGCCTCCCCGCAGGCAGGCAAAGTCTCTGAAGGGCTGTTTAAGATGTGGGCTTTCGTCTCGGATTTCCTGGGAAACCCAACACTGCGAGGGTACGGGGCTGTCTGCGGTCAGGAAGGCCGTGTGTTCCTTGGTTAATGCGTCACCAGCAAATCTGAGCTTCATTAGGGGAAGGCCAATCATTGACAAGCTATACGTTTAGATGTGTAGCTTGAAGTCCGTTACGTCGTGCCCCGGGTACGCGCATCGCTTTCCTGGCTGTAGGCTGGTGCTGGCGCTTCGGTCCTTGTCCCCCTTCACAAAGAGGCTGGCGACGGCGCGTGTGACAAAGCCAAACGCCGTGCAGGCGTGCTGCCTCCTGCCTGGTACGCGTCCGTGTCCCTCTCTGTCTGCAAAGACAAACCACGCCGCCGTGCCGCTGCGAGCGCCGCGCGTCTCCAGGCGCTTGAGCTTTTAAAAGCTTCTGCCCTTTGGCTTCCGCATGCGTGAAAAGGGTGCAAATGAGCAGAAGCCTCAGCCTTTGCCTTGGAGCGGGGCTTTCGGGTCTGACCCAGGAGAAAGCCCAAAGCTCCGAACTCAAACTAACTCAGAAGGCATGCTTGCCTGCCAAACTCGGCCCTTGAAGGCGCAAAGTTTGCTGGCGGCTCCCGAAGCTTTGGGTTTCGGCGCGGGGGAACGGCTCTGTTTGCCTTGGCGGTGCCAGGCGTGGCGGCTGCTGGCTTTCCGTGCCGTGGGCTCAGGCTGGCCACCGTCACCACGGCCGGGCACATCTCTGTCGCTGCCACACGCTGCGCTGCACCGAGGGCACCCGGCGCCCTGCCGGAGGGTCTCTGCCCCCCGGACCCCCCCACCTCGCAGCCTGGCATCCCTTCCCCGCTCCTCTGCCGTGCCTCTCGGCTCCATCCCCACACTCGCCTCAAAGTTCTCCTTCGGAGCGGCTATTGATTTTCCTGACTAATGCACCGGGCTACATTGTGCACCACACACCAAACAAAACAAAGAGAACTCAATCAGCCACTTAAACAACAAAAAAAAAATCAAACAAAACCCACCGGCTTCCCGTTATAGGCTGGGCAGATCATGCAGTTATAACTTGAAAGGGTTCCCATTGACCCATAGCTCTCACTTAAAATGAAGGTAGCAGTGCAAATACAGGCTGGAGATGCGGGCTCAGGAGAGCTCTTTCCTTACATAAAAAAGAAGATTTTGCTTTTTTCTTTCTTGTTACCTGCAAATGAGACCGAAACGCTGCTCTCTTCCACTCTGTGTAGCGTTATTCCAAGCATACCAACTCTCAGCTCCCTTTTCCCTTAGCTAATAAGTAATCATGAGGAGGTTTGTGGCCTTGTTTATTATATTTGGCCCAGAAAATGCTCTTTTTTTTTTTTTTTTTCCTCTTCTCCTCCCCCTGCCTCTTTCAGTAAAATGCTTTCCGAGATTTATTTGTAAGCCTGTAAATACAGAGTAAATAGCTTTAATTTAATTTACCGGGCTACTGTAAGAAACTGTATCTGCAAGCAGGAATTCCATCAGCCTGTGCTGAGTGGAGAAGTGTCTGTGGCTGGTCGATGGCCACATCTTTCCCAGTTTTTTCACCTTTTTTGCCCCCCTTTCCTAAGGAAGAAACTCTTGCCTCGCCTTCTGCTGCCTTCATCCAGGGGCTTTGTGCACAGGATGCTCCGAGCGCAGGTCAGACGCTCGGTGCTGGCCGTGACAAATTGCCACGTTACCCTGATAAGCGGGTGGTCGTGAGCTGGTCCTCCGTGGGCTGTTGTCCCGGCTCGCTTTGGGATGATGGAGCCGGAGAGGACACCTTCCTGCCTTCTGCCAGCCTGCACTCCCAAAGAGGTTGTTTCCCTATTTTCTCACTACTCGCGGAGGCTTCCTAGTTTCTGGAAAATACTTGGCAGACAGGGCTTGATGCCTGACTATTTCTATACACAGTGTCTCTGCGGAGATGTGACTGAGGTGCAGAGTTTTATGAATGGGGAATATCGGTGGCATATGGGAAGTAGCGCGGAGCCTAAAATCACTGTGAGAAAAAAGGGAGAGGATGCGAACTGGCATTCGCTGGCGGCGGGGATGAATGAGGTTCCTCCTCTGCTCCTCAAGGAACGTAATGGGGAATTGCGACCAAGTCGTATCGCTTTTTAACCCGCGTTGCTGGGACCGGCGTGTGCCATAGCTGGCCACGGGGCTTCCTGCGCGACGTGAACCTGTCCCGGCGCAGGGGCAGCGGTAGTGCAGTCCCAGCCGCTCCTGGAAAAGCAGGGCGGGTGTTGAAATGGGATGGCTACACCGCTTTCTCTCCTGCTTTCCAGGGCTGTCCTGTCCCCCTCCCTCCCAGCCCCGGGGACAAGCTGCTCACCCCCGTGGAGCTCTGTAAGGTCGGAGCGCTCCCTGGCCCGCAGCCCGGAGCAGAACGGGTGGGAATACAGGTGAAGCTGGCAGCCTTGACACGTTAGCCAAGATAAATCCTGGAGAAATGAGTCACTGACGCAGGAGGCTGGCTGTGCCCCGTTTTGCCCCCGTAACGGGGGCTGGCACCCTCCCCGTTCCCTGCGGTGCTGCCCGTGCTCCCCGGCTGAGGCGCGGGACCGGGGTGCTGCTCCAGGCTGGCTCCTCTGCCAGAGGCAGAATGTGCAAACAAACAACTTTCACGCGACGTGAGAGTGCGCAAGGGATTGAGAAAACCGTGGGCGATGCTCGCTGACGTGGCAGTGACAAGAGCAGTTTTGTCCTCATTAGTTTTCCCAGCCCAAAGGCGTCCAGCCCTGCCCGGCCCTCGGCACACATCAGTGGGAAAAGGCTTCCCCATCGCCCCGCTGCTTCCCAACCAGCCCCCGCTGCGGGGGGACGGAGGGGCGCAGACCCCTGGCCCCTGCTGACCCCCCAGCCCCGTTCCTGTGCCCACGGGAGGGGTTTGCCCCGCACGGGTGAATCCCGCCTGGCTCGGGGTGGGAGGAGGAAGGGCAGGCGGCTGCCTTGCCTCCCGCGGCTCAGCGTAGAGCTAAGAGTTTCCAGCGAGTGTGTTCCCTTCTGTGGTCATAGCAACTTCGAAATTAATTTTGCTTACTTTTAATCTGAAGTATTTGCGGTTCCCACATGAGTTGTCCTCTCCAGCGCTGATCTCAATTACCTTGTTATGATCGGAGAGTGCGTGGTGGCAGGGGAGGAGGAGGAGTAAATCCAACCGCCGCCGAGAAGGGGCTGCGGGCCGGGATTTACGGCGGGAGCGCGGAGGCTGATCTTCCCGGGCTCCGCGGGGGCACCCCCTAGGGCTAAGGGGGACGCTGCTCTTTAATACGCCTTGTCTCCGGGGCAGTATGTCTGACAACACCTCCACCCGCTCGCAACCGCTTACCTGATGGAAAATCGAGTTACCCTACAATTTCAATCCCTGTTGTTTAGGGCTCGGGACACGGAGCTCTCGGGGGGTGGAGGAGCCCCTTCTCCATCCCCTCCCGCTCCCAAGCCGCAGCGCACAAAAGCCTTGGGGCAGCTGCTGAGCGCCCGGGGAGCGAAGCCGCCGGTGTCCCCGAGAGCAGAAACTGATGACACGCTTCTCCTGCTGTGGGGTGCGAGCGGGCCACCATTTTTCCTAATTAGTCATGATGTCTTGCCCATCACAGGAATAAATAGCAAGCTTTCCCTAAGGATGCGAGATGAGAAGCGCTATTTATCGTTGCTCTCAGAGGAAGCTGACAACATGACAGGTGAAATATCAGGAATAATTAAGAAAAATAAGGGCTTATGTACTTTATTGCACCACCAGCAGGGATGTATCGCCAGCGACTCGTGCATCCTCATGTATGCCCCCATCTTGACAACGGCTGTAAATATTGTGTTTTCTGCGCCGCGCTCGTGCGGCGCCTCTCGCCCGGGGCAACTGCGGACTGTGCCGGAGGGCGCCCAGCGCCGCTCCTGCCTCCCAGCCTGAAACGAGCCACGGGCTCCCGCTCGGTGCCTCGGTGGTGGGGTTGGACCTGCGCTCCGAGGTCCTGGCTCTGAGCTACGAACGCGTCGGGTATAAACGTCTGTTTAGGAGACACTCTTTTCCAGTGAGCTCTTAGTCTGGGGAGAGGAAGGAAAAAAATAAATTGGTAACCTGTGTGTGACTTGGGGATTTTAGACTCGTTAGAAGTTGCTGAGTTCAGGCAAGTGGCTGGGAAGCAGGTTCCCCCCGGGACGCGTTGTCTGGAGGGGCTATGGCTGGGCTCAGCTCTCGCCCGTGCCGGGGGGAGCATCTCCTGGCTGTGACCCCGAGCGTGTTGTGCATCCCCACTGGAATCGATGATGGATGACGTGCCGGGGAAGGGGAGCGGCTCCGGTGACCTGGTTTTCCATTACAGCGTTAGCCTTGCCCCCGGGGCGCTCCTGGGTCCGCCGGGGCTGGGTAGCCTTGTCGGGAATGGAGTTAAAGCTGCGGCATTGGGAGATGTGTTTGCTTATGAGGCAGGACAGCTGGGGAGCTCGGGAACTGTATCTGCTCAAACAATGTGGAAATGTGATTACAGCAAGTGTCACCGGGCATCATTTAACTCTTCCTCCGCAACCCTGGCCTCGCCTGACAGGCGTAATAGATCTCCCGGATACGTTTTGCGCTGAAATGAAATGCCCAGTCAAAAGCGCTTCAAACCCCTCAAATTTGGAGTTTGCTAATCGCGTCTCTCCCTCGCCGGCCTCTCGTAGCCCTCGTTAAGACGGAGCAGCGGCGCGCCCGGACGTGGCCAGCAAAATGCCCCTTTTTGTTTTGAGGCACTTGGGAGAAAAGCAATGGTGCGTCGCGGTCCCGTCTCGTCCCCCTTGACCGCGTGGCCCGAGTGCTCCGTGGCACTTTTTAGGAGGCGCGTGAAAGGGACCCTTTGTTGGGGGGAGGAGGAAGCCAGCGGCAAACAGCTCCCGAACTGGGAAAGGCGGCTCTCGGGGCACTTATATTTAGCTCGCTTGCAGCGCTGTCCCTTCAATTTACAGTTGCCCTTTTGTTCCTTTTAACCGCCAGCGCGGAGGGTCTGAAAGAGAACGATACCAGCGAGGAACGGGCCGCTTCTGCTTGCGGAGCTGGAGGTATTTTTAACACAATGCCCGAGAAAAAGGGATTTGTTTCCTCCAACCTTCAGTCAAAACCGGTGCTGTGAGGGAGCTCTGAAGGAAAGCAAAGCCCAGGCGCTTCCGCGGCGGGCAGCCAGGGAAGCAAAAATCTGGTAGAAAAGCCAAAGAGGTGCACGGAGAACCAAAGGTAGAAGTTCATCCTCACTTCGTGGCCGCAATGGCTCACTCCTGAAGGCAAGGTGCTGCGCGGGAGGCAGGCGAGCCACGTGCATTCCTTTAAAATATGCGGGGTGGCCAGGATCCCAGCCCAGCAGAAGGAGAGGGTGACGGCTGAGTTGCAATGAGAGCCAGGTTCCTGCCAAAACTAAGGCCGGTTTTTTGTTCTCCTAAATATTTATAGAGCGCCGTAGTGCCTTGTGCTACAGCCTGTGTTCCCTGAGGCTTTGGAACAGGTGAAAAAATGCCCAGAGCAGGCTTTGCATCTTCTGCGAGATGCTACTTCAGAGCCTGGCCTTGAGGATTTCTCACCTCCCTCCTTTGGATTCGTGGACCAAAGGGTCCCGCCTCGGCGCCCGTGTCCCCTGCAAGCCCCGGGGTGCCGGGCAGGCAGGGAGGTGGTGGCCAGCGGTCGGAGCCGTGCCGGCAGCCGGATGCGAGGCAGGAGCAGGGCTTGCGGGGTGTCTGGCACGCTTCCGCCCGGCAAAGGACAGCAGCGGGCACCCAGGAATCGCCCTGGCGACGGAGCGCTGCCGGTTTGCCCCTCCGCGCCCGGAGACGGTCCTGCATGAGGAGCTCCCAGAGCATCGCTCACCAGCTCCTCTTCACCGGTGCCGGTTCCGGTTCCGGGCACGCTCCCGCAGCTCGCCCATCCTGCCAAGCAAAAGCTTTTTTTCCCCCCCCTTCACTGTCTTTAGCGTTAAAGAAAGCAAACATTTCAGCCGGCTGGCGTCAAGCCCGACAAGTCTTGGGTTTAACTGCCTGATTCCTCGATTCTCCAAGCAAATAAGCCCAGATAAAACCCAGACCTTTGAAGCCAATTGTAATTTAATACAGCTTAAATTGTAAACATCGAACAGTTGCAAAGGAAATATGATCAAAGCCATCGATTTTTTTTGTAGCGACACAGTGTCTTTTTGAATAATTCCCAATAATGAGAAAATCTGAGAAAATTGAAACCTCTTTGCAGATATTATAAACCTAAATGGTCAAATAAAGAATTAGCAAGCTACTCATTTAAGCTCTGCATATGAAAAAGCACAAATATCCTTACTTTCTAGTAGAAATGCTAGACTAAGCATCTTTTTTGAGTAAAATGTAAAAAAAAAAAAAAATCACTCTGGGCAAAGTGGAAGATGGATTTCTTCCGCTAGAATAGCAGGATGCTTACTGTGGAGAACAAACAGCTTTTTCCAAACTGCGTCAATATAGTACTATACATTTTCCATTGCGCAGCTTACATTTCTGTTCGGGTCTGTGGATTAATGTCAGGGCGCTAATGAGCTGGCCTGACATAGCGTTTAGAGCCTGGAGGAGGACTGCGGTGGTGGTACGAGTAGTTACGCACCCAGGGTGTGCTTCGAGTAGTGAGAAACAGGAATATAAAAATATGATCATTCCTGCCTGGCCAGAGCCGGACCGGGCAGCACCGACGGGTTCCGGCTGCTGGCTCCGTGGCGGGGGGTCGGGACGTGGGCGCCGTGGGGAAGCGCAGGGCAGCGGAGGTGGGAAGCGGGGCTGGCGGTGCCCGGCGGTGCGCGGGTGCCTTCCCTCCCCAGCGCTGCTGCACCGCGGGCACCGGCCGCTCGGGGGGCACCGGCCAGCACAGAGCTGGGGGAAACAGCGCGCCTCGAAGTATTCCTGGCTAATGACAGCATCCCGGGAAGCGCGTGCTGGGCCGCTTCCGGTAAGGAATGCGTTTGCAGCTGAATTTGTTTAATATGGGCGATGCCACAACTGAGAAGAGTTTTAAGGCGTGTTAGTGCTGTGCTGGCTCCCTCTTAGCCTTTGGGCAGGGCAGAGTACACCAGTGAAGAGGTTTAAAGAAATTGAAGCCATTTGTCACCTCTTCTCTCGGAGCGCACGGAGAGGAGATGCTCCTGCTCGTGCTGACCTTCGCACCCTTCCCACTCTGTCCCGCTCCGGCTGGAAGCGGCTGGTGGCTGCCGGCGTTGTTCCCATCGCTGGCTGTACCGACACCCCCCAACCCCATGGAGCAAACCTCACCCTGCCCTGTCCCCCGAAACGTGCCCTGTCCCTTGCCGAGGGACACGGGTGGCTCTTTGCGCGGCGAGGTGCTGCTCGTCCACCCCCGCGCCTCATGAGACTTCGGCTTTCCTTGAGGAAAAGGGTCCTGCCCCGGCTCTTGGAGGGCACGCAGACCCCGAGCCCTGCGCCTGCCCCCCTCCTGGCTGCCCTCCGTCCCCCACGGTCACACGCTGCGCCGCGTCACCGGCTCCTCCAGCACAGCACCCCCTGCTCCGGGGGCTGGAGCACCGATCCACCCGGTAGGCTTCACTGGGAGAAAATGGTTGCTGGTTGTAATTCCTGCCGGGTCTGGGAGAATGACTTTTGCTCCTCACCGGGGAGGTGGGGGCACGTGGTAGCGGATGCCGCTGCGCTCGTGCAGGTCGCGGTACCGTGCTCTGTAACGCTGCCGTCGTGGCAGAACCGGGAATTTGGTGGTGCGCCTGAGAATTCTGTACTGGGGGGCAAGAAAGTGAGATTTCCAGTTTCCCCAGTGTACCGAATAGCTGCCTGATCACTAGCCTTTCCAAGCCGATCTGTCCCGCCGGGCATGTTCAGCGGGATGTTTGCCCACCCCTTGCAGAGACAACCCCGCACTCAAAATTCAGGTTTGTCTGGATTTCCACATGCCGCCGCGCTGGCTCCTCGACGCCAGGATTTCACTTGGGTCTCGCGGCTGCTGTTCAAAGCGGGGAAAACAGGGTGGCCAAAAAACCGGGATGCGGCAGACAATGCCGGCGGTGGCACCGGGGCGATGCTGCCGCTCAGGGCAGGAAGCCACCGGTTATTGTTAGCGCCAGGACCAGGCTCGAAGTGGATGTCCTCAAAACACAGCCGCGCTCTTCCCCGGCCCCGCGGACAGAAATGAAAAGGCTTTCATGTTCTGCGGGGGTGGAGAGCACAATTTGTGATGACCTGGCTCCGGCTGGTATTCGAAAGGTCACTTTGAGTACGACGCTATCTAAGCCCATTGATTTTTTTTAAAAAAAAAGAAAAAAAAAAAAAAGGGCCCTGGCGCTGAGAGAGGGGGAGAGCGGGGGAGAGGAAGCGAAAATAGCTCTGGCAACAGCCGTTGTCTAAAACCAACAGAGAGGCACTGAAAGGCTCCCCGCTCGCCGCTGTCAATAGCCGCGGCACGGGCGCTGGCTGGCACAGCTCGGCTCCGGCCGCTGCGGGCAAGCTGGTGAGGAGCGGGGAGGACGCGGAGGGCACGGGAGCACTGCAGCTCCCTCCTGGCGGCGAGGGATGGGGACCCGGGGCTGTCTGATGGGCCGGGGGTGACACCGCCGTGAAAATCAAAACGGGTGTACGTGTGGATGGGAAGCATGGGGCGCGCACCCGCCTCGTGCCGCAGGTCCTGCTGCGGCGTGCCGAGAGCCCGGCAGCAGCGCATGGCTCTCCGGCGCTGCCCGCTCCGCAGGCACGGCCATGGGGAACTAAGCAGAGTTCCCACAAACCACGGTGCAGTCTGAGGGGCCTCACCCCCGGCCATGGCTGGACCGCTGCCTCGCAAGCATCGAGGCCGAGAAAGAAATGATTTGCCCTGAAGAGCTGGGCCAGCTGTCCCCTGGTTTGGGAGCATCAGTGAATAACAAGGAGCGAGAGCAGCGTTAGCCCTGCATCCCCGCAGTCATCTGTCACGCAACAAGGAAAGTATTGGCACGCTGTCATGTTCCGAACGCTGCGGATCCATGGGGTTTCTTTAAAAATAAATAAAAATAATAATAATAACAAAGCCCTGCCCCATGTGTGCCCAGAGACCGGGAGCCGGCCGTGCAGCGGGGAGCCTGGGGCAGCTCCTGCCTGCAGAGCGGGACCGCACGGTGCAGGCGGCCGGAGCGATGGGGACCCTGCTCCCGTCACCGAGGCTGTGCAGCGCGCGTCGCTGCAGTCTGGCACGGCCAGCGGAGCAGCAAACCGGCCCGCTGTCTGTGTGCTGGTCAAAGCCCGCTCTGCTCTCCCTGTGGGGCACGGGAGAGGATATCGCCTTTTCCCCGTGGCTGGTGCTCCAAAGGGGAGGAGGATGTTGCATCAAATAAATCGCTGCTCGTGGGAGGTCCCGGTCTTTGCACTGCAAAGAAGGGCATGAGTTGAGGGGCAAAGGGGTGGATGCTCAGGAGAAGGGACAGTTTTGGTGATGGAGACCCAGCTGCAAGGTGTTGTGTTGCCATAATTTCAGGGTGGGCTGGACAAACTGATCCCCAGCTCGGTGCCCAGCCTGTGAAGCGGGGACGACAGCGCCTTGGAGATGCGCCGGGGGTGGCGAGTGCCTGTGACGGTCGCAGGTTGCCTTACTGCTGCCATCCTGGGCGCGCTTGGAGCGCGGTAGGTGGGAGAAGCCTAGCAACCGCAATCTCCTCGATTTCTGTCTCCCGTAATTAATTGCGGTATGCAGCAGTAGACGCTTCGCCGGTTGAGAGGGGAAAGGGAGGACTCAAACTTGTAACTGGATGAGTCAGGAGAGAAAAGCTGGATGTTGCCCTGCCCAGCGGTGGGAGAGGGCAGGCTGCCGGGGGAAGGCGCAGGCGGCACGTCTCCCGGCCCGGGCACCGGGAGGGAGGATAATCAGGGAGCGGAGGTGGCTCTTCCAGCGGGCTCACACTGACAGGAGTTTGGGAAAACGGTGTTTTCTTATTGCCTCGCTGGGGGAGAGAGCAAAAGGGGCTCCGCCGCTAGAGCGAGCGTGGGAACCCCTTTGCTCCGGGCAGGAGCCCCGACGGGTCCCGTCAGTGGGATGTACCGAGGGAGGCGAAGCTCGGCGCCGGCAGAAGGGGACTCGGCAAAGCCGCTTAATGGATTTGTTCTCCCGATTTCCCTCAGCTCTTCCGAGCTTTGGGTAGAAGCAAGGAGAGCAAGTTAAGGCAGCGATTATGCAAGTGATGGATCTACAGAAAAAGGAGAGATTTGAAGGGCCGAAATTTACTGCAAAGCCTGGCCCAGAAATGACCCTCTTCCTCCTCCTCCTCCTCTGGATTTTTCCGTCTTGTGCAGAAAAATGCAGCTGGTCAGCTTGACAAGTGGAAACTGTAGCTTTGTCATTAATGTGCAATGCTGAAACAATGATGTATGGCTGGCGATAGATCATGTTGGGTTTCCGGAGAGCAGGGAAGACGAAGGCATGAGACTAATTCATGATGCATGAACGCATTGATCTTCCTGGCTCTGAAAATACAATGTAATGAACCCCCGCTAACACATCATTTTTATGCCACTGCACCTCACTAATATCTAATGATTTCACCTTGCTCTGAGATAAAATATAATTGTATGGGAGTTCCAGCTTTGTTCTTTAATACGCGAGTAGAGTTAACGAATTATGTTTTGCTCTGTAGCTGTCGGCAGGTTGAGACAAGCTTACAAAAGCCCCGCAATTATTGGGCTGAGATGCGCGCTGAAAACACCGTGCGTGTGTGTAGACACGCGTGTGTGTGTGTGTGTGTATCTGCTGGGGATGCAACGACTGAACGCGTGGAGCTGCAGCGGGGGCAGGAAGGACGCTGTCGGGATGCGGAGGAGCAGGCGCCCGTGCCTGGACACCTCTGGATCTGGCCCACCCGGCTGCTTTGCGGTGGCCCTGCCTGTAAACGCTGCCGCTTGCAGCGTCCCAGCTGGTGACCAGAAAGCGCAGCAACCCTCTTCTGATTTCCAAAGTCTGCAGCCCTTTGGAAAACCAAGGCGCCCTGGTTTGCCCTCCCCGGGGCCGTGTTTCTCCCCCAGCCCCAGGCAGAGCGTTTTGCTTAAGAAAATAAGTTTGGTGCTGAGCTCTTTGTACTTCAGCCTGATGAAGGTGCACGTGGGGACTTTTCCCCCTGGTTACTTGTCCATAAGGAAGCGCTGCCTTCCTTCCAAGCCTGCTCGAACGCCGGCAGTTTGTCGCCGTTGCTGACAATAGGGTGCTTCTCGCTGAAAACTGGGGCAGGCGGGAAGGAGAGGAGAGGAAGGAGAGCGGGAAACCACTATGAGCTGTGACAGAGCCGCGTGGCTCAGGTTTGCAGGGCTGGTGGAGCTGGCGTGTGTCTCTGCACCGGGGATGCAGGCGCCCCTGACCAACTCCGGCTCTCCGAGCCCCCGGCAGCGTTTGCCGGGACACCTCTCCCGCGGTGCCCGGTCGCCTCTTGTTTTCTCCAGGGGTGGGAAGCTCCCCGGGGGCGGGCGAGTGGGCGGCACGCTCCTGCTCGCCCCACGGCGACGCTGCCGCGGGGTCCCGGCCCCCGACTGTGGCTGCTCGGTGCGACCGCGGGGCGGGAAACGTGCCGGAGCTGGCAAAAGTGAGCTGAAGGTGAAGACGTTTGGGGAGCCTTCAAAGGCAAGCCCTGCTCTTACAAAAGGAGTCAATGGAAATCTAACCGCTCTTGACAGTGAAAGCCGAAGTAATGTTGTACCTAATTTGAAATTCCCTCTAGGCTAAGTAAGACTTTCCCTTTCATGTGCGATGTTTGTCTCCCTTCTGGGAGCCCTCTCCTCTGTACCGTGCCTGGTTACACGCGGTGTTGACAGATGATTAAGACGTGAAGCCTCTTAAATCAGAGGAACAGCCCAAGTTTTGCCTTGCGAGCTCAGGTGTTTACCCACAGCGCGTTCAGCCTGACTCCCAGGTCCGGGACGTGCCGCCTCTTGCAGCGGAGGCGATCCCAGCAAAGGCCGTGCCGAAGGGAACAACAAACCTGGGTCAGGCGGTACCAGAGGGGAAACACTCCTGTTCTGGTGGTGGCGCGCTTATAGCAGATGGTCTTACTGGATTTGCTGGTGTCCTCAGAAGTTACCTCGCAGGCTGCACTTTGCGGAGTGGAGGAGCAGAAGCTTCTACCAGCCTCTGGTCCGTGTCTCCGTGCAAGGCGCCTTAGGGAGACTGTGGTTCCCGCCCTTGGAATGGCTGCCTTGGCATCTTCTGGACGTTTCCAAGACCCGTGATTAACCGGCGTGGCAGTGACGGGCTGCTGCTCGCCGCGCTCTGCGCCGGGGTTTTGGGTGTTCAGGTGGGGCAGACGACACCCGCGAGGCGTCTGGTTGTGGGGAAGATACGGCTTCTGATGGGATCCAAAGCGCTTTTTGTGTTCCCCCAGCAGCTTGTAGAAAACAAACAAACACACAGAAAACCCCAAATAATTTGCCGTGGTGCCTGTCTGGGGCACCCCGGCGGGGCGGGAGCTTCCCGATCCCAGGGCTGCCGCCGGCGCACCCGCCTGCGTGCCGGAGCGGGAGCGGCGTGGCCGGAGCCAGCGGGATCCCGGGCGGCAGCAGCGCTCCCTCGGCGCCGGAGCCGTCTCCCGTGGCAGGGCTGTGTTTGCCCCTGGCACTCGTTTTGACGGCTGCCGCCCCTCCTCTCTCCGCCATCTCCCGGTCTTGACTTTTGCAGGCACTTTTCTCCTATAAGAATATTAAACATATTTAAAAAACACTTAAATGCTAATGCGAAACCTGAAAAGAGGATGTCAGATGCGAGAGGCGCTCTGAAGACACGATGTCTCTGTAGAAGGGTTTGACCCCGGTAATCTAATTTGCTTTACATTTAAAATGATACTTCATTCTCTTATTATAAGGCTCTGTGTCATTGGCTCATAAAGATTACAATTTCTTGTCTTCCAATTGTAATAAATCCAATTCAAGCACCCTCTTGATTTGAAATTTGTCACAACAACAAGCAGAGGGCACAGTTCCTGAGTTTTATGGCGCGGGTGCATTAGAGACTCATCTGCAGGAAAGATGATGCAAGACTGTAAAATGATTTGTCCCCTTCCTTTCTCAATTGGATCTGTGTCTGAAAAAAAAAAAATTAAAAAAAAAAAAATCTAAATTATAGCTTATTCCTCATTACCCAGTAGTAAAAAGGTTAGACCGGCAGGGGAGCCAGACTGGCTAGATTTTTTCGTGCTTTATCCTTACGCTAGGGAATAATCTGGTTTCTTTAAAACCATCGGAAAATATTTCATCTTGTTTCGGCAGACTTGGGGAGCTTAACCTTTCTGGTTGTACTCAGCGGAGCTGACGGAAAAGCGAGCGGCGTTTTGTGCACGCACCTTATCTGCACCAAATAACACAGTCTTAGTGGCCGATGTGCACGGCTGCTTCCCACCAACGCTCCAGCCCTCGGCCGGGCAGCCAGAAACGAGCCCGAACCTTAAAATTCGGTGCGTGTTCGTGTTTGTGCCCGGCGGTGGCTTGGCTGGGTGCCACACCGAGGGAGCGACTCCGGCTCCGCGTCCGTGGCGTGCGCTCCCAGCGCCGGCGCTGGGCCTGGCTGTCTCTGGGAAGGTGATCCCGGTGCGCCGGTCCCTTGGGAGAGGGAGAGCGCCCCAGCAGCGGGCACAGGGTGGTGATGGCCACACGGCTGCCGTCCGTGCCGTGGAAATGCCTTTTTTTTTACGTTTTGGACAGTCTCGGATAAATACATGCAAGAGACTTTGCTCAGAGAGAACTTTTATACTTCTAGGGTCTCTTGCTCCTTAGGTTTTGTGTTTGGCTTCTTTTTTTGTAACAAAGGTTTTAGCCGAGCAAAAGAATCCCATCTGTACGGCTTTTTTATTAAAAGATAAAAAGCCGGAGTTCATAGGAGTTAGCATTAAGTCACAGTCCGCAGCAATCTAAGGTATTCACTGGCTGGGGACTCTCTCTGTTTATTTCAAATACCCCTTTATCATTTTGTTGAAAGAGCGGTGTTCTCTGTAAAGCTCTGCCAACTGAAAAAAGAATCAGATAATGAAGACTGATGCTGCACTGATGACAGCCCTTC
This sequence comes from Chionis minor, assembly GCA_013398295.1. NCBI lineage: Eukaryota > Metazoa > Chordata > Aves > Charadriiformes > Chionidae > Chionis > Chionis minor. The sequence continues at coordinate 276,727 of VZSF01010478.1, forward strand.
AGATCCTCAACAGGATTTCTCCAAAATCAAAAGACTTTTTTGTTTTATTGTCACACTTGTGGCTTAAAAATAATTAAATTTAATCTTTTAGCTCTCGAAACAAAAATGAAAATTTAAAAACAGCCCCCCCCCACGCAGGAAAAAGACAAAGGAAATGCAAATATCCAGCGGGTGCTGGAGAAAATTTTGTAAATTATAAATGAAAATATCGTATTTACAGCGGGTGCTCAGCATACGCGCTTTACAAAGACCACACTATTGCTCTCAGCAAGCGCCACGGGCCTCTGCCTGTGCCTGCAGTGTTTGTCCCGTGGGGATTAAAGTCAACACATTACACTCCCCTATAAATGGTGCTTCCGTTTGTTACTTTGGCACTGGTATTTTTTTGAATCATGGTGAAACGTACCGTGTTTTCAGCACAAACCCAGAATACCCAGACGTGCCCGCAGGCAGCGGGGAGACCTAGGAATGCCGGCGCGTGGGTGCGTGCCGCCCGGGAGCTGCGGTTCCCTCTCCGGGGCTGGCAGGGACGGCTGCTCCGCTCGGCGCCGCCGGCGTGCTCCCGAGGGATCGCGGCACGTCGGCAATGCCTGCGCCCTGGGAGCCAGCGCTTCCCTTCTCCAGGGCCGTGGGCGTCACGGAAGGGTTTGGGTTGGAAGGGACCTTGAAGCCCACCCGGTGCCACCCCCTGGGCAGGGACACCTCCCGCCGGACCAGGCTGCTCCAAGCCCCGTCCAGCCTGGACTCCCAACACCTCCCGGGATGGGAGGCGCGCGCTGGCCCTTGGGAACACGCGCAGCTTTGCGGCGGAACAACCCATCCCAGCTCGCTGGGTTCCGCCGGGGGTCGGTTGCCGGTTTGTCAGTCCCGCGGCCGCCCGACACAGCGGTGAGAGTGGGGTGCCCGCACTGGGACGCGGGGGCTGTGGCCGCTGCCCGTGCAGAGCTCCCAGCCCTGGTGGGGCTGGGCCACGAAACCTTCCCTCCGGGATGGCCAGCAGGAGTTCTGCGCGGCGCTTTGCCATCCGTTTTAACAGCTCTTAGGCTTTTGGACAAATCTGCTCTTCATCGCAGTGGAAGGCAGATAAATAAAATATATTGGGAGCTATTTGTACTGTAACTAAAGCCCTAAATTTATAGAGGGAGAGCGTAGCAAATGACAACTTTGTCACAGTACATGAAAGACTGGAAATTAGGCTTTGCATTTTTACCTGATCTTTAAAGAACGCGCGGCAGGCTGTGCAGGCTGGGGGCAGGTAAGAGGAGGCGCTGGGGGGCTCCGCCGGGGAGCCCGGCCGGCTGAGGGGGGAACGCAACCCGCGCGGGAAGCGCCGAAACGTCTTTCAGGTGAGCCGTTAAATCTGCAATGCTATAACTTGATTATTCCCCCTCCGCATTCCCTTTGACAAACTCCTCCATTTTCAAAGAGTTACACAGGATTTAGCCCCACGCTGGCTTTGGTGTGAATTGTGTGGCTAAAATTGCATGTGGCTCTTTGAAAATTTCAGAGCCAGCGCTTTCCCCGAGATCGACAACTGTTTTATTTGTCCTGACAGAATACGTAGCACGAACAAACACCGCCGCTCGCGCAGGAACCTTTTTGGTCTCAGTCTCGATAGCACCTTCAATCTGAGGCTCAAAGCGCCGCGGAAAGCCCCACGGCGCCTGCAGGAGTCGGACGCATTCTGCGTTGGCGTCGCTTTCTAGGGCTTCTTCAGGGTCTCTTTCCCTCCGCCGGTTTGTGTCGGGAGCGAGGGGCAAAGCGAGGGGACCCGGTGGAACGCCGCCGTGGCGAGCGAGTGATGCTGGTCCCCTTTGCCCCCCGGTGTGGGACTAAGCCACGGGAATCGACGGTCGGTTTTGTAAACCCATCTGAGAACAGCGTCCCCTGTGGCTCCTTCTGCAGTGGGTGTAATTGACGTCAGTTGCGTACAAGTCAGGCGCCCTTGTACCCTCTAACACCATTCCCAACAGCGGGAACAGCTGGGGCAGCGCGGATTTGCCCCGGGACCGGTCCCATCCCTGGCCTGATGCGGCAGCAGCTGCTGGCTGGGTTCCGCTGGCGCCCAGGGCACGCCGGACACGCCGTCCGAAGGCTGCGGAATAGCGAGGTGGAGGAGAAACGGAATTTGGCATTCTTCTCACGCCTCTCCCTCTCAGCGTGTTTGAAACCGTGGGGCTTGGCTCAGTCTCTGCGAGTATACCACAGATTGGAGCGCTCGTTTTTGAGTTCATTTCTGCTCCCGATTTAAAGGCTGCATTAACAAACAATTGATTATCGGTTTTAAAATGCAAAAACACCATCTGGTCTTTAGGATGCGCTAAATTGCGGCTGGGGGGGGGAGCGGGAATGACACATCTGAAGGATCTCTGCAAGTGGCACGGGCGGTGGCTCCTGGGAGAAACGCCTGCCGCTCCTCACCCCTGTCACGGCCCACCGGGAAAAGGGGATCGCTCGCCCGGGGGCCACGTGGAATGAGCAGATTTGGTTGGTGTCACAACCTCGCCGTGTACTGCCCGCCATCGCACCAGCGGCGTGTGTGGGTCGGGTCAGCCCTCTCTGCCCCCCGGTCCCCCCTTCCCACCAGCATTCCCGTGTTAGCCGCCGTCCCCGGCTGCCTGCGACTTGATGTAACGCAGCTTTCCATCACTGCCAACGGGGCTCGCGCTTCGATATCATAACTGCTAAACACACTGTGACAAATAATCTGAGGCTAAGCTTCCAGGACAGAGGAAATCGTTTTCCTCTTGAAATTAAAGTTGATGCATAATGGAATGCAGTAAGATGTTTCCAGCAGGAACCTCGCCAGTCCTGGTACATCTCGAGTCCCTTTTTGTCTGCCGAACGAGACGGAGGAGGTTAGGGAAGTCATTTCCTAGAGTTCAGGATTTGCAATTTGCATTCTATAATCTCCCGGTCATTTAGCGGCAGATAATTTGTCATGGTTTGTTTTAGCTGTTGCGATATTGATATTTATTATGCAAATTGTATTTCCTACTACTTATTGTTCTGCGCCCTATGAATACTTAAATTATTATAAACCCTTTTAGTTAATGCGGGTTGTCTCTCGACGCGACGTTTGAGCGGCGGCGGGTCACGCTGCACGGCATTGCGTGAAAGGGTCTAAACCACGCCGTTAAAAAGGGGCAAACGGCGCCTGGCGGCAGAGCTGCTCCAGCCCCGGGGGCTTGTTCCCCGGGTCCTTGTTCCCCGGGTCCTTCCGGAGAGAAGGGAGCCTGGCCTGGCGGGCGATGACAAATGCTTTCCTACAAACTGGGGGATAAATCCAGCTCGGTTGTGGAATCGCGATGGCCCAAAACTCCGCACCTGCAGCACTCGTTGCGTGGGAAGGCAGGCGTCCTTGGCGGTGTTGACGGAGCAGCAAGTTTCGCGCTCCGGGGACCGTTCCGTGTCACGGCGCGAGGGTCCCATGGGGAGCTGGGGATACGGGGAGGGAGTGGGAATGTGCCGTGCCCAGCCCGCAGGAGCCGCGGTTTGGGCTTCCTCGGGAGCTGGTGGTGTGAAACCAGCCCGGTTCGGCATTCCGGTGGGGGAAAGCTCTTCCCGGCGGGTGACGTGACTCAACGCTTGCCCGGAGCGGTTTCGCCTTTAGGCTTGGCAGGATCCAGGGGGACAAAGTTAAACTGACACCTCACCTGCCCGGGGTTAACTCGGAATAGCCTAATTAATAACGTTAGAAATGTCTGACTTCCTCCACCGCTGCCGGTGTGGGCCCGTGGCGCTCCCGGTGGGATCGGCGGGCGGCAGGGATGGAGACTGGGTGCCCCTCCCGGTCTCCCAGCCGGGATAAGCCCCGGCTGCCCCCGCACTGGGGGGCGGCGCCGCCGCTCTGCTTCCCTGGCCCATTTTCTGCCTTTCCAAGGCTGCGAGCGGCGGCGCAGGGGGGGTCGGGGCGGGCGGCGGCCGATGGAGCCCCCCCGGCCCCCGCTGGCCGCCGCCCCCGCAGCCGGGAAGGCTCAACACCGCCTCCAGCGGCGCGGGGCCCGGCGGAGCGGGGGATGCGGGGGGGGC